>CM066986.1:15328681-15431947 GCA_033977485.1 Hydrangea macrophylla | reverse complement strand
TCTATCGCATCCTATGAGTTACGGATCAAATTCTCGGACTTGGTATAAGTCGTCTATCGCATCCTATGAGTTACCGATCAAATCATCGGTCTTGGTATAAGTCGTCTATCGCAGCCTTTGAAGTCACAGATCAAATCCTCGGTCTTGGTATAAGTCGTCTATCGCATCCTATGAGTTACCGATCAAATCCTCGGTCTTGGTATTAGTCGTCTATCGCATCCTATGAGTTACCGATTAAATTCTCGGTCTTGGTATAAGTCGTCTATCGCATCCTATGAGTTACTGATCAAATCCTCGGTCTTGGTGTATGTCATCTATCGCATCCTATGAGTTACCGATCAAATTCTCGGTCTTAGTATAAGTCGTCTATCGCATCCTATGAGTGACCGATCAAATCCTCGGTCTTGGTATAAGTCGTCTATCGCATCCTATGAGTCACCGATCAAATCCTCGATCTTGGTATAAGTCGTCTATCGCATCCTATGAGTTACCGATCAAATTCTCGGTCTTGGTATAAGTCGTCTATCGCATCCTATGAGTTACCGATCAAATCCTCGGTCTTGGTATAAGTCGTCTATCGCATCCTATGAGTTACCGATCAAATCCTCGGTCTTGGTATAAGTCGTCTATCGCATCCTATGAGTTACCGATCAAATCCTCGGTCTTGGTATAAGTCGTCTATCGCATCCTATGAGTTACCGATCAAATTCTCGATCTTGGTATAAGTCGTCTATCGCATCCTATGAGTTACGGATCAAATTCTCGGTCTTGGTATAAGTCGTCTATCGCATCCTACGAGTTACCGATCAAATCCTCGGTCTTGGTATAAGTCGTCTATCGCATTCTATGAGTTACCGATCAAATTCTCGGTCTTGGTATAAGTCGTCTATCGCATCCTATGAGTTACTAATCAAATCCTCGGTCTTGGTATAAGTCATCTATCGCATCCTATGAGTTACCGATCAAATCCTCGGTCTTGGTATAAGTCGTCTATCGCATCCTATGAGTTACCGATCAAATTCTCGATCTTGGTATAAGTCGTCTATCGCATCCTATGAGTTACGGATCAAATTCTCGGTCTTGGTATAAGTCGTCTATCGCATCCTACGAGTTACCGATCAAATCCTCGGTCTTGGTATAAGTCGTCTATCGCATTCTATGAGTTACCGATCAAATTCTCGGTCTTGGTATAAGTCGTCTATCACATCCTATGAGTTACTAATCAAATCCTCGGTCTTGGTATAAGTCATCTATCGCATCCTATGAGTTACCGATCAAATTCTCGGTCTTAGTATAAGTCGTCTATCGCATCCTATGAGTGACCGATCAAATCCTCGGTCTTGGTATAAGTCGTCTATCGCATCCTATGAGTTAAGGATCAAATTCTCGGTCTTGGTATAAGTCGTCTATCGCATCCTATGAGTTACCGATCAAATCATCGGTCTTGGTATAAGTCGTCTATCGCAGCCTTTGAAGTCACTGATCAAATCCTCGGTCTTGGTATAAGTCATCTATCGCATCTTATGAGTTACTGATCAAATTCTCGGTCTTGGTATAAATCGTCTATCGCATCCTATGAGTTACCGATCAAATTCTCGGTCTTGGTATAAATCGTCTATCGCATCCTATGAGTTACCGATCAAATCCTCGATCTTGGTATAAGTCGTCTATCGCATCCTATGAGTCACCGATCAAATCCTCGATCTTGGTATAAGTCGTCTATCGCATCCTATGAGTTACCGATCAAATCCTCGGTCTTGGTATAAGTCGTCTATCGCATCCTATGAGTCACCGATCAAATCCTCGGTCTTGGTATAAGTCGTCTATCGCATCCTATGAGTTACCGATCAAATCCTCGATCTTGGTATAAGTCGTCTATCGCATCCTATGAGTTACCGATCAAATTCTCGATCTTGGTATAAGTCGTCTATCGCATCCTATGAGTTACGGATCAAATTCTCGGTCTTGGTATAAGTCGTCTATCGCATCCTACGAGTTACCGATCAAATTCTCGGTCTTAGTATAAGTCGTCTATCGCATCCTATGAGTCACCGATCAAATCCTCGATCTTGGTATAAGTCGTCTATCGCATCCTATGAGTTACCGATCAAATCCTCGGTCTTGGTATAAGTCGTCTATCGCATCCTATGAGTCACCGATCAAATCCTCAATCTTGGTATAAGTCGTCTATCGCATCCTACGAGTTACCGATCAAATTCTCGGTCTTAGTATAAGTCGTCTATCGCATCCTATGAGTGACCGATCAAATCCTCGGTCTTGGTATAAGTCGTCTATCACATCCTATGAGTTACTAATCAAATCCTCGGTCTTGGTATAAGTCATCTATCGCATCCTATGAGTTACCGATCAAATTCTCGGTCTTAGTATAAGTCGTCTATCGCATCCTATGAGTGACCGATCAAATCCTCGGTCTTGGTATAAGTCGTCTATCGCATCCTATGAGTTAAGGATCAAATTCTCGGTCTTGGTATAAGTCGTCTATCGCATCCTATGAGTTACCGATCAAATCATCGGTCTTGGTATAAGTCGTCTATCGCAGCCTTTGAAGTCACTGATCAAATCCTCGGTCTTGGTATAAGTCATCTATCGCATCTTATGAGTTACTGATCAAATTCTCGGTCTTGGTATAAATCGTCTATCGCATCCTATGAGTTACCGATCAAATCCTCGGTCTTGGTATAAGTCGTCTATCGCATCCTATGAGTCACCGATCAAATCCTCGATCTTGGTATAAGTCGTCTATCGCATCCTATGAGTTACCGATCAAATCCTCGGTCTTGGTATAAGTCGTCTATCGCATCCTATGAGTTACCGATCAAATCATCGGTCTTGGTATAAGTCGTCTATCGCAGCCTTTGAAGTCACAGATCAAATCCTCGGTCTTGGTATAAGTCGTCTATCGCATCCTATGAGTTACCGATCAAATCCTCGGTCTTGGTATTAGTCGTCTATCGCATCCTATGAGTTACCGATTAAATTCTCGGTCTTGGTATAAGTCGTCTATCGCATCCTATGAGTTACTGATCAAATCCTCGGTCTTGGTGTATGTCATCTATCGCATCCTATGAGTTACCGATCAAATTCTCGGTCTTAGTATAAGTCGTCTATCGCATCCTATGAGTGACCGATCAAATCCTCGGTCTTGGTATAAGTCGTCTATCGCATCCTATGAGTCACCGATCAAATCCTCGATCTTGGTATAAGTCGTCTATCGCATCCTATGAGTTACCGATCAAATTCTCGGTCTTGGTATAAGTCGTCTATCGCATCCTATGAGTTACCGATCAAATCCTCGGTCTTGGTATAAGTCGTCTATCGCATCCTATGAGTTACCGATCAAATCCTCGGTCTTGGTATAAGTCGTCTATCGCATCCTATGAGTTACCGATCAAATCCTCGGTCTTGGTATAAGTCGTCTATCGCATCCTATGAGTTACCGATCAAATTCTCGATCTTGGTATAAGTCGTCTATCGCATCCTATGAGTTACGGATCAAATTCTCGGTCTTGGTATAAGTCGTCTATCGCATCCTACGAGTTACCGATCAAATCCTCGGTCTTGGTATAAGTCGTCTATCGCATTCTATGAGTTACCGATCAAATTCTCGGTCTTGGTATAAGTCGTCTATCGCATCCTATGAGTTACTAATCAAATCCTCGGTCTTGGTATAAGTCATCTATCGCATCCTATGAGTTACCGATCAAATCCTCGGTCTTGGTATAAGTCGTCTATCGCATCCTATGAGTTACCGATCAAATTCTCGATCTTGGTATAAGTCGTCTATCGCATCCTATGAGTTACGGATCAAATTCTCGGTCTTGGTATAAGTCGTCTATCGCATCCTACGAGTTACCGATCAAATCCTCGGTCTTGGTATAAGTCGTCTATCGCATTCTATGAGTTACCGATCAAATTCTCGGTCTTGGTATAAGTCGTCTATCACATCCTATGAGTTACTAATCAAATCCTCGGTCTTGGTATAAGTCATCTATCGCATCCTATGAGTTACCGATCAAATTCTCGGTCTTAGTATAAGTCGTCTATCGCATCCTATGAGTGACCGATCAAATCCTCGGTCTTGGTATAAGTCGTCTATCGCATCCTATGAGTTAAGGATCAAATTCTCGGTCTTGGTATAAGTCGTCTATCGCATCCTATGAGTTACCGATCAAATCATCGGTCTTGGTATAAGTCGTCTATCGCAGCCTTTGAAGTCACTGATCAAATCCTCGGTCTTGGTATAAGTCATCTATCGCATCTTATGAGTTACTGATCAAATTCTCGGTCTTGGTATAAATCGTCTATCGCATCCTATGAGTTACCGATCAAATCCTCGGTCTTGGTATAAGTCGTCTATCGCATCCTATGAGTCACCGATCAAATCCTCGATCTTGGTATAAGTCGTCTATCGCATCCTATGAGTTACCGATCAAATTCTCGGTCTTGGTATAAGTCGTCTATCGCATCCTATGAGTTACCGATCAAATCCTCGGTCTTGGTATAAGTCGTCTATCGCATCCTATGAGTTACCGATCAAATCCTCGGTCTTGGTATAAGTCGTCTATCGCATCCTATGAGTTACCGATCAAATTCTCGATCTTGGTATAAGTCGTCTATCGCATCCTATGAGTTACGGATCAAATTCTCGGTCTTGGTATAAGTCGTCTATCGCATCCTACGAGTTACCGATCAAATCCTCGGTCTTGGTATAAGTCGTCTATCGCATTCTATGAGTTACCGATCAAATTCTCGGTCTTGGTATAAGTCGTCTATCACATCCTATGAGTTACTAATCAAATCCTCGGTCTTGGTATAAGTCATCTATCGCATCCTATGAGTTACCGATCAAATTCTCGGTCTTAGTATAAGTCGTCTATCGCATCCTATGAGTGACCGATCAAATCCTCGGTCTTGGTATAAGTCGTCTATCGCATCCTATGAGTTAAGGATCAAATTCTCGGTCTTGGTATAAGTCGTCTATCGCATCCTATGAGTTACCGATCAAATCATCGGTCTTGGTATAAGTCGTCTATCGCAGCCTTTGAAGTCACTGATCAAATCCTCGGTCTTGGTATAAGTCATCTATCGCATCTTATGAGTTACTGATCAAATTCTCGGTCTTGGTATAAATCGTCTATCGCATCCTATGAGTTACCGATCAAATCCTCGGTCTTGGTATAAGTCGTCTATCGCATCCTATGAGTCACCGATCAAATCCTCGATCTTGGTATAAGTCGTCTATCGCATCCTATGAGTTACCGATCAAATTCTCGGTCTTGGTATAAGTCGTCTATCGCATCCTATGAGTTACCGATCAAATCCTCGGTCTTGGTATAAGTCGTCTATCGCATCCTATGAGTTACCGATCAAATCCTCGGTCTTGGTATAAGTCGTCTATCGCATCCTATGAGTTACCGATCAAATCCTCGGTCTTGGTATAAGTCGTCTATCGCATCCTATGAGTTACCGATCAAATTCTCGATCTTGGTATAAGTCGTCTATCGCATCCTATGAGTTACGGATCAAATTCTCGGTCTTGGTATAAGTCGTCTATCGCATCCTACGAGTTACCGATCAAATCCTCGGTCTTGGTATAAGTCGTCTATCGCATTCTATGAGTTACCGATCAAATTCTCGGTCTTGGTATAAGTCGTCTATCGCATCCTATGAGTTACTAATCAAATCCTCGGTCTTGGTATAAGTCATCTATCGCATCCTATGAGTTACCGATCAAATCCTCGGTCTTGGTATAAGTCGTCTATCGCATCCTATGAGTTACCGATCAAATTCTCGATCTTGGTATAAGTCGTCTATCGCATCCTATGAGTTACGGATCAAATTCTCGGTCTTGGTATAAGTCGTCTATCGCATCCTACGAGTTACCGATCAAATCCTCGGTCTTGGTATAAGTCGTCTATCGCATTCTATGAGTTACCGATCAAATTCTCGGTCTTGGTATAAGTCGTCTATCGCATCCTATGAGTCACCGATCAAATCCTCAATCTTGGTATAAGTCATCTATCGCATCCTATGAGTTACCGATCAAATTCTCGGTCTTAGTATAAGTCGTCTATCGCATCCTATGAGTGACCGATCAAATCCTCGGTCTTGGTATAAGTCGTCTATCGCATCCTATGAGTTAAGGATCAAATTCTCGGTCTTGGTATAAGTCGTCTATCGCATCCTATGAGTTACCGATCAAATCATCGGTCTTGGTATAAGTCGTCTATCGCAGCCTTTGAAGTCACTGATCAAATCCTCGGTCTTGGTATAAGTCATCTATCGCATCTTATGAGTTACTGATCAAATTCTCGGTCTTGGTATAAATCGTCTATCGCATCCTATGAGTTACCGATCAAATCCTCGGTCTTGGTATAAGTCGTCTATCGCATCCTATGAGTCACCGATCAAATCCTCGATCTTGGTATAAGTCGTCTATCGCATCCTATGAGTTACCGATCAAATCCTCGGTCTTGGTATAAGTCGTCTATCGCATCCTATGAGTCACCGATCAAATCCTCGATCTTGGTATAAGTCGTCTATCGCATCCTACGAGTTACCGATCAAATCCTCGGTCTTGGTATAAGTCGTCTATCGCATTCTATGAGTTACCGATCAAATTCTCGGTCTTGGTATAAGTCGTCTATCGCATCCTATGAGTTACTAATCAAATCCTCGGTCTTGGTATAAGTCATCTATCGCATCCTATGAGTTACCGATCAAATCCTCGGTCTTGGTATAAGTCGTCTATCGCATCCTATGAGTTACCGATCAAATTCTCGATCTTGGTATAAGTCGTCTATCGCATCCTATGAGTTACGGATCAAATTCTCGGTCTTGGTATAAGTCGTCTATCGCATCCTACGAGTTACCGATCAAATCCTCGGTCTTGGTATAAGTCGTCTATCGCATTCTATGAGTTACCGATCAAATTCTCGGTCTTGGTATAAGTCGTCTATCACATCCTATGAGTTACTAATCAAATCCTCGGTCTTGGTATAAGTCATCTATCGCATCCTATGAGTTACCGATCAAATTCTCGGTCTTAGTATAAGTCGTCTATCGCATCCTATGAGTGACCGATCAAATCCTCGGTCTTGGTATAAGTCGTCTATCGCATCCTATGAGTTAAGGATCAAATTCTCGGTCTTGGTATAAGTCGTCTATCGCATCCTATGAGTTACCGATCAAATCATCGGTCTTGGTATAAGTCGTCTATCGCAGCCTTTGAAGTCACTGATCAAATCCTCGGTCTTGGTATAAGTCATCTATCGCATCTTATGAGTTACTGATCAAATTCTCGGTCTTGGTATAAATCGTCTATCGCATCCTATGAGTTACCGATCAAATCCTCGGTCTTGGTATAAGTCGTCTATCGCATCCTATGAGTCACCGATCAAATCCTCGATCTTGGTATAAGTCGTCTATCGCATCCTATGAGTTACCGATCAAATTCTCGGTCTTGGTATAAGTCGTCTATCGCATCCTATGAGTTACCGATCAAATCCTCGGTCTTGGTATAAGTCGTCTATCGCATCCTATGAGTTACCGATCAAATCCTCGGTCTTGGTATAAGTCGTCTATCGCATCCTATGAGTTACCGATCAAATCCTCGGTCTTGGTATAAGTCGTCTATCGCATCCTATGAGTTACCGATCAAATTCTCGATCTTGGTATAAGTCGTCTATCGCATCCTATGAGTTACGGATCAAATTCTCGGTCTTGGTATAAGTCGTCTATCGCATCCTACGAGTTACCGATCAAATCCTCGGTCTTGGTATAAGTCGTCTATCGCATTCTATGAGTTACCGATCAAATTCTCGGTCTTGGTATAAGTCGTCTATCGCATCCTATGAGTTACTAATCAAATCCTCGGTCTTGGTATAAGTCATCTATCGCATCCTATGAGTTACCGATCAAATCCTCGGTCTTGGTATAAGTCGTCTATCGCATCCTATGAGTTACCGATCAAATTCTCGATCTTGGTATAAGTCGTCTATCGCATCCTATGAGTTACGGATCAAATTCTCGGTCTTGGTATAAGTCGTCTATCGCATCCTACGAGTTACCGATCAAATCCTCGGTCTTGGTATAAGTCGTCTATCGCATTCTATGAGTTACCGATCAAATTCTCGGTCTTGGTATAAGTCGTCTATCACATCCTATGAGTTACTAATCAAATCCTCGGTCTTGGTATAAGTCATCTATCGCATCCTATGAGTTACCGATCAAATTCTCGGTCTTAGTATAAGTCGTCTATCGCATCCTATGAGTGACCGATCAAATCCTCGGTCTTGGTATAAGTCGTCTATCGCATCCTATGAGTTAAGGATCAAATTCTCGGTCTTGGTATAAGTCGTCTATCGCATCCTATGAGTTACCGATCAAATCATCGGTCTTGGTATAAGTCGTCTATCGCAGCCTTTGAAGTCACTGATCAAATCCTCGGTCTTGGTATAAGTCATCTATCGCATCTTATGAGTTACTGATCAAATTCTCGGTCTTGGTATAAATCGTCTATCGCATCCTATGAGTTACCGATCAAATCCTCGGTCTTGGTATAAGTCGTCTATCGCATCCTATGAGTCACCGATCAAATCCTCGATCTTGGTATAAGTCGTCTATCGCATCCTATGAGTTACCGATCAAATTCTCGGTCTTGGTATAAGTAGTCTATCGCATCCTATGAGTTACCGATCAAATCCTCGGTCTTGGTATAAGTCGTCTATCGCATCCTATGAGTTACCGATCAAATCCTCGGTCTTGGTATAAGTCGTCTATCGCATCCTATGAGTTACCGATCAAATCCTCGGTCTTGGTATAAGTCGTCTATCGCATCCTATGAGTTACCGATCAAATTCTCGATCTTGGTATAAGTCGTCTATCGCATCCTATGAGTTACGGATCAAATTCTCGGTCTTGGTATAAGTCGTCTATCGCATCCTACGAGTTACCGATCAAATCCTCGGTCTTGGTATAAGTCGTCTATCGCATTCTATGAGTTACCGATCAAATTCTCGGTCTTGGTATAAGTCGTCTATCGCATCCTATGAGTTACTAATCAAATCCTCGGTCTTGGTATAAGTCATCTATCGCATCCTATGAGTTACCGATCAAATCCTCGGTCTTGGTATAAGTCGTCTATCGCATCCTATGAGTTACCGATCAAATTCTCGATCTTGGTATAAGTCGTCTATCGCATCCTATGAGTTACGGATCAAATTCTCGGTCTTGGTATAAGTCGTCTATCGCATCCTACGAGTTACCGATCAAATCCTCGGTCTTGGTATAAGTCGTCTATCGCATTCTATGAGTTACCGATCAAATTCTCGGTCTTGGTATAAGTCGTCTATCACATCCTATGAGTTACTAATCAAATCCTCGGTCTTGGTATAAGTCATCTATCGCATCCTATGAGTTACCGATCAAATTCTCGGTCTTAGTATAAGTCGTCTATCGCATCCTATGAGTGACCGATCAAATCCTCGGTCTTGGTATAAGTCGTCTATCGCATCCTATGAGTTAAGGATCAAATTCTCGGTCTTGGTATAAGTCGTCTATCGCATCCTATGAGTTACCGATCAAATCATCGGTCTTGGTATAAGTCGTCTATCGCAGCCTTTGAAGTCACTGATCAAATCCTCGGTCTTGGTATAAGTCATCTATCGCATCTTATGAGTTACCGATCAAATCCTCGGTCTTGGTATTAGTCGTCTATCGCATCCTATGAGTTACCGATCAAATCCTCGGTCTTGGTATAAGTCGTCTATCGCATCCTATGAGTCACCGATCAAATCCTCGATCTTGGTATAAGTCGTCTATCGCATCCTATGAGTTACCGATCAAATTCTCGGTCTTGGTATAAGTCGTCTATCGCATCCTATGAGTTACCGATCAAATCCTCGGTCTTGGTATAAGTCGTCTATCGCATCCTATGAGTTACCGATCAAATCCTCGGTCTTGGTATAAGTCGTCTATCGCATCCTATGAGTTACCGATCAAATCCTCGGTCTTGGTATAAGTCGTCTATCGCATCCTATGAGTTACCGATCAAATTCTCGATCTTGGTATAAGTCGTCTATCGCATCCTATGAGTTACGGATCAAATTCTCGGTCTTGGTATAAGTCGTCTATCGCATCCTACGAGTTACCGATCAAATCCTCGGTCTTGGTATAAGTCGTCTATCGCATTCTATGAGTTACCGATCAAATTCTCGGTCTTGGTATAAGTCGTCTATCGCATCCTATGAGTTACTAATCAAATCCTCGGTCTTGGTATAAGTCATCTATCGCATCCTATGAGTTACCGATCAAATCCTCGGTCTTGGTATAAGTCGTCTATCGCATCCTATGAGTTACCGATCAAATTCTCGATCTTGGTATAAGTCGTCTATCGCATCCTATGAGTTACGGATCAAATTCTCGGTCTTGGTATAAGTCGTCTATCGCATCCTACGAGTTACCGATCAAATCCTCGGTCTTGGTATAAGTCGTCTATCGCATTCTATGAGTTACCGATCAAATTCTCGGTCTTGGTATAAGTCGTCTATCACATCCTATGAGTTACTAATCAAATCCTTGGTCTTGGTATAAGTCATCTATCGCATCCTATGAGTTACCGATCAAATTCTCGGTCTTAGTATAAGTCGTCTATCGCATCCTATGAGTGACCGATCAAATCCTCGGTCTTGGTATAAGTCGTCTATCGCATCCTATGAGTTAAGGATCAAATTCTCGGTCTTGGTATAAGTCGTCTATCGCATCCTATGAGTTACCAATCAAATCATCGGTCTTGGTATAAGTCGTCTATCGCAGCCTTTGAAGTCACTGATCAAATCCTCGGTCTTGGTATAAGTCATCTATCGCATCTTATGAGTTACTGATCAAATTCTCGGTCTTGGTATAAATCGTCTATCGCATCCTATGAGTTACCGATCAAATCCTCGGTCTTGGTATAAGTCGTCTATCGCATCCTATGAGTCACCGATCAAATCCTCGATCTTGGTATAAGTCGTCTATCGCATCCTATGAGTTACCGATCAAATTCTCGGTCTTGGTATAAGTCGTCTATCGCATCCTATGAGTTACCGATCAAATCCTCGGTCTTGGTATAAGTCGTCTATCGCATCCTATGAGTTACCGATCAAATCCTCGGTCTTGGTATAAGTCGTCTATCGCATCCTATGAGTTACCGATCAAATCCTCGGTCTTGGTATAAGTCGTCTATCGCATCCTATGAGTTACCGATCAAATTCTCGATCTTGGTATAAGTCGTCTATCGCATCCTATGAGTTACGGATCAAATTCTCGGTCTTGGTATAAGTCGTCTATCGCATCCTACGAGTTACCGATCAAATCCTCGGTCTTGGTATAAGTCGTCTATCGCATTCTATGAGTTACCGATCAAATTCTCGGTCTTGGTATAAGTCGTCTATCGCATCCTATGAGTTACTAATCAAATCTTCGGTCTTGGTATAAGTCATCTATCGCATCCTATGAGTTACCGATCAAATCCTCGGTCTTGGTATAAGTCGTCTATCGCATCCTATGAGTTACCGATCAAATTCTCGATCTTGGTATAAGTCGTCTATCGCATCCTATGAGTTACGGATCAAATTCTCGGTCTTGGTATAAGTCGTCTATCGCATCCTACGAGTTACCGATCAAATCCTCGGTCTTGGTATAAGTCGTCTATCGCATTCTATGAGTTACCGATCAAATTCTCGGTCTTGGTATAAGTCGTCTATCACATCCTATGAGTTACTAATCAAATCCTCGGTCTTGGTATAAGTCATCTATCGCATCCTATGAGTTACCGATCAAATTCTCGGTCTTAGTATAAGTCGTCTATCGCATCCTATGAGTGACCGATCAAATCCTCGGTCTTGGTATAAGTCGTCTATCGCATCCTATGAGTTAAGGATCAAATTCTCGGTCTTGGTATAAGTCGTCTATCGCATTCTATGAGTTACCGATCAAATCATCGGTCTTGGTATAAGTCGTCTATCGCAGCCTTTGAAGTCACTGATCAAATCCTCGGTCTTGGTATAAGTCATCTATCGCATCTTATGAGTTACTGATCAAATTCTCGGTCTTGGTATAAATCGTCTATCGCATCCTATGAGTTACCGATCAAATCCTCGGTCTTGGTATAAGTCGTCTATCGCATCCTATGAGTCACCGATCAAATCCTCGATCTTGGTATAAGTCGTCTATCGCATCCTATGAGTTACCGATCAAATTCTCGGTCTTGGTATAAGTCGTCTATCGCATCCTATGAGTTACCGATCAAATCCTCGGTCTTGGTATAAGTCGTCTATCGCATCCTATGAGTTACCGATCAAATCCTCGGTCTTGGTATAAGTCGTCTATCGCATCCTATGAGTTACCGATCAAATCCTCGGTCTTGGTATAAGTCGTCTATCGCATCCTATGAGTGACCGATCAAATCCTCGGTCTTGGTATAAGTCGTCTATCGCATTCTATGAGTTACCGATCAAATTCTCGGTCTTGGTATAAGTCGTCTATCGCATCCTATGAGTTACTAATCAAATCCTCGGTCTTGGTATAAGTCATCTATCGCATCCTATGAGTTACCGATCAAATCCTCGGTCTTGGTATAAGTCGTCTATCGCATCCTATGAGTTACCGATCAAATTCTCGGTCTTGGTATAAGTCGTCTATCGCAGCCTTTGAAGTCACTGATCAAATCCTCGGTCTTGGTATAAGTCATCTATCGCATCTTATGAGTTACTGATCAAATTCTCGGTCTTGGTATAAATCGTCTATCGCATCCTATGAGTTACCGATCAAATCCTCGGTCTTGGTATAAGTCGTCTATCGCATCCTATGAGTCACCGATCAAATCCTCGATCTTGGTATAAGTCGTCTATCGCATCCTATGAGTTACCGATCAAATTCTCGGTCTTGGTATAAGTCGTCTATCGCATCCTATGAGTTACCGATCAAATCCTCGGTCTTGGTATAAGTCGTCTATCGCATCCTATGAGTTACCGATCAAATCCTCGGTCTTGGTATAAGTCGTCTATCGCATCCTATGAGTTACCGATCAAATCCTCGGTCTTGGTATAAGTCGTCTATCGCATCCTATGAGTTACCGATCAAATTCTCGATCTTGGTATAAGTCGTCTATCGCATCCTATGAGTTACGGATCAAATTCTCGGTCTTGGTATAAGTCGTCTATCGCATCCTACGAGTTACCGATCAAATCCTCGGTCTTGGTATAAGTCGTCTATCGCATTCTATGAGTTACCGATCAAATTCTCGGTCTTGGTATAAGTCGTCTATCGCATCCTATGAGTTACTAATCAAATCCTCGGTCTTGGTATAAGTCATCTATCGCATCCTATGAGTTACCGATCAAATCCTCGGTCTTGGTATAAGTCGTCTATCGCATCCTATGAGTTACCGATCAAATTCTCGATCTTGGTATAAGTCGTCTATCGCATCCTATGAGTTAAGGATCAAATTCTCGGTCTTGGTATAAGTCGTCTATCGCATCCTATGAGTTACCGATCAAATCCTCGGTCTTGGTATAAGTCGTCTATCGCATCCTATGAGTTACCGATCAAATCCTCGGTCTTGGTATAAGTCGTCTATCGCATCCTATGAGTTACCGATCAAATCCTCGGTCTTGGTATAAGTCGTCTATCGCATCCTATGAGTTACCGATCAAATTCTCGATCTTGGTATAAGTCGTCTATCGCATCCTATGAGTTACGGATCAAATTCTCGGTCTTGGTATAAGTCGTCTATCGCATCCTACGAGTTACCGATCAAATCCTCGGTCTTGGTATAAGTCGTCTATCGCATTCTATGAGTTACCGATCAAATTCTCGGTCTTGGTATAAGTCGTCTATCGCATCCTATGAGATACTAATCAAATCCTCGGTCTTGGTATAAGTCATCTATCGCATCCTATGAGTTACCGATCAAATCCTCGGTCTTGGTATAAGTCGTCTATCGCATCCTATGAGTTACCGATCAAATCCTCAATCTTGGTATAAGTCGTCTATCGCATCCTATGAGTTACGGATCAAATTCTCGGTCTTGGTATAAGTCGTCTATCGCATCCTACGAGTTACCGATCAAATCCTCGGTCTTGGTATAAGTCGTCTATCGCATTCTATGAGTTACCGATCAAATTCTCGGTCTTGGTATAAGTCGTCTATCACATCCTATGAGTTACTAATCAAATCCTCGGTCTTGGTATAAGTCATCTATCGCATCCTATGAGTTACCGATCAAATTCTCGGTCTTAGTATAAGTCGTCTATCGCATCCTATGAGTGACCGATCAAATCCTCGGTCTTGGTATAAGTCGTCTATCGCATCCTATGAGTTAAGGATCAAATTCTCGGTCTTGGTATAAGTCGTCTATCGCATCCTATGAGTTACCGATCAAATCATCGGTCTTGGTATAAGTCGTCTATCGCAGCCTTTGAAGTCACTGATCAAATCCTCGGTCTTGGTATAAGTCATCTATCGCATCTTATGAGTTACTGATCAAATTCTCGGTCTTGGTATAAATCGTCTATCGCATCCTATGAGTTACCGATCAAATCCTCGGTCTTGGTATAAGTCGTCTATCGCATCCTATGAGTCACCGATCAAATCCTCGATCTTGGTATAAATCGTCTATCGCATCCTATGAGTTACCGATCAAATTCTCGATCTTGGTATAAGTCGTCTATCGCATCCTATGAGTTACGGATCAAATTCTCGGTCTTGGTATAAGTCGTCTATCGCATCCTATGAGTTACCGATCAAATCCTCGGTCTTGGTATAAGTCGTCTATCGCATCCTATGAGTTACCGATCAAATCCTCGGTCTTGGTATAAGTCGTCTATCGCATCCTATGAGTTACCGATCAAATCCTCGGTCTTGGTATAAGTCGTCTATCGCATCCTATGAGTTACCGATCAAATTCTCGATCTTGGTATAAGTCGTCTATCGCATCCTATGAGTTACGGATCAAATTCTCGGTCTTGGTATAAGTCGTCTATCGCATCCTACGAGTTACCGATCAAATCCTCGGTCTTGGTATAAGTCGTCTATCGCATTCTATGAGTTACCGATCAAATTCTCGGTCTTGGTATAAGTCGTCTATCGCATCCTATGAGATACTAATCAAATCCTCGGTCTTGGTATAAGTCATCTATCGCATCCTATGAGTTACCGATCAAATCCTCGGTCTTGGTATAAGTCGTCTATCGCATCCTATGAGTTACCGATCAAATCCTCAATCTTGGTATAAGTCGTCTATCGCATCCTATGAGTTACGGATCAAATTCTCGGTCTTGGTATAAGTCGTCTATCGCATCCTACGAGTTACCGATCAAATCCTCGGTCTTGGTATAAGTCGTCTATCGCATTCTATGAGTTACCGATCAAATTCTCGGTCTTGGTATAAGTCGTCTATCACATCCTATGAGTTACTAATCAAATCCTCGGTCTTGGTATAAGTCATCTATCGCATCCTATGAGTTACCGATCAAATTCTCGGTCTTAGTATAAGTCGTCTATCGCATCCTATGAGTGACCGATCAAATCCTCGGTCTTGGTATAAGTCGTCTATCGCATCCTATGAGTTAAGGATCAAATTCTCGGTCTTGGTATAAGTCGTCTATCGCATCCTATGAGTTACCGATCAAATCATCGGTCTTGGTATAAGTCGTCTATCGCAGCCTTTGAAGTCACTGATCAAATCCTCGGTCTTGGTATAAGTCATCTATCGCATCTTATGAGTTACTGATCAAATTCTCGGTCTTGGTATAAATCGTCTATCGCATCCTATGAGTTACCGATCAAATCCTCGGTCTTGGTATAAGTCGTCTATCGCATCCTATGAGTCACCGATCAAATCCTCGATCTTGGTATAAGTCGTCTATCGCATCCTATGAGTTACCGATCAAATTCTCGATCTTGGTATAAGTCGTCTATCGCATCCTATGAGTTACGGATCAAATTCTCGGTCTTGGTATAAGTCGTCTATCGCATCCTACGAGTTACCGATCAAATCCTCGGTCTTGGTATAAGTCGTCTATCGCATTCTATGAGTTACCGATCAAATTCTCGGTCTTGGTATAAGTCGTCTATCACATCCTATGAGTTACTAATCAAATCCTCGGTCTTGGTATAAGTCATCTATCGCATCCTATGAGTTACCGATCAAATTCTCGGTCTTAGTATAAGTCGTCTATCGCATCCTATGAGTGACCGATCAAATTCTCGATCTTGGTATAAGTCGTCTATCGCATCCTATGAGTTAAGGATCAAATTCTCGGTCTTGGTATAAGTCGTCTATCGCATCCTATGAGTTACCGATCAAATTCTCGGTCTTGGTATAAGTCGTCTATCGCATTCTATGAGTTACCGATCAAATTCTCGGTCTTGGTATAAGTCGTCTATCGCATCCTATGAGTTACTAATCAAATCCTCGAACTTGGTATAAGTCGTCTATCGAATCCTATGAGTTACCGATCAAATTCTCGGTCTTGGTATAAGTCGTCTATCGCATCCTATGAGTCACCGATCAAATCCTCGAACTTGGTATAAGTCGTCTATCGAATCCTATGAGTTACCGATCAAATTCTCGGTCTTGGTATAAGTCGTCTATCGCATTCTATGAGTTACCGATCAAATCCTCGGTCTTGGTATAAGTCGTCTATCGCATCCTATGAGTTACCGATCAAATCCTCGGTCTTGGTATAAGTCGTCTATCGCATCCTATGAGTTACCGATCAAATCCTCGGTCTTGGTATAAGTCGTCTATCGCATCCTATGAGTTACCGATCAAATCCTCGGTCTTGGTATAAGTCGTCTATCGCATCCTATGAGTTACCGATCAAATTCTCGGTCTTGGTATAAGTCGTCTATCGCATCCTATGAGTTACTGATCAAATCCTCGGTCTTGGTATAAGTCATCTATCGCATCCTATGAGTTACCGATCAAATTCTCGGTCTTAGTATAAGTCGTCTATCGCAGCCTTTGAAGTCACTGATCAAATCCTCGGTCTTGGTATAAGTCGTCTATCGCATCTTATGAGTTACCGATCAAATCCTCGGTCTTGGTATAAGTCGTCTATCGCATCCTATGAGTTACCGATCAAATTCTCGGTCTTGGTATAAGTCGTCTATCGCATCCTATGAGTTACCGATCAAATCCTCGGTCTTGGTATAAGTCGTCTATCGCATCCTATGAGTTACCGATCAAATCCTCAATCTTGGTATAAGTCGTCTATCGCATCCTATGAGTTACCGATCAAATCCTCGGTCTTGGTATAAGTCGTCTATCGCATCCTATGAGTTACCGATCAAATTCTCGGTCTTAGTATAAGTCGTCTATCGCATCCTATGAGTGACCGATCAAATCCTCGGTATTGGTATAAGTCGTCTATCGCATCCTATGAGTCACCGATCAAATCCTCGAACTTGGTATAAGTCGTCTATCGCATCCTATGAGTTAACGATCAAATTCTCGGTCTTGGTATAAGTCATCTATCGCATCCTATGAGTTACCGATCAAATCATCGGTCTTGGTATAAGTCGTCTATCGCAGCCTTTGAAGTCACAGATCAAATCCTCGGTCTTGGTATAAGTCGTCTATCGCATCCTATGAGTTATCGATCAAATCCTCGGTCTTGGTATAAGTCGTCTATCGCATCCTATGAGTTACCGATCAAATCCTCGGTCTTGGTATAAGTCGTCTATCGCATCCTATGAGTTACCGATCAAATCCTCGGTCCTGGTATAAGTCGTCTATCGCATCCTATGAGTTACCGATCAAATCCTCGGTCCTGGTATAAGTCGTCTATCGCATCCTATGAGTTACCGATCAAATCCTCGGTCTTGGTATAAGTCGTCTATCGCATCCTATGAGTTACCGATCAAATTCTCGGTCTTGGTATAAGTCGTCTATCGCATCCTATGAGTTACGGATCAAATTCTCGGTCTTGGTATAAGTCGTCTATCGCATCCTATGAGTTACCGATCAAATCATCGGTCTTGGTATAAGTCGTCTATCGCAGCCTTTGAAGTCACAGATCAAATCCTCGGTCTTGGTATAAGTCGTCTATCGCATCCTATGAGTTACCGATCAAATCCTCGGTCTTGGTATTAGTCGTCTATCGCATCCTATGAGTTACCGATCAAATTCTCGGTCTTGGTATAAGTCGTCTATCGCATCCTATGAGTTACTGATCAAATCCTCGGTCTTGGTGTATGTCATCTATCGCATCCTATGAGTTACCGATCAAATTCTCGGTCTTAGTATAAGTCGTCTATCGCACCCTATGAGTGACCGATCAAATCCTCGGTCTTGGTATAAGTCGTCTATCGCATCCTATGAGTCACCGATCAAATCCTCGATCTTGGTATAAGTCGTCTATCGCATCCTATGAGTTACCGATCAAATTCTCGGTCTTGGTATAAGTCGTCTATCGCATCCTATGAGTTACCGATCAAATCCTCGGTCTTGGTATAAGTCGTCTATCGCATCCTATGAGTTACCGATCAAATCCTCGGTCTTGGTATAAGTCGTCTATCGCATCCTATGAGTTACCGATCAAATCCTCGGTCTTGGTATAAGTCGTCTATCGCATCCTATGAGTTACCGATCAAATTCTCGATCTTGGTATAAGTCGTCTATCGCATCCTATGAGTTACGGATCAAATTCTCGGTCTTGGTATAAGTCGTCTATCGCATCCTACGAGTTACCGATCAAATCCTCGGTCTTGGTATAAGTCGTCTATCGCATTCTATGAGTTACCGATCAAATTCTCGGTCTTGGTATAAGTCGTCTATCGCATCCTATGAGTTACTAATCAAATCCTCGGTCTTGGTATAAGTCATCTATCGCATCCTATGAGTTACCGATCAAATCCTCGGTCTTGGTATAAGTCGTCTATCGCATCCTATGAGTTACCGATCAAATCCTCGGTCTTGGTATAAGTCGTCTATCGCATCCTATGAGTTACCGATCAAATTCTCGATCTTGGTATAAGTCGTCTATCGCATCCTATGAGTTACGGATCAAATTCTCGGTCTTGGTATAAGTCGTCTATCGCATCCTACGAGTTACCGATCAAATCCTCGGTCTTGGTATAAGTCGTCTATCGCATTCTATGAGTTACCGATCAAATTCTCGGTCTTGGTATAAGTCGTCTATCACATCCTATGAGTTACTAATCAAATTCTCGGTCTTGGTATAAGTCATCTATCGCATCCTATGAGTTACCGATCAAATTCTCGGTCTTAGTATAAGTCGTCTATCGCATCCTATGAGTGACCGATCAAATCCTCGGTCTTGGTATAAGTCGTCTATCGCATCCTATGAGTTAAGGATCAAATTCTCGGTCTTGGTATAAGTCGTCTATCGCATCCTATGAGTTACCGATCAAATCATCGGTCTTGGTATAAGTCGTCTATCGCAGCCTTTGAAGTCACTGATCAAATCCTCGGTCTTGGTATAAGTCATCTATCGCATCTTATGAGTTACTGATCAAATTCTCGGTCTTGGTATAAATCGTCTATCGCATCCTATGAGTTACCGATCAAATCCTCGGTCTTGGTATAAGTCGTCTATCGCATCCTATGAGTTACGGATCAAATTCTCGGTCTTGGTATAAGTCGTCTATCGCATCCTATGAGTTACTGATCAAATCCTCGGTCTTGGTATAAGTCGTCTATCGCATCCTATGAGTTACCGATCAAATCCTCGGTCTTGGTATAAGTCGTCTATCGCATCCTATGAGTTACCGATCAAATCCTCGGTCTTGGTATAAGTCGTCTATCGCATCCTATGAGTTACCGATCAAATTCTCGGTCTTGGTATAAGTCGTCTATCGCATCCTATGAGTTACTGATCAAATCCTCGGTCTTGGTATAAGTCATCTATCGCATCCTATGAGTTACCGATCAAATTCTCGGTCTTGGTATAAGTCGTCTATCGCATCCTATGAGTTACCGATCAAATCATCGGTCTTGGTATAAGTCGTCTATCGCAGCCTTTGAAGTCACTGATCAAATCCTCGGTCTTGGTATAAGTCATCTATCGCATCTTATGAGTTACTGATCAAATTCTCGGTCTTGGTATAAATCGTCTATCGCATCCTATGAGTTACCGATCAAATCCTCGGTCTTGGTATAAGTCGTCTATCGCATCCTATGAGTTACGGATCAAATTCTCGGTCTTGGTATAAGTCGTCTATCGCATCCTATGAGTTACTGATCAAATCCTCGGTCTTGGTATAAGTCGTCTATCGCATCCTATGAGTTACCGATCAAATCCTCGGTCTTGGTATAAGTCGTCTATCGCATCCTATGAGTTACCGATCAAATCCTCGGTCTTGGTATAAGTCGTCTATCGCATCCTATGAGTTACCGATCAAATTCTCGGTGTTGGTATAAGTCGTCTATCGCATCCTATGAGTTACTGATCAAATCCTCGGTCTTGGTATAAGTCATCTATCGCATCCTATGAGTTACCGATCAAATTCTCGGTCTTAGTATAAGTCGTCTATCGCATCCTATGAGTGACCGATCAAATCCTCGGTCTTGGTATAAGTCGTCTATCGCATCCTATGAGTCACCGATCAAATCCTCGATCATGGTATAAGTCGTCTATCGCATCCTATGAGTTACCGATCAAATTCTCGGTCTTGGTATAAGTCGTCTATCGCATCCTATGAGTTACCGATCAAATCCTCGGTCTTGGTATAAGTCGTCTATCGCATCCTATGAGTTACCGATCAAATCCTCAATCTTGGTATAAGTCGTCTATCACATCCTATGAGTTACTAATCAAATCCTCGGTCTTGGTATAAGTCATCTATCGCATCCTATGAGTTACCGATCAAATTCTCGGTCTTAGTATAAGTCGTCTATCGCATCCTATGAGTGACCGATCAAATCCTCGGTATTGGTATAAGTCGTCTATCGCATCCTATGAGTCACCGATCAAATCCTCGAACTTGGTATAAGTCGTCTATCGAATCCTATGAGTTACCGATCAAATTCTCGGTCTTGGTATAAGTCGTCTATCGCATCCTATGAGTCACCGATCAAATCCTCGAACTTGGTATAAGTCGTCTATCGAATCCTATGAGTTACCGATCAAATTCTCGGTCTTGGTATAAGTCGTCTATCGCATTCTATGAGTTACCGATCAAATCATCGGTCTTGGTATAAGTCGTCTATCGCAGCCTTTGAAGTCACAGATCAAATCCTCGGTCTTGGTATAAGTCGTCTATCGCATCCTATGAGTTATCGATCAAATCCTCGGTCTTGGTATAAGTCGTCTATCGCATCCTATGAGTTACCGATCAAATCCTCGGTCTTGGTATAAGTCGTCTATCGCATCCTATGAGTTACCGATCAAATCCTCGGTCCTGGTATAAGTCGTCTATCGCATCCTATGAGTTACCGATCAAATCCTCGGTCCTGGTATAAGTCGTCTATCGCATCCTATGAGTTACCGATCAAATCCTCGGTCTTGGTATAAGTCGTCTATCGCATCCTATGAGTTACCGATCAAATTCTCGGTCTTGGTATAAGTCGTCTATCGCATCCTATGAGTTACGGATCAAATTCTCGGTCTTGGTATAAGTCGTCTATCGCATCCTATGAGTTACCGATCAAATCATCGGTCTTGGTATAAGTCGTCTATCGCAGCCTTTGAAGTCACAGATCAAATCCTCGGTCTTGGTATAAGTCGTCTATCGCATCCTATGAGTTACCGATCAAATCCTCGGTCTTGGTATTAGTCGTCTATCGCATCCTATGAGTTACCGATCAAATTCTCGGTCTTGGTATAAGTCGTCTATCGCATCCTATGAGTTACTGATCAAATCCTCGGTCTTGGTGTATGTCATCTATCGCATCCTATGAGTTACCGATCAAATTCTCGGTCTTAGTATAAGTCGTCTATCGCACCCTATGAGTGACCGATCAAATCCTCGGTCTTGGTATAAGTCGTCTATCGCATCCTATGAGTCACCGATCAAATCCTCGATCTTGGTATAAGTCGTCTATCGCATCCTATGAGTTACCGATCAAATTCTCGGTCTTGGTATAAGTCGTCTATCGCATCCTATGAGTTACCGATCAAATCCTCGGTCTTGGTATAAGTCGTCTATCGCATCCTATGAGTTACCGATCAAATCCTCGGTCTTGGTATAAGTCGTCTATCGCATCCTATGAGTTACCGATCAAATCCTCGGTCTTGGTATAAGTCGTCTATCGCATCCTATGAGTTACCGATCAAATTCTCGATCTTGGTATAAGTCGTCTATCGCATCCTATGAGTTACGGATCAAATTCTCGGTCTTGGTATAAGTCGTCTATCGCATCCTACGAGTTACCGATCAAATCCTCGGTCTTGGTATAAGTCGTCTATCGCATTCTATGAGTTACCGATCAAATTCTCGGTCTTGGTATAAGTCGTCTATCGCATCCTATGAGTTACTAATCAAATCCTCGGTCTTGGTATAAGTCATCTATCGCATCCTATGAGTTACCGATCAAATCCTCGGTCTTGGTATAAGTCGTCTATCGCATCCTATGAGTTACCGATCAAATCCTCGGTCTTGGTATAAGTCGTCTATCGCATCCTATGAGTTACCGATCAAATTCTCGATCTTGGTATAAGTCGTCTATCGCATCCTATGAGTTACGGATCAAATTCTCGGTCTTGGTATAAGTCGTCTATCGCATCCTACGAGTTACCGATCAAATCCTCGGTCTTGGTATAAGTCGTCTATCGCATTCTATGAGTTACCGATCAAATTCTCGGTCTTGGTATAAGTCGTCTATCACATCCTATGAGTTACTAATCAAATTCTCGGTCTTGGTATAAGTCATCTATCGCATCCTATGAGTTACCGATCAAATTCTCGGTCTTAGTATAAGTCGTCTATCGCATCCTATGAGTGACCGATCAAATCCTCGGTCTTGGTATAAGTCGTCTATCGCATCCTATGAGTTAAGGATCAAATTCTCGGTCTTGGTATAAGTCGTCTATCGCATCCTATGAGTTACCGATCAAATCATCGGTCTTGGTATAAGTCGTCTATCGCAGCCTTTGAAGTCACTGATCAAATCCTCGGTCTTGGTATAAGTCATCTATCGCATCTTATGAGTTACTGATCAAATTCTCGGTCTTGGTATAAATCGTCTATCGCATCCTATGAGTTACCGATCAAATCCTCGGTCTTGGTATAAGTCGTCTATCGCATCCTATGAGTTACGGATCAAATTCTCGGTCTTGGTATAAGTCGTCTATCGCATCCTATGAGTTACTGATCAAATCCTCGGTCTTGGTATAAGTCGTCTATCGCATCCTATGAGTTACCGATCAAATCCTCGGTCTTGGTATAAGTCGTCTATCGCATCCTATGAGTTACCGATCAAATCCTCGGTCTTGGTATAAGTCGTCTATCGCATCCTATGAGTTACCGATCAAATTCTCGGTCTTGGTATAAGTCGTCTATCGCATCCTATGAGTTACTGATCAAATCCTCGGTCTTGGTATAAGTCATCTATCGCATCCTATGAGTTACCGATCAAATTCTCGGTCTTGGTATAAGTCGTCTATCGCATCCTATGAGTTACCGATCAAATCATCGGTCTTGGTATAAGTCGTCTATCGCAGCCTTTGAAGTCACTGATCAAATCCTCGGTCTTGGTATAAGTCATCTATCGCATCTTATGAGTTACTGATCAAATTCTCGGTCTTGGTATAAATCGTCTATCGCATCCTATGAGTTACCGATCAAATCCTCGGTCTTGGTATAAGTCGTCTATCGCATCCTATGAGTTACGGATCAAATTCTCGGTCTTGGTATAAGTCGTCTATCGCATCCTATGAGTTACTGATCAAATCCTCGGTCTTGGTATAAGTCGTCTATCGCATCCTATGAGTTACCGATCAAATCCTCGGTCTTGGTATAAGTCGTCTATCGCATCCTATGAGTTACCGATCAAATCCTCGGTCTTGGTATAAGTCGTCTATCGCATCCTATGAGTTACCGATCAAATTCTCGGTGTTGGTATAAGTCGTCTATCGCATCCTATGAGTTACTGATCAAATCCTCGGTCTTGGTATAAGTCATCTATCGCATCCTATGAGTTACCGATCAAATTCTCGGTCTTAGTATAAGTCGTCTATCGCATCCTATGAGTGACCGATCAAATCCTCGGTCTTGGTATAAGTCGTCTATCGCATCCTATGAGTCACCGATCAAATCCTCGATCTTGGTATAAGTCGTCTATCGCATCCTATGAGTTACCGATCAAATTCTCGGTCTTGGTATAAGTCGTCTATCGCATCCTATGAGTTACCGATCAAATCCTCGGTCTTGGTATAAGTCGTCTATCGCATCCTATGAGTTACCGATCAAATCCTCAATCTTGGTATAAGTCGTCTATCACATCCTATGAGTTACTAATCAAATCCTCGGTCTTGGTATAAGTCATCTATCGCATCCTATGAGTTACCGATCAAATTCTCGGTCTTAGTATAAGTCGTCTATCGCATCCTATGAGTGACCGATCAAATCCTCGGTATTGGTATAAGTCGTCTATCGCATCCTATGAGTCACCGATCAAATCCTCGAACTTGGTATAAGTCGTCTATCGAATCCTATGAGTTACCGATCAAATTCTCGGTCTTGGTATAAGTCGTCTATCGCATCCTATGAGTCACCGATCAAATCCTCGAACTTGGTATAAGTCGTCTATCGAATCCTATGAGTTACCGATCAAATTCTCGGTCTTGGTATAAGTCGTCTATCGCATTCTATGAGTTACCGATCAAATCCTCGGTCTTGGTATAAGTCGTCTATCGCATCCTATGAGTTACCGATCAAATCCTCGGTCTTGTTATAAGTCGTCTATCGCATCCTATGAGTTACCGATCAAATCCTCGGTCTTGGTATAAGTCGTCTATCGCATCCTATGAGTTACCGATCAAATCCTCGGTCTTGGTATAAGTCGTCTATCGCATCCTATGAGTTACCGATCAAATTCTCGGTCTTGGTATAAGTCGTCTATCGCATCCTATGAGTTACTGATCAAATCCTCGGTCTTGGTATAAGTCATCTATCGCATCCTATGAGTTACGGATCAAATTCTCGGTCTTGGTATAAGTCGTCTATCGCATCCTATGAGTTACCGATCAAATCCTCGGTCTTGGTATAAGTCGTCTATCGCAGCCTTTGAAGTCACAGATCAAATCCTCGGTCTTGGTATAAGTCGTCTATCGCATCCTATGAGTTACCGATCAAATCATCGGTCTTGGTATAAGTCGTCTATCGCAGCCTTTGAAGTCACTGATCAAATCCTCGGTCTTGGTATAAGTCATCTATCGCATCTTATGAGTTACTGATCAAATTCTCGGTCTTGGTATAAATCGTCTATCGCATCCTATGAGTTACCGATCAAATCCTCGGTCTTGGTATAAGTCGTCTATCGCATCCTATGAGTTACGGATCAAATTCTCGGTCTTGGTATAAGTCGTCTATCGCATCCTATGAGTTACTGATCAAATCCTCGGTCTTGGTATAAGTCGTCTATCGCATCCTATGAGTTACCGATCAAATCCTCGGTCTTGGTATAAGTCGTCTATCGCATCCTATGAGTTACCGATCAAATCCTCGGTCTTGGTATAAGTCGTCTATCGCATCCTATGAGTTACCGATCAAATTCTCGGTCTTGGTATAAGTCGTCTATCGCATCCTATGAGTTACTGATCAAATCCTCGGTCTTGGTATAAGTCATCTATCGCATCCTATGAGTTACCGATCAAATTCTCGGTCTTAGTATAAGTCGTCTATCGCATCCTATGAGTGACCGATCAAATCCTCGGTCTTGGTATAAGTCGTCTATCGCATCCTATGAGTCACCGATCAAATCCTCGATCTTGGTATAAGTCGTCTATCGCATCCTATGAGTTACCGATCAAATTCTCGGTCTTGGTATAAGTCGTCTATCGCATCCTATGAGTTACCGATCAAATCCTCGGTCTTGGTATAAGTCGTCTATCGCATCCTATGAGTTACCGATCAAATCCTCAATCTTGGTATAAGTCGTCTATCGCATCCTATGAGTTATCGATCAAATCCTCGGTCTTGGTATAAGTCGTCTATCGCATCCTATGAGTTACCGATCAAATTCTCGATCTTGGTATAAGTCGTCTATCGCATCCTATGAGTTACGGATCAAATTCTCGGTCTTGGTATAAGTCGTCTATCGCATCCTACGAGTTACCGATCAAATCCTCGGTCTTGGTATAAGTCGTCTATCGCATTCTATGAGTTACCGATCAAATTCTCGGTCTTGGTATAAGTCGTCTATCCCATCCTATGAGTTACTAATCAAATCCTCGGTCTTGGTATAAGTCATCTATCGCATCCTATGAGTCACCGATCAAATCCTCGAACTTGGTATAAGTCGTCTATCGCATCCTATGAGTCACCGATCAAATCCTCGAACTTGGTATAAGTCGTCTATCGAATCCTATGAGTTACCGATCAAATTCTCGGTCTTGGTATAAGTCGTCTATAGCATCCTATGAGTTACCGATCAAATCCTCGGTCTTGGTATAAGTCGTCTATCGCATCCTATGAGTTACCGATCAAATCCTCGGTCTTGGTATAAGTCGTCTATCGCATCTTATGAGTTACCGATCAAATCCTCGGTCTTGGTATAAGTCGTCTATCGCATCCTATGAGTTACCGATCAAATTCTCGGTCTTGGTATAAGTCGTCTATCGCATCCTATGAGTTACGGATCAAATTCTCGGTCTTGGTATAAGTCGTCTATCGCATCCTATGAGTTACCGATCAAATCCTCGGTCTTGGTATAAGTCGTCTATCGCATCCTATGAGTTACCGATCAAATTCTCGGTCTTGGTATAAGTCGTCTATCGCATCCTATGAGTTACTGATCAAATCCTCGGTCTTGGTATAAGTCATCTATCGCATCCTATGAGTTACCGATCAAATCCTCGGTCTTGGTATAAGTCGTCTATCGCATCCTATGAGTTAACGATCAAATTCTCGGTCTTGGTATAAGTCATCTATCGCATCCTATGAGTTACCGATCAAATCATCGGTCTTGGTATAAGTTGTCTATCGCAGCCTTTGAAGTCACAGATCAAATCCTCGGTCTTGGTATAAGTCGTCTATCGCATCCTATGAGTTATCGATCAAATCCTCGGTCTTGGTATAAGTCGTCTATCGCATCCTATGAGTTACCGATCAAATCCTCGGTCTTGGTATAAGTCGTCTATCGCATCCTATGAGTTACCGATCAAATCCTCGGTCTTGGTATAAGTCGTCTATCGCATCCTATGAGTTACCGATCAAATTCTCGGTCTTGGTATAAGTCGTCTATCGCATCCTATGAGTTACGGATCAAATTCTCGGTCTTGGTATAAGTCGTCTATCGCATCCTATGAGTTACCGATCAAATCATCGGTCTTGGTATAAGTCGTCTATCGCATCCTATGAGTTACCGATCAAATCCTCGGTCCTGGTATAAGTCGTCTATCGCATCCTATGAGTTACCGATCAAATCCTCGGTCTTGGTATAAGTCGTCTATCGCATCCTATGAGTTACCGATCAAATTCTCGGTCTTGGTATAAGTCGTCTATCGCATCCTATGAGTTACGGATCAAATTCTCGGTCTTGGTATAAGTCGTCTATCGCATCCTATGAGTTACCGATCAAATCATCGGTCTTGGTATAAGTCGTCTATCGCAGCCTTTGAAGTCACAGATCAAATCCTCGGTCTTGGTATAAGTCGTCTATCGCATCCTATGAGTTACCGATCAAATCATCGGTCTTGGTATTAGTCGTCTATCGCATCCTATGAGTTACCGATCAAATTCTCGGTCTTGGTATAAGTCGTCTATCGCATCCTATGAGTTACTGATCAAATCCTCGGTCTTGGTGTATGTCATCTATCGCATCCTATGAGTTACCGATCAAATTCTCGGTCTTAGTATAAGTCGTCTATCGCATCCTATGAGTGACCGATCAAATCCTCGGTCTTGGTATAAGTCGTCTATCGCATCCTATGAGTGACCGATCAAATCCTCGGTCTTGGTATAAGTCGTCTATCGCATCCTATGAGTCACCGATCAAATCCTCGATCTTGGTATAAGTCGTCTATCGCATCCTATGAGTTACCGATCAAATTCTCGGTCTTGGTATAAGTCGTCTATCGCATCCTATGAGTTACCGATCAAATCCTCGGTCTTGGTATAAGTCGTCTATCGCATCCTATGAGTTACCGATCAAATCCTCAATCTTGGTATAAGTCGTCTATCGCATCCTATGAGTTATCGATCAAATCCTCGGTCTTGGTATAAGTCGTCTATCGCATCCTATGAGTTACCGATCAAATTCTCGATCTTGGTATAAGTCGTCTATCGCATCCTATGAGTTACGGATCAAATTCTCGGTCTTGGTATAAGTCGTCTATCGCATCCTACGAGTTACCGATCAAATCCTCGGTCTTGGTATAAGTCGTCTATCGCATTCTATGAGTTACCGATCAAATTCTCGGTCTTGGTATAAGTCGTCTATCCCATCCTATGAGTTACTAATCAAATCCTCGGTCTTGGTATAAGTCATCTATCGCATCCTATGAGTCACCGATCAAATCCTCGAACTTGGTATAAGTCGTCTATCGCATCCTATGAGTCACCGATCAAATCCTCGAACTTGGTATAAGTCGTCTATCGAATCCTATGAGTTACCGATCAAATTCTCGGTCTTGGTATAAGTCGTCTATAGCATCCTATGAGTTACCGATCAAATCCTCGGTCTTGGTATAAGTCGTCTATCGCATCCTATGAGTTACCGATCAAATCCTCGGTCTTGGTATAAGTCGTCTATCGCATCTTATGAGTTACCGATCAAATCCTCGGTCTTGGTATAAGTCGTCTATCGCATCCTATGAGTTACCGATCAAATTCTCGGTCTTGGTATAAGTCGTCTATCGCATCCTATGAGTTACGGATCAAATTCTCGGTCTTGGTATAAGTCGTCTATCGCATCCTATGAGTTACCGATCAAATCCTCGGTCTTGGTATAAGTCGTCTATCGCATCCTATGAGTTACCGATCAAATTCTCGGTCTTGGTATAAGTCGTCTATCGCATCCTATGAGTTACTGATCAAATCCTCGGTCTTGGTATAAGTCATCTATCGCATCCTATGAGTTACCGATCAAATCCTCGGTCTTGGTATAAGTCGTCTATCGCATCCTATGAGTTAACGATCAAATTCTCGGTCTTGGTATAAGTCATCTATCGCATCCTATGAGTTACCGATCAAATCTTCGGTCTTGGTATAAGTCGTCTATCGCAGCCTTTGAAGTCACAGATCAAATCCTCGGTCTTGGTATAAGTCGTCTATCGCATCCTATGAGTTATCGATCAAATCCTCGGTCTTGGTATAAGTCGTCTATCGCATCCTATGAGTTACCGATCAAATCCTCGGTCTTGGTATAAGTCGTCTATCGCATCCTATGAGTTACCGATCAAATCCTCGGTCTTGGTATAAGTCGTCTATCGCATCCTATGAGTTACCGATCAAATTCTCGGTCTTGGTATAAGTCGTCTATCGCATCCTATGAGTTACGGATCAAATTCTCGGTCTTGGTATAAGTCGTCTATCGCATCCTATGAGTTACCGATCAAATCATCGGTCTTGGTATAAGTCGTCTATCGCATCCTATGAGTTACCGATCAAATCCTCGGTCCTGGTATAAGTCGTCTATCGCATCCTATGAGTTACCGATCAAATCCTCGGTCTTGGTATAAGTCGTCTATCGCATCCTATGAGTTACCGATCAAATTCTCGGTCTTGGTATAAGTCGTCTATCGCATCCTATGAGTTACCGATCAAATCCTCGGTCTTGGTATTAGTCGTCTATCGCATCCTATGAGTTACCGATCAAATTCTCGGTCTTGGTATAAGTCGTCTATCGCATCCTATGAGTTACTGATCAAATCCTCGGTCTTGGTGTATGTCATCTATCGCATCCTATGAGTTACCGATCAAATTCTCGGTCTTAGTATAAGTCGTCTATCGCATCCTATGAGTGACCGATCAAATCCTCGGTCTTGGTATAAGTCGTCTATCGCATCCTATGAGTCACCGATCAAATCCTCGATCTTGGTATAAGTCGTCTATCGCATCCTATGAGTTACCGATCAAATCCTCGGTCTTGGTATAAGTCGTCTATCGCATCCTATGAGTTACTGATCAAATCCTCGGTCTTGGTGTATGTCATCTATCGCATCCTATGAGTTACCGATCAAATTCTCGGTCTTAGTATAAGTCGTCTATCGCATCCTATGAGTGACCGATCAAATCCTCGGTCTTGGTATAAGTCGTCTATCGCATCCTATGAGTCACCGATCAAATCCTCGATCTTGGTATAAGTCGTCTATCGCATCCTATGAGTTACCGATCAAATTCTCGGTCTTGGTATAAGTCGTCTATCGCATCCTATGAGTTACCGATCAAATCCTCGGTCTTGGTATAAGTCGTCTATCGCATCCTATGAGTTACCGATCAAATCCTCGGTCTTGGTATAAGTCGTCTATCGCATCCTATGAGTTACCGATCAAATTCTCGGTCTTGGTATAAGTCGTCTATCGCATCCTTTGAGTTACTGATCAAATCCTCGGTCTTGGTATAAGTCATCTATCGCATCCTATGAGTTACCGATCAAATCCTCGGTCTTGGTATAAGTCGTCTATCGCATCCTATGAGTTAACGATCAAATTCTCGGTCTTGGTATAAGTCATCTATCGCATCCTATGAGTTACCGATCAAATCATCGGTCTTGGTATAAGTCGTCTATCGCAGCCTTTGAAGTCACAGATCAAATCCTCGGTCTTGGTATAAGTCGTCTATCGCATCCTATGAGTTATCGATCAAATCCTCGGTCTTGGTATAAGTCGTCTATCGCATCCTATGAGTTACCGATCAAATCCTCGGTCTTGGTATAAGTCGTCTATCGCATCCTATGAGTTACCGATCAAATCCTCGGTCTTGGTATAAGTCGTCTATCGCATCCTATGAGTTACCGATCAAATTCTCGGTCTTGGTATAAGTCGTCTATCGCATCCTATGAGTTACGGATCAAATTCTCGGTCTTGGTATAAGTCGTCTATCGCATCCTATGAGTTACCGATCAAATCATCGGTCTTGGTATAAGTCGTCTATCGCATCCTATGAGTTACCGATCAAATCCTCGGTCCTGGTATAAGTCGTCTATCGCATCCTATGAGTTACCGATCAAATCCTCGGTCTTGGTATAAGTCGTCTATCGCATCCTATGAGTTACCGATCAAATCCTCGGTCTTGGTATTAGTCGTCTATCGCATCCTATGAGTTACCGATCAAATTCTCGGTCTTGGTATAAGTCGTCTATCGCATCCTATGAGTTACTGATCAAATCCTCGGTCTTGGTGTATGTCATCTATCGCATCCTATGAGTTACCGATCAAATTCTCGGTCTTAGTATAAGTCGTCTATCGCATCCTATGAGTGACCGATCAAATCCTCGGTCTTGGTATAAGTCGTCTATCGCATCCTATGAGTCACCGATCAAATCCTCGATCTTGGTATAAGTCGTCTATCGCATCCTATGAGTTACCGATCAAATCCTCGGTCTTGGTATAAGTCGTCTATAGCATCCTATGAGTTACCGATCAAATCCTCGGTCTTGGTATAAGTCGTCTATCGCATCCTATGAGTTACCGATCAAATCCTCGGTCTTGGTATAAGTCGTCTATCGCATCTTATGAGTTACCGATCAAATCCTCGGTCTTGGTATAAGTCGTCTATCGCATCCTATGAGTTACCGATCAAATTCTCGGTCTTGGTATAAGTCGTCTATCGCATCCTATGAGTTACGGATCAAATTCTCGGTCTTGGTATAAGTCGTCTATCGCATCCTATGAGTTACCGATCAAATCCTCGGTCTTGGTATAAGTCGTCTATCGCATCCTATGAGTTAACGATCAAATTCTCGGTCTTGGTATAAGTCATCTATCGCATCCTATGAGTTACCGATCAAATCATCGGTCTTGGTATAAGTCGTCTATCGCAGCCTTTGAAGTCACAGATCAAATCCTCGGTCTTGGTATAAGTCGTCTATCGCATCCTATGAGTTATCGATCAAATCCTCGGTCTTGGTATAAGTCGTCTATCGCATCCTATGAGTTACCGATCAAATCCTCGGTCTTGGTATAAGTCGTCTATCGCATCCTATGAGTTACCGATCAAATCCTCGGTCTTGGTATAAGTCGTCTATCGCATCCTATGAGTTACCGATCAAATTCTCGGTCTTGGTATAAGTCGTCTATCGCATCCTATGAGTTACGGATCAAATTCTCGGTCTTGGTATAAGTCGTCTATCGCATCCTATGAGTTACCGATCAAATCCTCGGTCTTGGTATAAGTCGTCTATCGCATCCTATGAGTTACCGATCAAATCCTCGGTCTTGGTATAAGTCGTCTATCGCATCCTATGAGTTACCGATCAAATTCTCGGTCTTGGTATAAGTCGTCTATCGCATCCTATGAGTTACGGATCAAATTCTCGGTCTTGGTATAAGTCGTCTATCGCATCCTATGAGTTACCGATCAAATCATCGGTCTTGGTATAAGTCGTCTATCGCATCCTATGAGTTACCGATCAAATCCTCGGTCCTGGTATAAGTCGTCTATCGCATCCTATGAGTTACCGATCAAATCCTCGGTCTTGGTATAAGTCGTCTATCGCATCCTATGAGTTACCGATCAAATTCTCGGTCTTGGTATAAGTCGTCTATCGCATCCTATGAGTTACCGATCAAATCCTCGGTCTTGGTATTAGTCGTCTATCGCATCCTATGAGTTACCGATCAAATTCTCGGTCTTGGTATAAGTCGTCTATCGCATCCTATGAGTTACTGATCAAATCCTCGGTCTTGGTGTATGTCATCTATCGCATCCTATGAGTTACCGATCAAATTCTCGGTCTTAGTATAAGTCGTCTATCGCATCCTATGAGTGACCGATCAAATCCTCGGTCTTGGTATAAGTCGTCTATCGCATCCTATGAGTCACCGATCAAATCCTCGATCTTGGTATAAGTCGTCTATCGCATCCTATGAGTTACCGATCAAATTCTCGGTCTTGGTATAAGTCGTCTATCGCATCCTATGAGTTACCGATCAAATCCTCGGTCTTGGTATAAGTCGTCTATCGCATCCTATGAGTTACCGATCAAATCCTCGGTCTTGGTATAAGTCGTCTATCGCATCCTATGAGTTACCGATCAAATCCTCGGTCTTGGTATAAGTCGTCTATCGCATCCTATGAGTTACCGATCAAATTCTCGATCTTGGTATAAGTCGTCTATCGCATCCTATGAGTTACCGATCAAATTCTCGGTCTTGGTATAAGTCGTCTATCGCATCCTATGAGTTACCGATCAAATCCTCGGTCTTGGTATAAGTCGTCTATAGCATCCTATGAGTTACCGATCAAATCCTCGGTCTTGGTATAAGTCGTCTATCGCATCCTATGAGTTACCGATCAAATCCTCGGTCTTGGTATAAGTCGTCTATCGCATCTTATGAGTTACCGATCAAATCCTCGGTCTTGGTATAAGTCGTCTATCGCATCCTATGAGTTACCGATCAAATTCTCGGTCTTGGTATAAGTCGTCTATCGCATCCTATGAGTTACGGATCAAATTCTCGGTCTTGGTATAAGTCGTCTATCGCATCCTATGAGTTACCGATCAAATCCTCGGTCTTGGTATAAGTCGTCTATCGCATCCTATGAGTTAACGATCAAATTCTCGGTCTTGGTATAAGTCATCTATCGCATCCTATGAGTTACCGATCAAATCATCGGTCTTGGTATAAGTCGTCTATCGCAGCCTTTGAAGTCACAGATCAAATCCTCGGTCTTGGTATAAGTCGTCTATCGCATCCTATGAGTTATCGATCAAATCCTCGGTCTTGGTATAAGTCGTCTATCGCATCCTATGAGTTACCGATCAAATCCTCGGTCTTGGTATAAGTCGTCTATCGCATCCTATGAGTTACCGATCAAATCCTCGGTCTTGGTATAAGTCGTCTATCGCATCCTATGAGTTACCGATCAAATTCTCGGTCTTGGTATAAGTCGTCTATCGCATCCTATGAGTTACGGATCAAATTCTCGGTCTTGGTATAAGTCGTCTATCGCATCCTATGAGTTACCGATCAAATCATCGGTCTTGGTATAAGTCGTCTATCGCATCCTATGAGTTACCGATCAAATCCTCGGTCCTGGTATAAGTCGTCTATCGCATCCTATGAGTTACCGATCAAATCCTCGGTCTTGGTATAAGTCGTCTATCGCATCCTATGAGTTACCGATCAAATTCTCGGTCTTGGTATAAGTCGTCTATCGCATCCTATGAGTTACCGATCAAATCCTCGGTCTTGGTATTAGTCGTCTATCGCATCCTATGAGTTACCGATCAAATTCTCGGTCTTGGTATAAGTCGTCTATCGCATCCTATGAGTTACTGATCAAATCCTCGGTCTTGGTGTATGTCATCTATCGCATCCTATGAGTTACCGATCAAATTCTCGGTCTTAGTATAAGTCGTCTATCGCATCCTATGAGTGACCGATCAAATCCTCGGTCTTGGTATAAGTCGTCTATCGCATCCTACGAGTCACCGATCAAATCCTCGATCTTGGTATAAGTCGTCTATCGCATCCTATGAGTTACCGATCAAATTCTCGGTCTTGGTATAAGTCGTCTATCGCATCCTATGAGTTACCGATCAAATCCTCGGTCTTGGTATAAGTCGTCTATCGCATCCTATGAGTTACCGATCAAATCCTCGGTCTTGGTATAAGTCGTCTATCGCATCCTATGAGTTACCGATCAAATCCTCGGTCTTGGTATAAGTCGTCTATCGCATCCTATGAGTTACCGATCAAATTCTCGATCTTGGTATAAGTCGTCTATCGCATCCTATGAGTTACCGATCAAATTCTCGGTCTTGGTATAAGTCGTCTATCGCATCCTATGAGTTACCGATCAAATCCTCGGTCTTGGTATAAGTCGTCTATAGCATCCTATGAGTTACCGATCAAATCCTCGGTCTTGGTATAAGTCGTCTATCGCATCCTATGAGTTACCGATCAAATCCTCGGTCTTGGTATAAGTCGTCTATCGCATCTTATGAGTTACCGATCAAATCCTCGGTCTTGGTATAAGTCGTCTATCGCATCCTATGAGTTACCGATCAAATTCTCGGTCTTGGTATAAGTCGTCTATCGCATCCTATGAGTTACGGATCAAATTCTCGGTCTTGGTATAAGTCGTCTATCGCATCCTATGAGTTACCGATCAAATCCTCGGTCTTGGTATAAGTCGTCTATCGCATCCTATGAGTTACCGATCAAATTCTCGGTCTTGGTATAAGTCGTCTATCGCATCCTATGAGTTACTGATCAAATCCTCGGTCTTGGTATAAGTCATCTATCGCATCCTATGAGTTACCGATCAAATCCTCGGTCTTGGTATAAGTCGTCTATCGCATCCTATGAGTTAACGATCAAATTCTCGGTCTTGGTATAAGTCATCTATCGCATCCTATGAGTTACCGATCAAATCATCAGTCTTGGTATAAGTCGTCTATCGCAGCCTTTGAAGTCACAGATCAAATCCTCGGTCTTGGTATAAGTCGTCTATCGCATCCTATGAGTTATCGATCAAATCCTCGGTCTTGGTATAAGTCGTCTATCGCATCCTATGAGTTACCGATCAAATCCTCGGTCTTGGTATTAGTCGTCTATCGCATCCTATGAGTTACCGATCAAATTCTCGGTCTTGGTATAAGTCGTCTATCGCATCCTATGAGTTACTGATCAAATCCTCGGTCTTGGTGTATGTCATCTATCGCATCCTATGAGTTACCGATCAAATTCTCGGTCTTAGTATAAGTCGTCTATCGCATCCTATGAGTGACCGATCAAATCCTCGGTCTTGGTATAAGTCGTCTATCGCATCCTATGAGTGACCGATCAAATCCTCGGTCTTGGTATAAGTCGTCTATCGCATTCTATGAGTCACCGATCAAATCCTCGATCTTGGTATAAGTCGTCTATCGCATCCTATGAGTTACCGATCAAATTCTCGGTCTTGGTATAAGTCGTCTATCGCATCCTATGAGTTACCGATCAAATCCTCGGTCTTGGTATAAGTCGTCTATCGCATCCTATGAGTTACCGATCAAATCCTCAATCTTGGTATAAGTCGTCTATCGCATCCTATGAGTTATCGATCAAATCCTCGGTCTTGGTATAAGTCGTCTATCGCATCCTATGAGTTACCGATCAAATTCTCGATCTTGGTATAAGTCATCTATCGCATCCTATGAGTTACGGATCAAATTCTCGGTCTTGGTATAAGTCGTCTATCGCATCCTACGAGTTACCGATCAAATCCTCGGTCTTGGTATAAGTCGTCTATCGCATTCTATGAGTTACCGATCAAATTCTCGGTCTTGGTATAAGTCGTCTATCCCATCCTATGAGTTACTAATCAAATCCTCGGTCTTGGTATAAGTCATCTATCGCATCCTATGAGTCACCGATCAAATCCTCGAACTTGGTATAAGTCGTCTATCGCATCCTATGAGTCACCGATCAAATCCTCGAACTTGGTATAAGTCGTCTATCGAATCCTATGAGTTACCGATCAAATTCTCGGTCTTGGTATAAGTCGTCTATAGCATCCTATGAGTTACCGATCAAATCCTCGGTCTTGGTATAAGTCGTCTATCGCATCCTATGAGTTACCGATCAAATCCTCGGTCTTGGTATAAGTCGTCTATCGCATCTTATGAGTTACCGATCAAATCCTCGGTCTTGGTATAAGTCGTCTATCGCATCCTATGAGTTACCGATCAAATTCTCGGTCTTGGTATAAGTCGTCTATCGCATCCTATGAGTTACGGATCAAATTCTCGGTCTTGGTATAAGTCGTCTATCGCATCCTATGAGTTACCGATCAAATCCTCGGTCTTGGTATAAGTCGTCTATCGCATCCTATGAGTTACCGATCAAATTCTCGGTCTTGGTATAAGTCGTCTATCGCATCCTATGAGTTACTGATCAAATCCTCGGTCTTGGTATAAGTCATCTATCGCATCCTATGAGTTACCGATCAAATCCTCGGTCTTGGTATAAGTCGTCTATCGCATCCTATGAGTTAACGATCAAATTCTCGGTCTTGGTATAAGTCATCTATCGCATCCTATGAGTTACCGATCAAATCATCGGTCTTGGTATAAGTCGTCTATCGCAGCCTTTGAAGTCACAGATCAAATCCTCGGTCTTGGTATAAGTCGTCTATCGCATCCTATGAGTTATCGATCAAATCCTCGGTCTTGGTATAAGTCGTCTATCGCATCCTATGAGTTACCGATCAAATCCTCGGTCTTGGTATAAGTCGTCTATCGCATCCTATGAGTTACCGATCAAATCCTCGGTCTTGGTATAAGTCGTCTATCGCATCCTATGAGTTACCGATCAAATTCTCGGTCTTGGTATAAGTCGTCTATCGCATCCTATGAGTTACGGATCAAATTCTCGGTCTTGGTATAAGTCGTCTATCGCATCCTATGAGTTACCGATCAAATCATCGGTCTTGGTATAAGTCGTCTATCGCATCCTATGAGTTACCGATCAAATCCTCGGTCCTGGTATAAGTCGTCTATCGCATCCTATGAGTTACCGATCAAATCCTCGGTCTTGGTATAAGTCGTCTATCGCATCCTATGAGTTACCGATCAAATTCTCGGTCTTGGTATAAGTCGTCTATCTCATCCTATGAGTTACCGATCAAATCCTCGGTCTTGGTATTAGTCGTCTATCGCATCCTATGAGTTACCGATCAAATTCTCGGTCTTGGTATAAGTCGTCTATCGCATCCTATGAGTTACTGATCAAATCCTCGGTCTTGGTGTATGTCATCTATCGCATCCTATGAGTTACCGATCAAATTCTCGGTCTTAGTATAAGTCGTCTATCGCATCCTATGAGTGACCGATCAAATCCTCGGTCTTGGTATAAGTCGTCTATCGCATCCTATGAGTCACCGATCAAATCCTCGATCTTGGTATAAGTCGTCTATCGCATCCTATGAGTTACCGATCAAATTCTCGGTCTTTGTATAAGTCGTCTATCGCATCCTATGAGTTACCGATCAAATCCTCGGTCTTGGTATAAGTCGTCTATCGCATCCTATGAGTTACCGATCAAATCCTCGGTCTTGGTATAAGTCGTCTATCGCATCTTATGAGTTACCGATCAAATCCTCGGTCTTGGTATAAGTCGTCTATCGCATCCTATGAGTTACCGATCAAATTCTCGGTCTTGGTATAAGTCGTCTATCGCATCCTATGAGTTACGGATCAAATTCTCGGTCTTGGTATAAGTCGTCTATCGCATCCTATGAGTTACCGATCAAATCCTCGGTCTTGGTATAAGTCGTCTATCGCATCCTATGAGTTACCGATCAAATCCTCAATCTTGGTATAAGTCGTCTATCGCATCCTATGAGTTATCGATCAAATCCTCGGTCTTGGTATAAGTCGTCTATCGCATCCTATGAGTTACCGATCAAATTCTCGATCTTGGTATAAGTCATCTATCGCATCCTATGAGTTACGGATCAAATTCTCGGTCTTGGTATAAGTCGTCTATCGCATCCTACGAGTTACCGATCAAATCCTCGGTCTTGGTATAAGTCGTCTATCGCATTCTATGAGTTACCGATCAAATTCTCGGTCTTGGTATAAGTCGTCTATCCCATCCTATGAGTTACTAATCAAATCCTCGGTCTTGGTATAAGTCATCTATCGCATCCTATGAGTCACCGATCAAATCCTCGAACTTGGTATAAGTCGTCTATCGCATCCTATGAGTCACCGATCAAATCCTCGAACTTGGTATAAGTCGTCTATCGAATCCTATGAGTTACCGATCAAATTCTCGGTCTTGGTATAAGTCGTCTATAGCATCCTATGAGTTACCGATCAAATCCTCGGTCTTGGTATAAGTCGTCTATCGCATCCTATGAGTTACCGATCAAATCCTCGGTCTTGGTATAAGTCGTCTATCGCATCTTATGAGTTACCGATCAAATCCTCGGTCTTGGTATAAGTCGTCTATCGCATCCTATGAGTTACCGATCAAATTCTCGGTCTTGGTATAAGTCGTCTATCGCATCCTATGAGTTACGGATCAAATTCTCGGTCTTGGTATAAGTCGTCTATCGCATCCTATGAGTTACCGATCAAATCCTCGGTCTTGGTATAAGTCGTCTATCGCATCCTATGAGTTACCGATCAAATTCTCGGTCTTGGTATAAGTCGTCTATCGCATCCTATGAGTTACTGATCAAATCCTCGGTCTTGGTATAAGTCATCTATCGCATCCTATGAGTTACCGATCAAATCCTCGGTCTTGGTATAAGTCGTCTATCGCATCCTATGAGTTAACGATCAAATTCTCGGTCTTGGTATAAGTCATCTATCGCATCCTATGAGTTACCGATCAAATCATCGGTCTTGGTATAAGTCGTCTATCGCAGCCTTTGAAGTCACAGATCAAATCCTCGGTCTTGGTATAAGTCGTCTATCGCATCCTATGAGTTATCGATCAAATCCTCGGTCTTGGTATAAGTCGTCTATCGCATCCTATGAGTTACCGATCAAATCCTCGGTCTTGGTATAAGTCGTCTATCGCATCCTATGAGTTACCGATCAAATCCTCGGTCTTGGTATAAGTCGTCTATCGCATCCTATGAGTTACCGATCAAATTCTCGGTCTTGGTATAAGTCGTCTATCGCATCCTATGAGTTACGGATCAAATTCTCGGTCTTGGTATAAGTCGTCTATCGCATCCTATGAGTTACCGATCAAATCATCGGTCTTGGTATAAGTCGTCTATCGCATCCTATGAGTTACCGATCAAATCCTCGGTCCTGGTATAAGTCGTCTATCGCATCCTATGAGTTACCGATCAAATCCTCGGTCTTGGTATAAGTCGTCTATCGCATCCTATGAGTTACCGATCAAATTCTCGGTCTTGGTATAAGTCGTCTATCTCATCCTATGAGTTACCGATCAAATCCTCGGTCTTGGTATTAGTCGTCTATCGCATCCTATGAGTTACCGATCAAATTCTCGGTCTTGGTATAAGTCGTCTATCGCATCCTATGAGTTACTGATCAAATCCTCGGTCTTGGTGTATGTCATCTATCGCATCCTATGAGTTACCGATCAAATTCTCGGTCTTAGTATAAGTCGTCTATCGCATCCTATGAGTGACCGATCAAATCCTCGGTCTTGGTATAAGTCGTCTATCGCATCCTATGAGTCACCGATCAAATCCTCGATCTTGGTATAAGTCGTCTATCGCATCCTATGAGTTACCGATCAAATTCTCGGTCTTTGTATAAGTCGTCTATCGCATCCTATGAGTTACCGATCAAATCCTCGGTCTTGGTATAAGTCGTCTATCGCATCCTATGAGTTACCGATCAAATCCTCGGTCTTGGTATAAGTCGTCTATCGCATCCTATGAGTTACCGATCAAATCCTCGGTCTTGGTATAAGTCGTCTATCGCATCCTATGAGTTACCGATCAAATTCTCGATCTTGGTATAAGTCGTCTATCGCATCCTATGAGTTACCGATCAAATTCTCGGTCTTGGTATAAGTCGTCTATCGCATCCTATGAGTTACCGATCAAATCCTCGGTCTTGGTATAAGTCGTCTATAGCATCCTATGAGTTACCGATCAAATCCTCGGTCTTGGTATAAGTCGTCTATCGCATCCTATGAGTTACCGATCAAATCCTCGGTCTTGGTATAAGTCGTCTATCGCATCTTATGAGTTACCGATCAAATCCTCGGTCTTGGTATAAGTCGTCTATCGCATCCTATGAGTTACCGATCAAATTCTCGGTCTTGGTATAAGTCGTCTATCGCATCCTATGAGTTACGGATCAAATTCTCGGTCTTGGTATAAGTCGTCTATCGCATCCTATGAGTTACCGATCAAATCCTCGGTCTTGGTATAAGTCGTCTATCGCATCCTATGAGTTACCGATCAAATTCTCGGTCTTGGTATAAGTCGTCTATCGCATCCTATGAGTTACTGATCAAATCCTCGGTCTTGGTATAAGTCATCTATCGCATCCTATGAGTTACCGATCAAATCCTCGGTCTTGGTATAAGTCGTCTATCGCATCCTATGAGTTAACGATCAAATTCTCGGTCTTGGTATAAGTCATCTATCGCATCCTATGAGTTACCGATCAAATCATCGGTCTTGGTATAAGTCGTCTATCGCAGCCTTTGAAGTCACAGATCAAATCCTCGGTCTTGGTATAAGTCGTCTATCGCATCCTATGAGTTATCGATCAAATCCTCGGTCTTGGTATAAGTCGTCTATCGCATCCTATGAGTTACCGATCAAATCCTCGGTCTTGGTATAAGTCGTCTATCGCATCCTATGAGTTACCGATCAAATCCTCGGTCTTGGTATAAGTCGTCTATCGCATCCTATGAGTTACCGATCAAATTCTCGGTCTTGGTATAAGTCGTCTATCGCATCCTATGAGTTACGGATCAAATTCTCGGTCTTGGTATAAGTCGTCTATCGCATCCTATGAGTTACCGATCAAATCATCGGTCTTGGTATAAGTCGTCTATCGCATCCTATGAGTTACCGATCAAATCCTCGGTCCTGGTATAAGTCGTCTATCGCATCCTATGAGTTACCGATCAAATCCTCGGTCTTGGTATAAGTCGTCTATCGCATCCTATGAGTTACCGATCAAATTCTCGGTCTTGGTATAAGTCGTCTATCGCATCCTATGAGTTACCGATCAAATCCTCGGTCTTGGTATTAGTCGTCTATCGCATCCTATGAGTTACCGATCAAATTCTCGGTCTTGGTATAAGTCGTCTATCGCATCCTATGAGTTACTGATCAAATCCTCGGTCTTGGTGTATGTCATCTATCGCATCCTATGAGTTACCGATCAAATTCTCGGTCTTAGTATAAGTCGTCTATCGCATCCTATGAATGACCGATCAAATCCTCGGTCTTGGTATAAGTCGTCTATCGCATCCTATGAGTCACCGATCAAATCCTCGATCTTGGTATAAGTCGTCTATCGCATCCTATGATTTACCGATCAAATTCTCGGTCTTGGTATAAGTCGTCTATCGCATCCTATGAGTTACCGATCAAATCCTCGGTCTTGGTATAAGTCGTCTATCGCATCCTATGAGTTACCGATCAAATCCTCGGTCTTGGTATAAGTCGTCTATCGCATCCTATGAGTTACCGATCAAATCCTCGGTCTTGGTATAAGTCGTCTATCGCATCCTATGAGTTACCGATCAAATTCTCAATCTTGGTATAAGTCGTCTATCGCATCCTATGAGTTACCGATCAAATTCTCGGTCTTGGTATAAGTCGTCTATCGCATCCTATGAGTTACCGATCAAATCCTCGGTCTTGGTATAAGTCGTCTATCGCATCCTATGAGTTACCGATCAAATCCTCGGTCTTGGTATAAGTCGTCTATCGCATCCTATGAGTTACCGATCAAATCCTCGGTCTTGGTATAAGTCGTCTATCGCATCCTATGAGTTACCGATCAAATTCTCGATCTTGGTATAAGTCGTCTATCGCATCCTATGAGTCACCGATCAAATCCTCGAACTTGGTATAAGTCGTCTATCGCATCCTATGAGTCACCGATCAAATCCTCGAACTTGGTATAAGTCGTCTATCGAATCCTATGAGTTACCGATCAAATTCTCGGTCTTGGTATAAGTCGTCTATAGCATCCTATGAGTTACCGATCAAATCCTCGGTCTTGGTATAAGTCGTCTATCGTATCCTATGAGTTACCGATCAAATCCTCGGTCTTGGTATAAGTCGTCTATCGCATCTTATGAGTTACCGATCAAATCCTCGGTCTTGGTATAAGTCGTCTATCGCATCCTATGAGTTACCGATCAAATTCTCGGTCTTGGTATAAGTCGTCTATCGCATCCTATGAGTTACGGATCAAATTCTCGGTCTTGGTATAAGTCGTCTATCGCATCCTATGAGTTACCGATCAAATCCTCGGTCTTGGTATAAGTCGTCTATCGCATCCTATGAGTTACCGATCAAATTCTCGGTCTTGGTATAAGTCGTCTATCGCATCCTATGAGTTACTGATCAAATCCTCGGTCTTGGTATAAGTCATCTATCGCATCCTATGAGTTACCGATCAAATCCTCGGTCTTGGTATAAGTCGTCTATCGCATCCTATGAGTTAACGATCAAATTCTCGGTCTTGGTATAAGTCATCTATCGCATCCTATGAGTTACCGATCAAATCATCGGTCTTGGTATAAGTCGTCTATCGCAGCCTTTGAAGTCACAGATCAAATCCTCGGTCTTGGTATAAGTCGTCTATCGCATCCTATGAGTTATCGATCAAATCCTCGGTCTTGGTATAAGTCGTCTATCGCATCCTATGAGTTACCGATCAAATCCTCGATCTTGGTATAAGTCGTCTATCGCATCCTATGAGTTACCGATCAAATCCTCGGTCTTGGTATAAGTCGTCTATCGCATCCTATGAGTTACCGATCAAATTCTCGGTCTTGGTATAAGTCGTCTATCGCATCCTATGAGTTACGGATCAAATTCTCGGTCTTGGTATAAGTCGTCTATCGCATCCTATGAGTTACCGATCAAATCATCGGTCTTGGTATAAGTCGTCTATCGCATCCTATGAGTTACCGATCAAATCCTCGGTCCTGGTATAAGTCGTCTATCGCATCCTATGAGTTACCGATCAAATCCTCGGTCTTGGTATAAGTCGTCTATCGCATCCTATGAGTTACCGATCAAATTCTCGGTCTTGGTATAAGTCGTCTATCGCATCCTATGAGTTACGGATCAAATTCTCGGTCTTGGTATAAGTCGTCTATCGCATCCTATGAGTTACCGATCAAATCATCGGTCTTGGTATAAGTCGTCTATCGCAGCCTTTGAAGTCACAGATCATATCCTCGGTCTTGGTATAAGTCGTCTATCGCATCCTATGAGTTACCGATCAAATCCTCGGTCTTGGTATTAGTCGTCTATCGCATCCTATGAGTTACCGATCAAATTCTCGGTCTTGGTATAAGTCGTCTATCGCATCCTATGAGTTACTGATCAAATCCTCGGTCTTGGTGTATGTCATCTATCGCATCCTATGAGTTACCGATCAAATTCTCGGTCTTAGTATAAGTCGTCTATCGCATCCTATGAGTGACCGATCAAATCCTCGGTCTTGGTATAAGTCGTCTATCGCATCCTATGAGTGACCGATCAAATCCTCGGTCTTGGTATAAGTCGTCTATCGCATCCTATGAGTCACCGATCAAATCCTCGATCTTGGTATAAGTCGTCTATCGCATCCTATGAGTTACCGATCAAATTCTCGGTCTTGGTATAAGTCGTCTATCGCATCCTATGAGTTACCGATCAAATCCTCGGTCTTGTTATAAGTCGTCTATCGCATCCTATGAGTTACCGATCAAATCCTCAATCTTGGTATAAGTCGTCTATCGCATCCTATGAGTTATCGATCAAATCCTCGGTCTTGGTATAAGTCGTCTATCGCATCCTATGAGTTACCGATCAAATTCTCGATCTTGGTATAAGTCGTCTATCGCATCCTATGAGTTACGGATCAAATTCTCGTTCTTGGTATAAGTCGTCTATCGCATCCTACGAGTTACCGATCAAATCCTCGGTCTTGGTATAAGTCGTCTATCGCATCCTATGAGTTACCGATCAAATTCTCGGTCTTGGTATAAGTCGTCTATCGCATCCTATGAGTTACGGATCAAATTCTCGGTCTTGGTATAAGTCATCTATCGCATCCTATGAGTTACCGATCAAATCATCGGTCTTGGTATAAGTCGTCTATCGCATCCTATGAGTTACCGATCAAATCCTCGGTCTTGGTATAAGTCGTCTATCGCATCCTATGAGTTAACGATCAAATTCTCGGTCTTGGTATAAGTCATCTATCGCATCCTATGAGTTACCGATCAAATCATCGGTCTTGGTATAAGTCGTCTATCGCAGCCTTTGAAGTCACAGATCAAATCCTCGGTCTTGGTATAAGTCGTCTATCGCATCCTATGAGTTATCGATCAAATCCTCGGTCTTGGTATAAGTCGTCTATCGCATCCTATGAGTTACCGATCAAATCCTCGGTCTTGGTATAAGTCGTCTATCGCATCCTATGAGTTACCGATCAAATCCTCGGTCTTGGTATAAGTCGTCTATCGCATCCTATGAGTTACCGATCAAATTCTCGGTCTTGGTATAAGTCGTCTATCGCATCCTATGAGTTACGGATCAAATTCTCGGTCTTGGTATAAGTCGTCTATCGCATCCTATGAGTTACCGATCAAATCATCGGTCTTGGTATAAGTCGTCTATCGCATCCTATGAGTTACCGATCAAATCCTCGGTCCTGGTATAAGTCGTCTATCGCATCCTATGAGTTACCGATCAAATCCTCGGTCGTGGTATAAGTCGTCTATCGCATCCTATGAGTTACCGATCAAATTCTCGGTCTTGGTATAAGTCGTCTATCGCATCCTATGAGTTACCGATCAAATCCTCGGTCTTGGTATTAGTCGTCTATCGCATCCTATGAGTTACCGATCAAATTCTCGGTCTTGGTATAAGTCGTCTATCGCATCCTATGAGTTACTGATCAAATCCTCGGTCTTGGTGTATGTCATCTATCGCATCCTATGAGTTACCGATCAAATTCTCGGTCTTAGTATAAGTCGTCTATCGCATCCTATGAGTGACCGATCAAATCCTCGGTCTTGGTATAAGTCGTCTATCGCATCCTATGAGTCAACGATCAAATCCTCGATCTTGGTATAAGTCGTCTATCGCATCCTATGAGTTACCGATCAAATTCTCGGTCTTGGTATAAGTCGTCTATCGCATCCTATGAGTTACCGATCAAATCCTCGGTCTTGGTATAAGTCGTCTATCGCATCCTATGAGTTACCGATCAAATCCTCGGTCTTGGTATAAGTCGTCTATCGCATCCTATGAGTTACCGATCAAATCCTCGGTCTTGGTATAAGTCGTCTATCGCATCCTATGAGTTACCGATCAAATTCTCGATCTTGGTATAAGTCGTCTATCGCATCCTATGAGTTACCGATCAAATTCTCGGTCTTGGTATAAGTCGTCTATCGCATCCTATGAGTTACCGATCAAATCCTCGGTCTTGGTATAAGTCGTCTATAGCATCCTATGAGTTACCGATCAAATCCTCGGTCTTGGTATAAGTCGTCTATCGCATCCTATGAGTTACCGATCAAATCCTCGGTCTTGGTATAAGTCGTCTATCGCATCTTATGAGTTACCGATCAAATCCTCGGTCTTGGTATAAGTCGTCTATCGCATCCTATGAGTTACCGATCAAATTCTCGGTCTTGGTATAAGTCGTCTATCGCATCCTATGAGTTACGGATCAAATTCTCGGTCTTGGTATAAGTCGTCTATCGCATCCTATGAGTTACCGATCAAATCCTCGGTCTTGGTATAAGTCGTCTATCGCATCCTATGAGTTACCGATCAAATTCTCGGTCTTGGTATAAGTCGTCTATCGCATCCTATGAGTTACTGATCAAATCCTCGATCTTGGTATAAGTCATCTATCGCATCCTATGAGTTACCGATCAAATCCTCGGTCTTGGTATAAGTCGTCTATCGCATCCTATGAGTTAACGATCAAATTCTCGGTCTTGGTATAAGTCATCTATCGCATCCTATGAGTTACCGATCAAATCATCGGTCTTGGTATAAGTCGTCTATCGCAGCCTTTGAAGTCACAGATCAAATCCTCGGTCTTGGTATAAGTCGTCTATCGCATCCTATGAGTTATCGATCAAATCCTCGGTCTTGGTATAAGTCGTCTATCGCATCCTATGAGTTACCGATCAAATCCTCGGTCTTGGTATAAGTCGTCTATCGCATCCTATGAGTTACCGATCAAATCCTCGGTCTTGGTATAAGTCGTCTATCGCATCCTATGAGTTACCGATCAAATTCTCGGTCTTGGTATAAGTCGTCTATCGCATCCTATGAGTTACGGATCAAATTCTCGGTCTTGGTATAAGTCGTCTATCGCATCCTATGAGTTACCGATCAAATCATCGGTCTTGGTATAAGTCGTCTATCGCATCCTATGAGTTACCGATCAAATCCTCGGTCCTGGTATAAGTCGTCTATCGCATCCTATGAGTTACCGATCAAATCCTCGGTCTTGGTATAAGTCGTCTATCGCATCCTATGAGTTACCGATCAAATTCTCGGTCTTGGTATAAGTCGTCTATCGCATCCTATGAGTTACCGATCAAATCCTCGGTCTTGGTATTAGTCGTCTATCGCATCCTATGAGTTACCGATCAAATTCTCGGTCTTGGTATAAGTCGTCTATCGCATCCTATGAGTTACTGATCAAATCCTCGGTCTTGGTGTATGTCATCTATCGCATCCTATGAGTTACCGATCAAATTCTCGGTCTTAGTATAAGTCGTCTATCGCATCCTATGAGTGACCGATCAAATCCTCGGTCTTGGTATAAGTCGTCTATCGCATCCTATGAGTCACCGATCAAATCCTCGATCTTGGTATAAGTCGTCTATCGCATCCTATGAGTTACCGATCAAATTCTCGGTCTTGGTATAAGTCGTCTATCGCATCCTATGAGTTACCGATCAAATCCTCGGTCTTGGTATAAGTCGTCTATCGCATCCTATGAGTTACCGATCAAATCCTCGGTCTTGGTATAAGTCGTCTATCGCATCCTATGAGTTACCGATCAAATCCTCGGTCTTGGTATAAGTCGTCTATCGCATCCTATGAGTTACCGATCAAATTCTCGATCTTGGTATAAGTCGTCTATCGCATCCTATGAGTTACCGATCAAATTCTCGGTCTTGGTATAAGTCGTCTATCGCATCCTATGAGTTACCGATCAAATCCTCGGTCTTGGTATAAGTCGTCTATCGCATCCTATGAGTTACCGATCAAATTCTCGGTCTTGGTATAAGTCGTCTATCGCATCCTATGAGTTACCGATCAAATCCTCGGTCTTGGTATAAGTCGTCTATAGCATCCTATGAGTTACCGATCAAATCCTCGGTCTTGGTATAAGTCGTCTATCGCATCCTATGAGTTACCGATCAAATCCTCGGTCTTGGTATAAGTCGTCTATCGCATCTTATGAGTTACCGATCAAATCCTCGGTCTTGGTATAAGTCGTCTATCGCATCCTATGAGTTACCGATCAAATTCTCGGTCTTGGTATAAGTCGTCTATCGCATCCTATGAGTTACGGATCAAATTCTCGGTCTTGGTATAAGTCGTCTATCGCATCCTATGAGTTACCGATCAAATCCTCGGTCTTGGTATAAGTCGTCTATCGCATCCTATGAGTTACCGATCAAATTCTCGGTCTTGGTATAAGTCGTCTATCGCATCCTATGAGTTACTGATCAAATCCTCGATCTTGGTATAAGTCATCTATCGCATCCTATGAGTTACCGATCAAATCCTCGGTCTTGGTATAAGTCGTCTATCGCATCCTATGAGTTAACGATCAAATTCTCGGTCTTGGTATAAGTCATCTATCGCATCCTATGAGTTACCGATCAAATCATCGGTCTTGGTATAAGTCGTCTATCGCAGCCTTTGAAGTCACAGATCAAATCCTCGGTCTTGGTATAAGTCGTCTATCGCATCCTATGAGTTATCGATCAAATCCTCGGTCTTGGTATAAGTCGTCTATCGCATCCTATGAGTTACCGATCAAATCCTCGGTCTTGGTATAAGTCGTCTATCGCATCCTATGAGTTACCGATCAAATCCTCGGTCTTGGTATAAGTCGTCTATCGCATCCTATGAGTTACCGATCAAATTCTCGGTCTTGGTATAAGTCGTCTATCGCATCCTATGAGTTACGGATCAAATTCTCGGTCTTGGTATAAGTCGTCTATCGCATCCTATGAGTTACCGATCAAATCATCGGTCTTGGTATAAGTCGTCTATCGCATCCTATGAGTTACCGATCAAATCCTCGGTCCTGGTATAAGTCGTCTATCGCATCCTATGAGTTACCGATCAAATCCTCGGTCTTGGTATAAGTCGTCTATCGCATCCTATGAGTTACCGATCAAATTCTCGGTCTTGGTATAAGTCGTCTATCGCATCCTATGAGTTACCGATCAAATCCTCGGTCTTGGTATTAGTCGTCTATCGCATCCTATGAGTTACCGATCAAATTCTCGGTCTTGGTATAAGTCGTCTATCGCATCCTATGAGTTACTGATCAAATCCTCGGTCTTGGTGTATGTCATCTATCGCATCCTATGAGTTACCGATCAAATTCTCGGTCTTAGTATAAGTCGTCTATCGCATCCTATGAGTGACCGATCAAATCCTCGGTCTTGGTATAAGTCGTCTATCGCATCCTATGAGTCACCGATCAAATCCTCGATCTTGGTATAAGTCGTCTATCGCATCCTATGAGTTACCGATCAAATTCTCGGTCTTGGTATAAGTCGTCTATCGCATCCTATGAGTTACCGATCAAATCCTCGGTCTTGGTATAAGTCGTCTATCGCATCCTATGAGTTACCGATCAAATCCTCGGTCTTGGTATAAGTCGTCTATCGCATCCTATGAGTTACCGATCAAATCCTCGGTCTTGGTATAAGTCGTCTATCGCAGCCTATGAGTTACCGATCAAATTCTCGATCTTGGTATAAGTCGTCTATCGCATCCTATGAGTTACCGATCAAATTCTCGGTCTTGGTATAAGTCGTCTATCGCATCCTATGAGTTACCGATCAAATCCTCGGTCTTGGTATAAGTCGTCTATCGCATCCTATGAGTTACCGATCAAATCCTCGGTCTTGGTATAAGTCGTCTATCGCATCCTATGAGTTACCGATCAAATCCTCGGTCTTGGTATAAGTCGTCTATCGCATCCTATGAGTTACCGATCAAATTCTCGATCTTGGTATAAGTCGTCTATCGCATCCTATGAGTCACCGATCAAATCCTCGAACTTGGTATAAGTCGTCTATCGCATCCTATGAGTCACCGATCAAATCCTCGAACTTGGTATAAGTCGTCTATCGAATCCTATGAGTTACCGATCAAATTCTCGGTCTTGGTATAAGTCGTCTATAGCATCCTATGAGTTACCGATCAAATCCTCGGTCTTGGTATAAGTCGTCTATCGCATCCTATGAGTTACCGATCAAATCCTCGGTCTTGGTATAAGTCGTCTATCGCATCTTATGAGTTACCGATCAAATCCTCGGTCTTGGTATAAGTCGTCTATCGCATCCTATGAGTTACCGATCAAATTCTCGGTCTTGGTATAAGTCGTCTATCGCATCCTATGAGTTACGGATCAAATTCTCGGTCTTGGTATAAGTCGTCTATCGCATCCTATGAGTTACCGATCAAATCCTCGGTCTTGGTATAAGTCGTCTATCGCATCCTATGAGTTACCGATCAAATTCTCGGTCTTGGTATAAGTCGTCTATCGCATCCTATGAGTTACTGATCAAATCCTCGGTCTTGGTATAAGTCATCTATCGCATCCTATGAGTTACCGATCAAATCCTCGGTCTTGGTATAAGTCGTCTATCGCATCCTATGAGTTAACGATCAAATTCTCGGTCTTGGTATAAGTCATCTATCGCATCCTATGAGTTACCGATCAAATCATCGGTCTTGGTATAAGTCGTCTATCGCAGCCTTTGAAGTCACAGATCAAATCCTCGGTCTTGGTATAAGTCGTCTATCGCATCCTATGAGTTATCGATCAAATCCTCGGTCTTGGTATAAGTCGTCTATCGCATCCTATGAGTTACCGATCAAATCCTCGGTCTTGGTATAAGTCGTCTATCGCATCCTATGAGTTACCGATCAAATCCTCGGTCTTGGTATAAGTCGTCTATCGCATCCTATGAGTTACCGATCAAATTCTCGGTCTTGGTATAAGTCGTCTATCGCATCCTATGAGTTACGGATCAAATTCTCGGTCTTGGTATAAGTCGTCTATCGCATCCTATGAGTTACCGATCAAATCATCGGTCTTGGTATAAGTCGTCTATCGCATCCTATGAGTTACCGATCAAATCCTCGGTCCTGGTATAAGTCGTCTATCGCATCCTATGAGTTACCGATCAAATCCTCGGTCTTGGTATAAGTCGTCTATCGCATCCTATGAGTTACCGATCAAATTCTCGGTCTTGGTATAAGTCGTCTATCGCATCCTATGAGTTACGGATCAAATTCTCGGTCTTGGTATAAGTCGTCTATCGCATCCTATGAGTTACCGATCAAATCATCGGTCTTGGTATAAGTCGTCTATCGCAGCCTTTGAAGTCACAGATCATATCCTCGGTCTTGGTATAAGTCGTCTATCGCATCCTATGAGTTACCGATCAAATCCTCGGTCTTGGTATTAGTCGTCTATCGCATCCTATGAGTTACCGATCAAATTCTCGGTCTTGGTATAAGTCGTCTATCGCATCCTATGAGTTACTGATCAAATCCTCGGTCTTGGTGTATGTCATCTATCGCATCCTATGAGTTACCGATCAAATTCTCGGTCTTAGTATAAGTCGTCTATCGCATCCTATGAGTGACCGATCAAATCCTCGGTCTTGGTATAAGTCGTCTATCGCATCCTATGAGTGACCGATCAAATCCTCGGTCTTGGTATAAGTCGTCTATCGCATCCTATGAGTCACCGATCAAATCCTCGATCTTGGTATAAGTCGTCTATCGCATCCTATGAGTTACCGATCAAATTCTCGGTCTTGGTATAAGTCGTCTATCGCATCCTATGAGTTACCGATCAAATCCTCGGTCTTGGTATAAGTCGTCTATCGCATCCTATGAGTTACCGATCAAATCCTCAATCTTGGTATAAGTCGTCTATCGCATCCTATGAGTTATCGATCAAATCCTCGGTCTTGGTATAAGTCGTCTATCGCATCCTATGAGTTACCGATCAAATTCTCGATCTTGGTATAAGTCGTCTATCGCATCCTATGAGTTACGGATCAAATTCTCGGTCTTGGTATAAGTCGTCTATCGCATCCTACGAGTTACCGATCAAATCCTCGGTCTTGGTATAAGTCGTCTATCGCATTCTATGAGTTACCGATCAAATTCTCGGTCTTGGTATAAGTCGTCTATCCCATCCTATGAGTTACTAATCAAATCCTCGGTCTTGGTATAAGTCATCTATCGCATCCTATGAGTCACCGATCAAATACTCGAACTTGGTATAAGTCGTCTATCGCATCATATGAGTCACCGATCAAATCCTCGAACTTGGTATAAGTCGTCTATCGCATCCTATGAGTTACCGATCAAATTCTCGGTCTTGGTATAAGTCGTCTATCGCATCCTATGAGTTACCGATCAAATCCTCGGTCTTGGTATTAGTCGTCTATCGCATCCTATGAGTTACCGATCAAATTCTCGGTCTTGGTATAAGTCGTCTATCGCATCCTATGAGTTACTGATCAAATCCTCGGTCTTGGTGTATGTCATCTATCGCATCCTATGAGTTACCGATCAAATTCTCGGTCTTAGTATAAGTCGTCTATCGCATCCTATGAGTGACCGATCAAATCCTCGGTCTTGGTATAAGTCGTCTATCGCATCCTATGAGTCACCGATCAAATCCTCGATCTTGGTATAAGTCGTCTATCGCATCCTATGAGTTACCGATCAAATTCTCGGTCTTAGTATAAGTCGTCTATCGCATCCTATGAGTGACCGATCAAATCCTCGGTCTTGGTATAAGTCGTCTATCGCATCCTATGAGTCACCGATCAAATCCTCGATCTTGGTATAAGTCGTCTATCGCATCCTATGAGTTACCGATCAAATTCTCGGTCTTGGTATAAGTCGTCTATCGCATCCTATGAGTTACCGATCAAATCCTCGGTCTTGGTATAAGTCGTCTATCGCATCCTATGAGTTACCGATCAAATCCTCGGTCTTGGTATAAGTCGTCTATCGCATCCTATGAGTCACCGATCAAATCCTCGATCTTGGTATAAGTCGTCTATCGCATCCTATGAGTTACCGATCAAATTCTCGGTCTTAGTATAAGTCGTCTATCGCATCCTATGAGTGACCGATCAAATCCTCGGTCTTGGTATAAGTCGTCTATCGCATCCTATGAGTCACCGATCAAATCCTCGATCTTGGTATAAGTCGTCTATCGCATCCTATGAGTTATCGATCAAATCCTCGGTCTTGGTATAAGTCGTCTATCGCATCCTATGAGTTACCGATCAAATTCTCGATCTTGGTATAAGTCGTCTATCGCATCCTATGAGTTACGGATCAAATTCTCGGTCTTGGTATAAGTCGTCTATCGCATCCTACGAGTTACCGATCAAATCCTCGGTCTTGGTATAAGTCGTCTATCGCATTCTATGAGTTACCGATCAAATTCTCGGTCTTGGTATAAGTCGTCTATCCCATCCTATGAGTTACTAATCAAATCCTCGGTCTTGGTATAAGTCATCTATCGCATCCTATGAGTCACCGATCAAATACTCGAACTTGGTATAAGTCGTCTATCGCATCCTATGAGTTACCGATCAAATCCTCGGTCTTGGTATAAGTCGTCTATCGCATCCTATGAGTTACCGATCAAATTCTCGGTCTTGGTATAAGTCGTCTATCGCATCCTATGAGTTACCGATCAAATCCTCGGTCTTGGTATTAGTCGTCTATCGCATCCTATGAGTTACCGATCAAATTCTCGGTCTTGGTATAAGTCGTCTATCGCATCCTATGAGTTACTGATTAAATCCTCGGTCTTGGTGTATGTCATCTATCGCATCCTATGAGTTACCGATCAAATTCTCGGTCTTAGTATAAGTCGTCTATCGCATCCTATGAGTGACCGATCAAATCCTCGGTCTTGGTATAAGTCGTCTATCGCATCCTATGAGTCACCGATCAAATCCTCGATCTTGGTATAAGTCGTCTATCGCATCCTATGAGTTACCGATCAAATTCTCGGTCTTGGTATAAGTCGTCTATCGCATCCTATGAGTTACCGATCAAATCCTCGGTCTTGGTATAAGTCGTCTATCGCATCCTATGAGTTACCGATCAAATCCTCGGTCTTGGTATAAGTCGTCTATCGCATCCTATGAGTTACCGATCAAATCCTCGGTCTTGGTATAAGTCGTCTATCGCATCCTATGAGTTACCGATCAAATTCTCGATCTTGGTATAAGTCGTCTATCGCATCCTATGAGTTACCGATCAAATTCTCGGTCTTGGTATAAGTCGTCTATCGCATCCTATGAGTTACCGATCAAATCCTCGGTCTTGGTATAAGTCGTCTATCGCATCCTATGAGTTACCGATCAAATCCTCGGTCTTGGTATAAGTCGTCTATCGCATCCTATGAGTTACCGATCAAATCCTCGGTCTTGGTATAAGTCGTCTATCGCATCCTATGAGTTACCGATCAAATTCTCGATCTTGGTATAAGTCGTCTATCGCATCCTATGAGTCACCGATCAAATCCTCGAACTTGGTATAAGTCGTCTATCGCATCCTATGAGTCACCGATCAAATCCTCGAACTTGGTATAAGTCGTCTATCGAATCCTATGAGTTACCGATCAAATTCTCGGTCTTGGTATAAGTCGTCTATAGCATCCTATGAGTTACCGATCAAATCCTCGGTCTTGGTATAAGTCGTCTATCGCATCCTATGAGTTACCGATCAAATCCTCGGTCTTGGTATAAGTCGTCTATCGCATCTTATGAGTTACCGATCAAATCCTCGGTCTTGGTATAAGTCGTCTATCGCATCCTATGAGTTACCGATCAAATTCTCGGTCTTGGTATAAGTCGTCTATCGCATCCTATGAGTTACGGATCAAATTCTCGGTCTTGGTATAAGTCGTCTATCGCATCCTATGAGTTACCGATCAAATCCTCGGTCTTGGTATAAGTCGTCTATCGCATCCTATGAGTTACCGATCAAATTCTCGGTCTTGGTATAAGTCGTCTATCGCATCCTATGAGTTACTGATCAAATCCTCGGTCTTGGTATAAGTCATCTATCGCATCCTATGAGTTACCGATCAAATCCTCGGTCTTGGTATAAGTCGTCTATCGCATCCTATGAGTTAACGATCAAATTCTCGGTCTTGGTATAAGTCATCTATCGCATCCTATGAGTTACCGATCAAATCATCGGTCTTGGTATAAGTCGTCTATCGCAGCCTTTGAAGTCACAGATCAAATCCTCGGTCTTGGTATAAGTCGTCTATCGCATCCTATGAGTTATCGATCAAATCCTCGGTCTTGGTATAAGTCGTCTATCGCATCCTATGAGTTACCGATCAAATCCTCGGTCTTGGTATAAGTCGTCTATCGCATCCTATGAGTTACCGATCAAATCCTCGGTCTTGGTATAAGTCGTCTATCGCATCCTATGAGTTACCGATCAAATTCTCGGTCTTGGTATAAGTCGTCTATCGCATCCTATGAGTTACGGATCAAATTCTCGGTCTTGGTATAAGTCGTCTATCGCATCCTATGAGTTACCGATCAAATCATCGGTCTTGGTATAAGTCGTCTATCGCATCCTATGAGTTACCGATCAAATCCTCGGTCCTGGTATAAGTCGTCTATCGCATCCTATGAGTTACCGATCAAATCCTCGGTCTTGGTATAAGTCGTCTATCGCATCCTATGAGTTACCGATCAAATTCTCGGTCTTGGTATAAGTCGTCTATCGCATCCTATGAGTTACGGATCAAATTCTCGGTCTTGGTATAAGTCGTCTATCGCATCCTATGAGTTACCGATCAAATCATCGGTCTTGGTATAAGTCGTCTATCGCAGCCTTTGAAGTCACAGATCATATCCTCGGTCTTGGTATAAGTCGTCTATCGCATCCTATGAGTTACCGATCAAATCCTCGGTCTTGGTATTAGTCGTCTATCGCATCCTATGAGTTACCGATCAAATTCTCGGTCTTGGTATAAGTCGTCTATCGCATCCTATGAGTTACTGATCAAATCCTCGGTCTTGGTGTATGTCATCTATCGCATCCTATGAGTTACCGATCAAATTCTCGGTCTTAGTATAAGTCGTCTATCGCATCCTATGAGTGACCGATCAAATCCTCGGTCTTGGTATAAGTCGTCTATCGCATCCTATGAGTCACCGATCAAATCCTCGATCTTGGTATAAGTCGTCTATCGCATCCTATGAGTTACCGATCAAATTCTCGGTCTTGGTATAAGTCGTCTATCGCATCCTATGAGTTACCGATCAAATCCTCGGTCTTGGTATAAGTCGTCTATCGCATCCTATGAGTTACCGATCAAATCCTCGGTCTTGGTATAAGTCGTCTATCGCATCCTATGAGTTACCGATCAAATCCTCGGTCTTGGTATAAGTCGTCTATCGCATCCTATGAGTTACCGATCAAATTCTCGATCTTGGTATAAGTCGTCTATCGCATCCTATGAGTTACCGATCAAATTCTCGGTCTTGGTATAAGTCGTCTATCGCATCCTATGAGTTACCGATCAAATCCTCGGTCTTGGTATAAGTCGTCTATCGCATCCTATGAGTTACCGATCAAATCCTCGGTCTTGGTATAAGTCGTCTATCGCATCCTATGAGTTACCGATCAAATCCTCGGTCTTGGTATAAGTCGTCTATCGCATCCTATGAGTTACCGATCAAATTCTCGATCTTGGTATAAGTCGTCTATCGCATCCTATGAGTCACCGATCAAATCCTCGAACTTGGTATAAGTCGTCTATCGCATCCTATGAGTCACCGATCAAATCCTCGAACTTGGTATAAGTCGTCTATCGAATCCTATGAGTTACCGATCAAATTCTCGGTCTTGGTATAAGTCGTCTATAGCATCCTATGAGTTACCGATCAAATCCTCGGTCTTGGTATAAGTCGTCTATCGCATCCTATGAGTTACCGATCAAATCCTCGGTCTTGGTATAAGTCGTCTATCGCATCTTATGAGTTACCGATCAAATCCTCGGTCTTGGTATAAGTCGTCTATCGCATCCTATGAGTTACCGATCAAATTCTCGGTCTTGGTATAAGTCGTCTATCGCATCCTATGAGTTACGGATCAAATTCTCGGTCTTGGTATAAGTCGTCTATCGCATCCTATGAGTTACCGATCAAATCCTCGGTCTTGGTATAAGTCGTCTATCGCATCCTATGAGTTACCGATCAAATTCTCGGTCTTGGTATAAGTCGTCTATCGCATCCTATGAGTTACTGATCAAATCCTCGGTCTTGGTATAAGTCATCTATCGCATCCTATGAGTTACCGATCAAATCCTCGGTCTTGGTATAAGTCGTCTATCGCATCCTATGAGTTAACGATCAAATTCTCGGTCTTGGTATAAGTCATCTATCGCATCCTATGAGTTACCGATCAAATCATCGGTCTTGGTATAAGTCGTCTATCGCAGCCTTTGAAGTCACAGATCAAATCCTCGGTCTTGGTATAAGTCGTCTATCGCATCCTATGAGTTATCGATCAAATCCTCGGTCTTGGTATAAGTCGTCTATCGCATCCTATGAGTTACCGATCAAATCCTCGGTCTTGGTATAAGTCGTCTATCGCATCCTATGAGTTACCGATCAAATCCTCGGTCTTGGTATAAGTCGTCTATCGCATCCTATGAGTTACCGATCAAATTCTCGGTCTTGGTATAAGTCGTCTATCGCATCCTATGAGTTACGGATCAAATTCTCGGTCTTGGTATAAGTCGTCTATCGCATCCTATGAGTTACCGATCAAATCATCGGTCTTGGTATAAGTCGTCTATCGCATCCTATGAGTTACCGATCAAATCCTCGGTCCTGGTATAAGTCGTCTATCGCATCCTATGAGTTACCGATCAAATCCTCGGTCTTGGTATAAGTCGTCTATCGCATCCTATGAGTTACCGATCAAATTCTCGGTCTTGGTATAAGTCGTCTATCGCATCCTATGAGTTACGGATCAAATTCTCGGTCTTGGTATAAGTCGTCTATCGCATCCTATGAGTTACCGATCAAATCATCGGTCTTGGTATAAGTCGTCTATCGCAGCCTTTGAAGTCACAGATCATATCCTCGGTCTTGGTATAAGTCGTCTATCGCATCCTATGAGTTACCGATCAAATCCTCGGTCTTGGTATTAGTCGTCTATCGCATCCTATGAGTTACCGATCAAATTCTCGGTCTTGGTATAAGTCGTCTATCGCATCCTATGAGTTACTGATCAAATCCTCGGTCTTGGTGTATGTCATCTATCGCATCCTATGAGTTACCGATCAAATTCTCGGTCTTAGTATAAGTCGTCTATCGCATCCTATGAGTGACCGATCAAATCCTCGGTCTTGGTATAAGTCGTCTATCGCATCCTATGAGTGACCGATCAAATCCTCGGTCTTGGTATAAGTCGTCTATCGCATCCTATGAGTCACCGATCAAATCCTCGATCTTGGTATAAGTCGTCTATCGCATCCTATGAGTTACCGATCAAATTCTCGGTCTTGGTATAAGTCGTCTATCGCATCCTATGAGTTACCGATCAAATCCTCGGTCTTGGTATAAGTCGTCTATCGCATCCTATGAGTTACCGATCAAATCCTCAATCTTGGTATAAGTCGTCTATCGCATCCTATGAGTTATCGATCAAATCCTCGGTCTTGGTATAAGTCGTCTATCGCATCCTATGAGTTACCGATCAAATTCTCGATCTTGGTATAAGTCGTCTATCGCATCCTATGAGTTACGGATCAAATTCTCGTTCTTGGTATAAGTCGTCTATCGCATCCTACGAGTTACCGATCAAATCCTCGGTCTTGGTATAAGTCGTCTATCGCATCCTATGAGTTACCGATCAAATTCTCGGTCTTGGTATAAGTCGTCTATCGCATCCTATGAGTTACGGATCAAATTCTCGGTCTTGGTATAAGTCATCTATCGCATCCTATGAGTTACCGATCAAATCATCGGTCTTGGTATAAGTCGTCTATCGCATCCTATGAGTTACCGATCAAATCCTCGGTCTTGGTATAAGTCGTCTATCGCATCCTATGAGTTAACGATCAAATTCTCGGTCTTGGTATAAGTCATCTATCGCATCCTATGAGTTACCGATCAAATCATCGGTCTTGGTATAAGTCGTCTATCGCAGCCTTTGAAGTCACAGATCAAATCCTCGGTCTTGGTATAAGTCGTCTATCGCATCCTATGAGTTATCGATCAAATCCTCGATCTTGGTATAAGTCGTCTATCGCATCCTATGAGTTACCGATCAAATCCTCGGTCTTGGTATAAGTCGTCTATCGCATCCTATGAGTTACCGATCAAATCCTCGGTCTTGGTATAAGTCGTCTATCGCATCCTATGAGTTACCGATCAAATTCTCGGTCTTGGTATAAGTCGTCTATCGCATCCTATGAGTTACGGATCAAATTCTCGGTCTTGGTATAAGTCGTCTATCGCATCCTATGAGTTACCGATCAAATCATCGGTCTTGGTATAAGTCGTCTATCGCATCCTATGAGTTACCGATCAAATCCTCGGTCCTGGTATAAGTCGTCTATCGCATCCTATGAGTTACCGATCAAATCCTCGGTCGTGGTATAAGTCGTCTATCGCATCCTATGAGTTACCGATCAAATTCTCGGTCTTGGTATAAGTCGTCTATCGCATCCTATGAGTTACCGATCAAATCCTCGGTCTTGGTATTAGTCGTCTATCGCATCCTATGAGTTACCGATCAAATTCTCGGTCTTGGTATAAGTCGTCTATCGCATCCTATGAGTTACTGATCAAATCCTCGGTCTTGGTGTATGTCATCTATCGCATCCTATGAGTTACCGATCAAATTCTCGGTCTTAGTATAAGTCGTCTATCGCATCCTATGAGTGACCGATCAAATCCTCGGTCTTGGTATAAGTCGTCTATCGCATCCTATGAGTCAACGATCAAATCCTCGATCTTGGTATAAGTCGTCTATCGCATCCTATGAGTTACCGATCAAATTCTCGGTCTTGGTATAAGTCGTCTATCGCATCCTATGAGTTACCGATCAAATCCTCGGTCTTGGTATAAGTCGTCTATCGCATCCTATGAGTTACCGATCAAATCCTCGGTCTTGGTATAAGTCGTCTATCGCATCCTATGAGTTACCGATCAAATCCTCGGTCTTGGTATAAGTCGTCTATCGCATCCTATGAGTTACTGATCAAATCCTCGGTCTTGGTGTATGTCATCTATCGCATCCTATGAGTTACCGATCAAATTCTCGGTCTTAGTATAAGTCGTCTATCGCATCCTATGAGTGACCGATCAAATCCTCGGTCTTGGTATAAGTCGTCTATCGCATCCTATGAGTCAACGATCAAATCCTCGATCTTGGTATAAGTCGTCTATCGCATCCTATGAGTTACCGATCAAATTCTCGGTCTTGGTATAAGTCGTCTATCGCATCCTATGAGTTACCGATCAAATCCTCGGTCTTGGTATAAGTCGTCTATCGCATCCTATGAGTTACCGATCAAATCCTCGGTCTTGGTATAAGTCGTCTATCGCATCCTATGAGTTACCGATCAAATCCTCGGTCTTGGTATAAGTCGTCTATCGCATCCTATGAGTTACCGATCAAATTCTCGATCTTGGTATAAGTCGTCTATCGCATCCTATGAGTTACCGATCAAATTCTCGGTCTTGGTATAAGTCGTCTATCGCATCCTATGAGTTACCGATCAAATCCTCGGTCTTGGTATAAGTCGTCTATAGCATCCTATGAGTTACCGATCAAATCCTCGGTCTTGGTATAAGTCGTCTATCGCATCCTATGAGTTACCGATCAAATCCTCGGTCTTGGTATAAGTCGTCTATCGCATCTTATGAGTTACCGATCAAATCCTCGGTCTTGGTATAAGTCGTCTATCGCATCCTATGAGTTACCGATCAAATTCTCGGTCTTGGTATAAGTCGTCTATCGCATCCTATGAGTTACGGATCAAATTCTCGGTCTTGGTATAAGTCGTCTATCGCATCCTATGAGTTACCGATCAAATCCTCGGTCTTGGTATAAGTCGTCTATCGCATCCTATGAGTTACCGATCAAATTCTCGGTCTTGGTATAAGTCGTCTATCGCATCCTATGAGTTACTGATCAAATCCTCGATCTTGGTATAAGTCATCTATCGCATCCTATGAGTTACCGATCAAATCCTCGGTCTTGGTATAAGTCGTCTATCGCATCCTATGAGTTAACGATCAAATTCTCGGTCTTGGTATAAGTCATCTATCGCATCCTATGAGTTACCGATCAAATCATCGGTCTTGGTATAAGTCGTCTATCGCAGCCTTTGAAGTCACAGATCAAATCCTCGGTCTTGGTATAAGTCGTCTATCGCATCCTATGAGTTATCGATCAAATCCTCGGTCTTGGTATAAGTCGTCTATCGCATCCTATGAGTTACCGATCAAATCCTCGGTCTTGGTATAAGTCGTCTATCGCATCCTATGAGTTACCGATCAAATCCTCGGTCTTGGTATAAGTCGTCTATCGCATCCTATGAGTTACCGATCAAATTCTCGGTCTTGGTATAAGTCGTCTATCGCATCCTATGAGTTACGGATCAAATTCTCGGTCTTGGTATAAGTCGTCTATCGCATCCTATGAGTTACCGATCAAATCATCGGTCTTGGTATAAGTCGTCTATCGCATCCTATGAGTTACCGATCAAATCCTCGGTCCTGGTATAAGTCGTCTATCGCATCCTATGAGTTACCGATCAAATCCTCGGTCTTGGTATAAGTCGTCTATCGCATCCTATGAGTTACCGATCAAATTCTCGGTCTTGGTATAAGTCGTCTATCGCATCCTATGAGTTACCGATCAAATCCTCGGTCTTGGTATTAGTCGTCTATCGCATCCTATGAGTTACCGATCAAATTCTCGGTCTTGGTATAAGTCGTCTATCGCATCCTATGAGTTACTGATCAAATCCTCGGTCTTGGTGTATGTCATCTATCGCATCCTATGAGTTACCGATCAAATTCTCGGTCTTAGTATAAGTCGTCTATCGCATCCTATGAGTGACCGATCAAATCCTCGGTCTTGGTATAAGTCGTCTATCGCATCCTATGAGTCACCGATCAAATCCTCGATCTTGGTATAAGTCGTCTATCGCATCCTATGAGTTACCGATCAAATTCTCGGTCTTGGTATAAGTCGTCTATCGCATCCTATGAGTTACCGATCAAATCCTCGGTCTTGGTATAAGTCGTCTATCGCATCCTATGAGTTACCGATCAAATCCTCGGTCTTGGTATAAGTCGTCTATCGCATCCTATGAGTTACCGATCAAATCCTCGGTCTTGGTATAAGTCGTCTATCGCATCCTATGAGTTACCGATCAAATTCTCGATCTTGGTATAAGTCGTCTATCGCATCCTATGAGTTACCGATCAAATTCTCGGTCTTGGTATAAGTCGTCTATCGCATCCTATGAGTTACCGATCAAATCCTCGGTCTTGGTATAAGTCGTCTATCGCATCCTATGAGTTACCGATCAAATCCTCGGTCTTGGTATAAGTCGTCTATCGCATCCTATGAGTTACCGATCAAATCCTCGGTCTTGGTATAAGTCGTCTATCGCATCCTATGAGTTACCGATCAAATTCTCGATCTTGGTATAAGTCGTCTATCGCATCCTATGAGTCACCGATCAAATCCTCGAACTTGGTATAAGTCGTCTATCGCATCCTATGAGTCACCGATCAAATCCTCGAACTTGGTATAAGTCGTCTATCGAATCCTATGAGTTACCGATCAAATTCTCGGTCTTGGTATAAGTCGTCTATAGCATCCTATGAGTTACCGATCAAATCCTCGGTCTTGGTATAAGTCGTCTATCGCATCCTATGAGTTACCGATCAAATCCTCGGTCTTGGTATAAGTCGTCTATCGCATCTTATGAGTTACCGATCAAATCCTCGGTCTTGGTATAAGTCGTCTATCGCATCCTATGAGTTACCGATCAAATTCTCGGTCTTGGTATAAGTCGTCTATCGCATCCTATGAGTTACGGATCAAATTCTCGGTCTTGGTATAAGTCGTCTATCGCATCCTATGAGTTACCGATCAAATCCTCGGTCTTGGTATAAGTCGTCTATCGCATCCTATGAGTTACCGATCAAATTCTCGGTCTTGGTATAAGTCGTCTATCGCATCCTATGAGTTACTGATCAAATCCTCGGTCTTGGTATAAGTCATCTATCGCATCCTATGAGTTACCGATCAAATCCTCGGTCTTGGTATAAGTCGTCTATCGCATCCTATGAGTTAACGATCAAATTCTCGGTCTTGGTATAAGTCATCTATCGCATCCTATGAGTTACCGATCAAATCATCGGTCTTGGTATAAGTCGTCTATCGCAGCCTTTGAAGTCACAGATCAAATCCTCGGTCTTGGTATAAGTCGTCTATCGCATCCTATGAGTTATCGATCAAATCCTCGGTCTTGGTATAAGTCGTCTATCGCATCCTATGAGTTACCGATCAAATCCTCGGTCTTGGTATAAGTCGTCTATCGCATCCTATGAGTTACCGATCAAATCCTCGGTCTTGGTATAAGTCGTCTATCGCATCCTATGAGTTACCGATCAAATTCTCGGTCTTGGTATAAGTCGTCTATCGCATCCTATGAGTTACGGATCAAATTCTCGGTCTTGGTATAAGTCGTCTATCGCATCCTATGAGTTACCGATCAAATCATCGGTCTTGGTATAAGTCGTCTATCGCATCCTATGAGTTACCGATCAAATCCTCGGTCCTGGTATAAGTCGTCTATCGCATCCTATGAGTTACCGATCAAATCCTCGGTCTTGGTATAAGTCGTCTATCGCATCCTATGAGTTACCGATCAAATTCTCGGTCTTGGTATAAGTCGTCTATCGCATCCTATGAGTTACGGATCAAATTCTCGGTCTTGGTATAAGTCGTCTATCGCATCCTATGAGTTACCGATCAAATCATCGGTCTTGGTATAAGTCGTCTATCGCAGCCTTTGAAGTCACAGATCATATCCTCGGTCTTGGTATAAGTCGTCTATCGCATCCTATGAGTTACCGATCAAATCCTCGGTCTTGGTATTAGTCGTCTATCGCATCCTATGAGTTACCGATCAAATTCTCGGTCTTGGTATAAGTCGTCTATCGCATCCTATGAGTTACTGATCAAATCCTCGGTCTTGGTGTATGTCATCTATCGCATCCTATGAGTTACCGATCAAATTCTCGGTCTTAGTATAAGTCGTCTATCGCATCCTATGAGTGACCGATCAAATCCTCGGTCTTGGTATAAGTCGTCTATCGCATCCTATGAGTGACCGATCAAATCCTCGGTCTTGGTATAAGTCGTCTATCGCATCCTATGAGTCACCGATCAAATCCTCGATCTTGGTATAAGTCGTCTATCGCATCCTATGAGTTACCGATCAAATTCTCGGTCTTGGTATAAGTCGTCTATCGCATCCTATGAGTTACCGATCAAATCCTCGGTCTTGGTATAAGTCGTCTATCGCATCCTATGAGTTACCGATCAAATCCTCAATCTTGGTATAAGTCGTCTATCGCATCCTATGAGTTATCGATCAAATCCTCGGTCTTGGTATAAGTCGTCTATCGCATCCTATGAGTTACCGATCAAATTCTCGATCTTGGTATAAGTCGTCTATCGCATCCTATGAGTTACGGATCAAATTCTCGGTCTTGGTATAAGTCGTCTATCGCATCCTACGAGTTACCGATCAAATCCTCGGTCTTGGTATAAGTCGTCTATCGCATTCTATGAGTTACCGATCAAATTCTCGGTCTTGGTATAAGTCGTCTATCCCATCCTATGAGTTACTAATCAAATCCTCGGTCTTGGTATAAGTCATCTATCGCATCCTATGAGTCACCGATCAAATACTCGAACTTGGTATAAGTCGTCTATCGCATCATATGAGTCACCGATCAAATCCTCGAACTTGGTATAAGTCGTCTATCGCATCCTATGAGTTACCGATCAAATTCTCGGTCTTGGTATAAGTCGTCTATCGCATCCTATGAGTTACCGATCAAATCCTCGGTCTTGGTATTAGTCGTCTATCGCATCCTATGAGTTACCGATCAAATTCTCGGTCTTGGTATAAGTCGTCTATCGCATCCTATGAGTTACTGATCAAATCCTCGGTCTTGGTGTATGTCATCTATCGCATCCTATGAGTTACCGATCAAATTCTCGGTCTTAGTATAAGTCGTCTATCGCATCCTATGAGTGACCGATCAAATCCTCGGTCTTGGTATAAGTCGTCTATCGCATCCTATGAGTCACCGATCAAATCCTCGATCTTGGTATAAGTCGTCTATCGCATCCTATGAGTTACCGATCAAATTCTCGGTCTTGGTATAAGTCGTCTATCGCATCCTATGAGTCACCGATCAAATCCTCGATCTTGGTATAAGTCGTCTATCGCATCCTATGAGTTACCGATCAAATTCTCGGTCTTGGTATAAGTCGTCTATCGCATCCTATGAGTCACCGATCAAATCCTCGATCTTGGTATAAGTCGTCTATCGCATCCTATGAGTTACCGATCAAATTCTCGGTCTTAGTATAAGTCGTCTATCGCATCCTATGAGTGACCGATCAAATCCTCGGTCTTGGTATAAGTCGTCTATCGCATCCTATGAGTCACCGATCAAATCCTCGATCTTGGTATAAGTCGTCTATCGCATCCTATGAGTTACCGATCAAATTCTCGGTCTTGGTATAAGTCGTCTATCGCATCCTATGAGTTACCGATCAAATCCTCGGTCTTGGTATAAGTCGTCTATCGCATCCTATGAGTTACCGATCAAATCCTCGGTCTTGGTATAAGTCGTCTATCGCATCCTATGAGTCACCGATCAAATCCTCGATCTTGGTATAAGTCGTCTATCGCATCCTATGAGTTACCGATCAAATTCTCGGTCTTAGTATAAGTCGTCTATCGCATCCTATGAGTGACCGATCAAATCCTCGGTCTTGGTATAAGTCGTCTATCGCATCCTATGAGTCACCGATCAAATCCTCGATCTTGGTATAAGTCGTCTATCGCATCCTATGAGTTATCGATCAAATCCTCGGTCTTGGTATAAGTCGTCTATCGCATCCTATGAGTTACCGATCAAATTCTCGATCTTGGTATAAGTCGTCTATCGCATCCTATGAGTTACGGATCAAATTCTCGGTCTTGGTATAAGTCGTCTATCGCATCCTACGAGTTACCGATCAAATCCTCGGTCTTGGTATAAGTCGTCTATCGCATTCTATGAGTTACCGATCAAATTCTCGGTCTTGGTATAAGTCGTCTATCCCATCCTATGAGTTACTAATCAAATCCTCGGTCTTGGTATAAGTCATCTATCGCATCCTATGAGTCACCGATCAAATACTCGAACTTGGTATAAGTCGTCTATCGCATCCTATGAGTTACCGATCAAATCCTCGGTCTTGGTATAAGTCGTCTATCGCATCCTATGAGTTACCGATCAAATTCTCGGTCTTGGTATAAGTCGTCTATCGCATCCTATGAGTTACCGATCAAATCCTCGGTCTTGGTATTAGTCGTCTATCGCATCCTATGAGTTACCGATCAAATTCTCGGTCTTGGTATAAGTCGTCTATCGCATCCTATGAGTTACTGATCAAATCCTCGGTCTTGGTGTATGTCATCTATCGCATCCTATGAGTTACCGATCAAATTCTCGGTCTTAGTATAAGTCGTCTATCGCATCCTATGAGTGACCGATCAAATCCTCGGTCTTGGTATAAGTCGTCTATCGCATCCTATGAGTCACCGATCAAATCCTCGATCTTGGTATAAGTCGTCTATCGCATCCTATGAGTTACCGATCAAATTCTCGGTCTTGGTATAAGTCGTCTATCGCATCCTATGAGTTACCGATCAAATCCTCGGTCTTGGTATAAGTCGTCTATCGCATCCTATGAGTTACCGATCAAATCCTCGGTCTTGGTATAAGTCGTCTATCGCATCCTATGAGTTACCGATCAAATCCTCGGTCTTGGTATAAGTCGTCTATCGCATCCTATGAGTTACCGATCAAATTCTCGATCTTGGTATAAGTCGTCTATCGCATCCTATGAGTTACCGATCAAATTCTCGGTCATGGTATAAGTCGTCTATCGCATCCTATGAGTTACCGATCAAATCCTCGGTCTTGGTATAAGTCGTCTATCGCATCCTATGAGTTACCGATCAAATCCTCGGTCTTGGTATAAGTCGTCTATCGCATCCTATGAGTTACCGATCAAATCCTCGGTCTTGGTATAAGTCGTCTATCGCATCCTATGAGTTACCGATCAAATTCTCGATCTTGGTATAAGTCGTCTATCGCATCCTATGAGTCACCGATCAAATCCTCGAACTTGGTATAAGTCGTCTATCGCATCCTATGAGTCACCGATCAAATCCTCGAACTTGGTATAAGTCGTCTATCGAATCCTATGAGTTACCGATCAAATTCTCGGTCTTGGTATAAGTCGTCTATAGCATCCTATGAGTTACCGATCAAATCCTCGGTCTTGGTATAAGTCGTCTATCGCATCCTATGAGTTACCGATCAAATCCTCGGTCTTGGTATAAGTCGTCTATCGCATCTTATGAGTTACCGATCAAATCCTCGGTCTTGGTATAAGTCGTCTATCGCATCCTATGAGTTACCGATCAAATTCTCGGTCTTGGTATAAGTCGTCTATCGCATCCTATGAGTTACGGATCAAATTCTCGGTCTTGGTATAAGTCGTCTATCGCATCCTATGAGTTACCGATCAAATCCTCGGTCTTGGTATAAGTCGTCTATCGCATCCTATGAGTTACCGATCAAATTCTCGGTCTTGGTATAAGTCGTCTATCGCATCCTATGAGTTACTGATCAAATCCTCGGTCTTGGTATAAGTCATCTATCGCATCCTATGAGTTACCGATCAAATCCTCGGTCTTGGTATAAGTCGTCTATCGCATCCTATGAGTTACCGATCAAATTCTCGGTCTTGGTATAAGTCGTCTATCGCATCCTATGAGTTACCGATCAAATCCTCGGTCTTGGTATAAGTCGTCTATCGCATCCTATGAGTTACCGATCAAATCCTCGGTCTTGGTATAAGTCGTCTATCGCATCCTATGAGTTACCGATCAAATCCTCGGTCTTGGTATAAGTCGTCTATCGCATCCTATGAGTTACCGATCAAATTCTCGATCTTGGTATAAGTCGTCTATCGCATCCTATGAGTTACCGATCAAATTCTCGGTCTTGGTATAAGTCGTCTATCCCATCCTATGAGTTACTAATCAAATCCTCGGTCTTGGTATAAGTCATCTATCGCATCCTATGAGTCACCGATCAAATACTCGAACTTGGTATAAGTCGTCTATCGCATCCTATGAGTTACCGATCAAATCCTCGGTCTTGGTATAAGTCGTCTATCGCATCCTATGAGTTACCGATCAAATTCTCGGTCTTGGTATAAGTCGTCTATCGCATCCTATGAGTTACCGATCAAATCCTCGGTCTTGGTATTAGTCGTCTATCGCATCCTATGAGTTACCGATCAAATTCTCGGTCTTGGTATAAGTCGTCTATCGCATCCTATGAGTTACTGATCAAATCCTCGGTCTTGGTGTATGTCATCTATCGCATCCTATGAGTTACCGATCAAATTCTCGGTCTTAGTATAAGTCGTCTATCGCATCCTATGAGTGACCGATCAAATCATCGGTCTTGGTATAAGTCGTCTATCGCATCCTATGAGTCACCGATCAAATCCTCGATCTTGGTATAAGTCGTCTATCGCATCCTATGAGTTACCGATCAAATTCTCGGTCTTGGTATAAGTCGTCTATCGCATCCTATGAGTTACCGATCAAATCCTCGGTCTTGGTATAAGTCGTCTATCGCATCCTATGAGTTACCGATCAAATCCTCGGTCTTGGTATAAGTCGTCTATCGCATCCTATGAGTTACCGATCAAATCCTCGGTCTTGGTATAAGTCGTCTATCGCATCCTATGAGTTACCGATCAAATTCTCGATCTTGGTATAAGTCGTCTATCGCATCCTATGAGTTACCGATCAAATTCTCGGTCATGGTATAAGTCGTCTATCGCATCCTATGAGTTACCGATCAAATCCTCGGTCTTGGTATAAGTCGTCTATCGCATCCTATGAGTTACCGATCAAATTCTCGGTCTTGGTATAAGTCGTCTATCCCATCCTATGAGTTACTAATCAAATCCTCGGTCTTGGTATAAGTCATCTATCGCATCCTATGAGTCACCGATCAAATACTCGAACTTGGTATAAGTCGTCTATCGCATCATATGAGTCACCGATCAAATCCTCGAACTTGGTATAAGTCGTCTATCGCATCCTATGAGTTACCGATCAAATTCTCGGTCTTGGTATAAGTCGTCTATCGCATCCTATGAGTTACCGATCAAATCCTCGGTCTTGGTATTAGTCGTCTATCGCATCCTATGAGTTACCGATCAAATTCTCGGTCTTGGTATAAGTCGTCTATCGCATCCTATGAGTTACTGATCAAATCCTCGGTCTTGGTGTATGTCATCTATCGCATCCTATGAGTTACCGATCAAATTCTCGGTCTTAGTATAAGTCGTCTATCGCATCCTATGAGTGACCGATCAAATCCTCGGTCTTGGTATAAGTCGTCTATCGCATCCTATGAGTCACCGATCAAATCCTCGATCTTGGTATAAGTCGTCTATCGCATCCTATGAGTTACCGATCAAATTCTCGGTCTTGGTATAAGTCGTCTATCGCATCCTATGAGTCACCGATCAAATCCTCGATCTTGGTATAAGTCGTCTATCGCATCCTATGAGTTACCGATCAAATTCTCGGTCTTGGTATAAGTCGTCTATCGCATCCTATGAGTCACCGATCAAATCCTCGATCTTGGTATAAGTCGTCTATCGCATCCTATGAGTTACCGATCAAATTCTCGGTCTTAGTATAAGTCGTCTATCGCATCCTATGAGTGACCGATCAAATCCTCGGTCTTGGTATAAGTCGTCTATCGCATCCTATGAGTCACCGATCAAATCCTCGATCTTGGTATAAGTCGTCTATCGCATCCTATGAGTTACCGATCAAATTCTCGGTCTTGGTATAAGTCGTCTATCGCATCCTATGAGTTACCGATCAAATCCTCGGTCTTGGTATAAGTCGTCTATCGCATCCTATGAGTTACCGATCAAATCCTCGGTCTTGGTATAAGTCGTCTATCGCATCCTATGAGTCACCGATCAAATCCTCGATCTTGGTATAAGTCGTCTATCGCATCCTATGAGTTACCGATCAAATTCTCGGTCTTAGTATAAGTCGTCTATCGCATCCTATGAGTGACCGATCAAATCCTCGGTCTTGGTATAAGTCGTCTATCGCATCCTATGAGTCACCGATCAAATCCTCGATCTTGGTATAAGTCGTCTATCGCATCCTATGAGTTATCGATCAAATCCTCGGTCTTGGTATAAGTCGTCTATCGCATCCTATGAGTTACCGATCAAATTCTCGATCTTGGTATAAGTCGTCTATCGCATCCTATGAGTTACGGATCAAATTCTCGGTCTTGGTATAAGTCGTCTATCGCATCCTACGAGTTACCGATCAAATCCTCGGTCTTGGTATAAGTCGTCTATCGCATTCTATGAGTTACCGATCAAATTCTCGGTCTTGGTATAAGTCGTCTATCCCATCCTATGAGTTACTAATCAAATCCTCGGTCTTGGTATAAGTCATCTATCGCATCCTATGAGTCACCGATCAAATACTCGAACTTGGTATAAGTCGTCTATCGCATCCTATGAGTTACCGATCAAATCCTCGGTCTTGGTATAAGTCGTCTATCGCATCCTATGAGTTACCGATCAAATTCTCGGTCTTGGTATAAGTCGTCTATCGCATCCTATGAGTTACCGATCAAATCCTCGGTCTTGGTATTAGTCGTCTATCGCATCCTATGAGTTACCGATCAAATTCTCGGTCTTGGTATAAGTCGTCTATCGCATCCTATGAGTTACTGATCAAATCCTCGGTCTTGGTGTATGTCATCTATCGCATCCTATGAGTTACCGATCAAATTCTCGGTCTTAGTATAAGTCGTCTATCGCATCCTATGAGTGACCGATCAAATCCTCGGTCTTGGTATAAGTCGTCTATCGCATCCTATGAGTCACCGATCAAATCCTCGATCTTGGTATAAGTCGTCTATCGCATCCTATGAGTTACCGATCAAATTCTCGGTCTTGGTATAAGTCGTCTATCGCATCCTATGAGTTACCGATCAAATCCTCGGTCTTGGTATAAGTCGTCTATCGCATCCTATGAGTTACCGATCAAATCCTCGGTCTTGGTATAAGTCGTCTATCGCATCCTATGAGTTACCGATCAAATCCTCGGTCTTGGTATAAGTCGTCTATCGCATCCTATGAGTTACCGATCAAATTCTCGATCTTGGTATAAGTCGTCTATCGCATCCTATGAGTTACCGATCAAATTCTCGGTCATGGTATAAGTCGTCTATCGCATCCTATGAGTTACCGATCAAATCCTCGGTCTTGGTATAAGTCGTCTATCGCATCCTATGAGTTACCGATCAAATCCTCGGTCTTGGTATAAGTCGTCTATCGCATCCTATGAGTTACCGATCAAATCCTCGGTCTTGGTATAAGTCGTCTATCGCATCCTATGAGTTACCGATCAAATTCTCGATCTTGGTATAAGTCGTCTATCGCATCCTATGAGTCACCGATCAAATCCTCGAACTTGGTATAAGTCGTCTATCGCATCCTATGAGTCACCGATCAAATCCTCGAACTTGGTATAAGTCGTCTATCGAATCCTATGAGTTACCGATCAAATTCTCGGTCTTGGTATAAGTCGTCTATAGCATCCTATGAGTTACCGATCAAATCCTCGGTCTTGGTATAAGTCGTCTATCGCATCCTATGAGTTACCGATCAAATCCTCGGTCTTGGTATAAGTCGTCTATCGCATCTTATGAGTTACCGATCAAATCCTCGGTCTTGGTATAAGTCGTCTATCGCATCCTATGAGTTACCGATCAAATTCTCGGTCTTGGTATAAGTCGTCTATCGCATCCTATGAGTTACGGATCAAATTCTCGGTCTTGGTATAAGTCGTCTATCGCATCCTATGAGTTACCGATCAAATCCTCGGTCTTGGTATAAGTCGTCTATCGCATCCTATGAGTTACCGATCAAATTCTCGGTCTTGGTATAAGTCGTCTATCGCATCCTATGAGTTACTGATCAAATCCTCGGTCTTGGTATAAGTCATCTATCGCATCCTATGAGTTACCGATCAAATCCTCGGTCTTGGTATAAGTCGTCTATCGCATCCTATGAGTTAACGATCAAATTCTCGGTCTTGGTATAAGTCATCTATCGCATCCTATGAGTTACCGATCAAATCATCGGTCTTGGTATAAGTCGTCTATCGCAGCCTTTGAAGTCACAGATCAAATCCTCGGTCTTGGTATAAGTCGTCTATCGCATCCTATGAGTTATCGATCAAATCCTCGGTCTTGGTATAAGTCGTCTATCGCATCCTATGAGTTACCGATCAAATCCTCGGTCTTGGTATAAGTCGTCTATCGCATCCTATGAGTTACCGATCAAATCCTCGGTCTTGGTATAAGTCGTCTATCGCATCCTATGAGTTACCGATCAAATTCTCGGTCTTGGTATAAGTCGTCTATCGCATCCTATGAGTTACGGATCAAATTCTCGGTCTTGGTATAAGTCGTCTATCGCATCCTATGAGTTACCGATCAAATCATCGGTCTTGGTATAAGTCGTCTATCGCATCCTATGAGTTACCGATCAAATCCTCGGTCCTGGTATAAGTCGTCTATCGCATCCTATGAGTTACCGATCAAATCCTCGGTCTTGGTATAAGTCGTCTATCGCATCCTATGAGTTACCGATCAAATTCTCGGTCTTGGTATAAGTCGTCTATCGCATCCTATGAGTTACGGATCAAATTCTCGGTCTTGGTATAAGTCGTCTATCGCATCCTATGAGTTACCGATCAAATCATCGGTCTTGGTATAAGTCGTCTATCGCAGCCTTTGAAGTCACAGATCATATCCTCGGTCTTGGTATAAGTCGTCTATCGCATCCTATGAGTTACCGATCAAATCCTCGGTCTTGGTATTAGTCGTCTATCGCATCCTATGAGTTACCGATCAAATTCTCGGTCTTGGTATAAGTCGTCTATCGCATCCTATGAGTTACTGATCAAATCCTCGGTCTTGGTGTATGTCATCTATCGCATCCTATGAGTTACCGATCAAATTCTCGGTCTTAGTATAAGTCGTCTATCGCATCCTATGAGTGACCGATCAAATCCTCGGTCTTGGTATAAGTCGTCTATCGCATCCTATGAGTGACCGATCAAATCCTCGGTCTTGGTATAAGTCGTCTATCGCATCCTATGAGTCACCGATCAAATCCTCGATCTTGGTATAAGTCGTCTATCGCATCCTATGAGTTACCGATCAAATTCTCGGTCTTGGTATAAGTCGTCTATCGCATCCTATGAGTTACCGATCAAATCCTCGGTCTTGGTATAAGTCGTCTATCGCATCCTATGAGTTACCGATCAAATCCTCAATCTTGGTATAAGTCGTCTATCGCATCCTATGAGTTATCGATCAAATCCTCGGTCTTGGTATAAGTCGTCTATCGCATCCTATGAGTTACCGATCAAATTCTCGATCTTGGTATAAGTCGTCTATCGCATCCTATGAGTTACGGATCAAATTCTCGGTCTTGGTATAAGTCGTCTATCGCATCCTACGAGTTACCGATCAAATCCTCGGTCTTGGTATAAGTCGTCTATCGCATTCTATGAGTTACCGATCAAATTCTCGGTCTTGGTATAAGTCGTCTATCCCATCCTATGAGTTACTAATCAAATCCTCGGTCTTGGTATAAGTCATCTATCGCATCCTATGAGTCACCGATCAAATACTCGAACTTGGTATAAGTCGTCTATCGCATCATATGAGTCACCGATCAAATCCTCGAACTTGGTATAAGTCGTCTATCGAATCCTATGAGTTACCGATCAAATTCTCGGTCTTGGTATAAGTCGTCTATAGCATCCTATGAGTTACCGATCAAATCCTCGGTCTTGGTATAAGTCGTCTATCGCATCCTATGAGTTACCGATCAAATCCTCGGTCTTGGTATAAGTCGTCTATCGCATCTTATGAGTTACCGATCAAATCCTCGGTCTTGGTATAAGTCGTCTATCGCATCCTAGGAGTTACCGATCAAATTCTCGGTCTTGGTATAAGTCGACTATCGCATCCTATGAGTTACGGATCAAATTCTCGGTCTTGGTATAAGTCGTCTATCGCATCCTATGAGTTACCGATCAAATCCTCGGTCTTGGTATAAGTCGTCTATCGCATCCTATGAGTTACCGATCAAATTCTCGGTCTTGGTATAAGTCGTCTATCGCATCCTATGAGTTACTGATCAAATCCTCGGTCTTGGTATAAGTCATCTATCGCATCCTATGAGTTACCGATCAAATCCTCGGTCTTGGTATAAGTCGTCTATCGCATCCTATGAGTTAACGATCAAATTCTCGGTCTTGGTATAAGTCATCTATCGCATCCTATGAGTTACCGATCAAATCATCGGTCTTGGTATAAGTCTTCTATCGCAGCCTTTGAAGTCACAGATCAAATCCTCGGTCTTGGTATAAGTCGTCTATCGCATCCTATGAGTTATCGATCAAATCCTCGGTCTTGGTATAAGTCGTCTATCGCATCCTATGAGTTACCGATCAAATCCTCGGTCTTGGTATAAGTCGTCTATCGCATCCTATGAGTTACCGATCAAATACTCGGTCTTGGTATAAGTCGTCTATCGCATCCTATGAGTTACCGATCAAATTCTCGGTCTTGGTATAAGTCGTCTATCGCATCCTATGAGTTACGGATCAAATTCTCGGTCTTGGTATAAGTCGTCTATCGCATCCTATGAGTTACCGATCAAATCATCGGTCTTGGTATAAGTCGTCTATCGCATCCTATGAGTTACCGATCAAATCCTCGGTCCTGGTATAAGTCGTCTATCGCATCCTATGAGTTACCGATCAAATTCTCGGTCTTGGTATAAGTCGTCTATCGCATCCTATGAGTTACCGATCAAATTCTCGGTCTTGGTATAAGTCGTCTATCGCATCCTATGAGTTACCGATCAAATCCTCGGTCTTGGTATTAGTCGTCTATCGCATCCTATGAGTTACCGATCAAATTCTCGGTCTTGGTATAAGTCGTCTATCGCATCCTATGAGTTACTGATCAAATCCTCGGTCTTGGTGTATGTCATCTATCGCATCCTATGAGTTACCGATCAAATTCTCGGTCTTAGTATAAGTCGTCTATCGCATCCTATGAGTGACCGATCAAATCCTCGGTCTTGGTATAAGTCGTCTATCGCATCCTATGAGTCACCGATCAAATCCTCGATCTTGGTATAAGTCGTCTATCGCATCCTATGAGTTACCGATCAAATTCTCGGTCTTGGTATAAGTCGTCTATCGCATCCTATGAGTTACCGATCAAATCCTCTGTCTTGGTATAAGTCGTCTATCGCATCCTATGAGTTACCGATCAAATCCTCGGTCTTGGTATAAGTCGTCTATCGCATCCTATGAGTTACCGATCAAATCCTCGGTCTTGGTATAAGTCGTCTATCGCATCCTATGAGTTACCGATCAAATTCTCGATCTTGGTATAAGTCGTCTATCGCATCCTATGAGTTACCGATCAAATTCTCGGTCTTGGTATAAGTCGTCTATCGCATCCTATGAGTTACCGATCAAATCCTCGGTCTTGGTATAAGTCGTCTATCGCATCCTATGAGTTACCGATCAAATCCTCGGTCTTGGTATAAGTCGTCTATCGCATCCTATGAGTTACCGATCAAATCCTCGGTCTTGGTATAAGTCGTCTATCGCATCCTATGAGTTACCGATCAAATTCTCGATCTTGGTATAAGTCGTCTATCGCATCCTATGAGTTACCGATCAAATTCTCGGTCTTGGTATAAGTCGTCTATCGCATCCTATGAGTTACGGATCAAATTCTCGGTCTTGGTATAAGTCATCTATCGCATCCTATGAGTTACCGATCAAATCATCGGTCTTGGTATAAGTCGTCTATCGCAGCCTTTGAAGTCACAGATCAAATCCTCGGTCTTGGTATAAGTCGTCTATCGCATCCTATGAGTTATCGATCAAATCCTCGGTCTTGGTATAAGTCGTCTATCGCATCCTATGAGTTACCGATCAAATCCTCGGTCTTGGTATAAGTCGTCTATCGCATCCTATGAGTTACCGATCAAATCCTCGGTCTTGGTATAAGTCGTCTATCGCATCCTATGAGTTACCGATCAAATTCTCGGTCTTGGTATAAGTCGTCTATCGCATCCTATGAGTTACGTATCAAATTCTCGGTCTTGGTATAAGTCGTCTATCGCATCCTATGAGTTACCGATCAAATCATCGGTCTTGGTATAAGTCGTCTATCGCATCCTATGAGTTACCGATCAAATCCTCGGTCCTGGTATAAGTCGTCTATCGCATCCTATGAGTTACCGATCAAATCCTCGGTCTTGGTATAAGTCGTCTATCGCATCCTATGAGTTACCGATCAAATTCTCGGTCTTGGTATAAGTCGTCTATCGCATCCTATGAGTTACGGATCAAATTCTCGGTCTTGGTATAAGTCGTCTATCGCATCCTATGAGTTACCGATCAAATCATCGGTCTTGGTATAAGTCGTCTATCGCAGCCTTTGAAGTCACAGATCAAATCCTCGGTCTTGGTATAAGTCGTCTATCGCATCCTATGAGTTACCGATCAAATCCTCGGTCTTGGTATTAGTCGTCTATCGCATCCTATGAGTTACCGATCAAATTCTCGGTCTTGGTATAAGTCGTCTATCGCATCCTATGAGTTACTGATCAAATCCTCGGTCTTGGTGTATGTCATCTATCGCATCCTATGAGTTACCGATCAAATTCTCGGTCTTAGTATAAGTCGTCTATCGCATCCTATGAGTGACCGATCAAATCCTCGGTCTTGGTATAAGTCGTCTATCGCATCCTATGAGTGACCGATCAAATCCTCGGTCTTGGTATAAGTCGTCTATCGCATCCTATGAGTCACCGATCAAATCCTCGATCTTGGTATAAGTCGTCTATCGCATCCTATGAGTTACCGATCAAATTCTCGGTCTTGGTATAAGTCGTCTATCGCATCCTATGAGTTACCGATCAAATCCTCGGTCTTGGTATAAGTCGTCTATCGCATCCTATGAGTTACCGATCAAATCCTCAATCTTGGTATAAGTCGTCTATCGCATCCTATGAGTTATCGATCAAATCCTCGGTCTTGGTATAAGTCGTCTATCGCATCCTATGAGTTACCGATCAAATTCTCGATCTTGGTATAAGTCGTCTATCGCATCCTATGAGTTACGGATCAAATTCTCGGTCTTGGTATAAGTCGTCTATCGCATCCTACGAGTTACCGATCAAATCCTCGGTCTTGGTATAAGTCGTCTATCGCATTCTATGAGTTACCGATCAAATTCTCGGTCTTGGTATAAGTCGTCTATCCCATCCTATGAGTTACTAATCAAATCCTCGGTCTTGGTATAAGTCATCTATCGCATCCTATGAGTCACCGATCAAATCCTCGAACTTGGTATAAGTCGTCTATCGCATCCTATGAGTCACCGATCAAATCCTCGAACTTGGTATAAATCGTCTATCGAATCCTATGAGTTACCGATCAAATTCTCGGTCTTGGTATAAGTCGTCTATAGCATCCTATGAGTTACCGATCAAATCCTCGGTCTTGGTATAAGTCGTCTATCGCATCCTATGAGTTACCGATCAAATCCTCGGTCTTGGTATAAGTCGTCTATCGCATCTTATGAGTTACCGATCAAATCCTCGGTCTTGGTATAAGTCGTCTATCGCATCCTATGAGTTACCGATCAAATTCTCGGTCTTGGTATAAGTCGTCTATCGCATCCTATGAGTTACGGATCAAATTCTCGGTCTTGGTATAAGTCGTCTATCGTATCCTATGAGTTACCGATCAAATCCTCGGTCTTGGTATAAGTCGTCTATCGCATCCTATGAGTTACCGATCAAATTCTCGGTCTTGGTATAAGTCGTCTATCGCATCCTATGAGTTACTGATCAAATCCTCGGTCTTGGTATAAGTCATCTATCGCATCCTATGAGTTACCGATCAAATCCTCGGTCTTGGTATAAGTCGTCTATCGCATCCTATGAGTTAACGATCAAATTCTCGGTCTTGGTATAAGTCATCTATCGCATCCTATGAGTTACCGATCAAATCATCGGTCTTGGTATAAGTCGTCTATCGCAGCCTTTGAAGTCACAGATCAAATCCTCGGTCTTGGTATAAGTCGTCTATCGCATCCTATGAGTTATCGATCAAATCCTCGGTCTTGGTATAAGTCGTCTATCGCATCCTATGAGTTACCGATCAAATCCTCGGTCTTGGTATAAGTCGTCTATCGCATCCTATGAGTTACCGATCAAATACTCGGTCTTGGTATAAGTCGTCTATCGCATCCTATGAGTTACCGATCAAATTCTCGGTCTTGGTATAAGTCGTCTATCGCATCCTATGAGTTACGGATCAAATTCTCGGTCTTGGTATAAGTCGTCTATCGCATCCTATGAGTTACCGATCAAATCATCGGTCTTGGTATAAGTCGTCTATCGCATCCTATGAGTTACCGATCAAATCCTCGGTCCTGGTATAAGTCGTCTATCGCATCCTATGAGTTACCGATCAAATCCTCGGTCTTGGTATAAGTCGTCTATCGCATCCTATGAGTTACCGATCAAATTCTCGGTCTTGGTATAAGTCGTCTATCGCATCCTATGAGTTACCGATCAAATCCTCGGTCTTGGTATTAGTCGTCTATCGCATCCTATGAGTTACCGATCAAATTCTCGGTCTTGGTATAAGTCGTCTATCGCATCCTATGAGTTACTGATCAAATCCTCGGTCTTGGTGTATGTCATCTATCGCATCCTATGAGTTACCGATCAAATTCTCGGTCTTAGTATAAGTCGTCTATCGCATCCTATGAGTGACCGATCAAATCCTCGGTCTTGGTATAAGTCGTCTATCGCATCCTATGAGTCACCGATCAAATCCTCGATCTTGGTATAAGTCGTCTATCGCATCCTATGAGTTACCGATCAAATTCTCGGTCTTGGTATAAGTCGTCTATCGCATCCTATGAGTTACCGATCAAATCCTCGGTCTTGGTATAAGTCGTCTATCGCATCCTATGAGTTACCGATTAAATCCTCGGTCTTGGTATAAGTCGTCTATCGCATCCTATGAGTTACCGATCAAATCCTCGGTCTTGGTATAAGTCGTCTATCGCATCCTATGAGTTACCGATCAAATTCTCGATCTTGGTATAAGTCGTCTATCGCATCCTATGAGTTACCGATCAAATTCTCGGTCTTGGTATAAGTCGTCTATCGCATTCTATGAGTTACCGATCAAATCCTCGGTCTTGGTGTAAGTCGTCTATCGCATCCTATGAGTTACCGATCAAATCCTCGGTCTTGGTATAAGTCGTCTATCGCATCCTATGAGTTACCGATCAAATCCTCGGTCTTGGTATAAGTCGTCTATCGCATCCTATGAGTTACCGATCAAATTCTCGATCTTGGTATAAGTCGTCTATCGCATCCTATGAGTTACCGATCAAATTCTCGGTCTTGGTATAAGTCGTCTATCGCATCCTATGAGTTACGGATCAAATTCTCGGTCTTGGTATAAGTCATCTATCGCATCCTATGAGTTACCGATCAAATCATCGGTCTTGGTATAAGTCGTCTATCGCAGCCTTTGAAGTCACAGATCAAATCCTCGGTCTTGGTATAAGTCGTCTATCGCATCCTATGAGTTATCGATCAAATCCTCGGTCTTGGTATAAGTCGTCTATCGCATCCTATGAGTTACCGATCAAATCCTCGGTCTTGGTATAAGTCGTCTATCGCATCCTATGAGTTACCGATCAAATCCTCGGTCTTGGTATAAGTCGTCTATCGCATCCTATGAGTTACCGATCAAATTCTCGGTCTTGGTATAAGTCGTCTATCGCATCCTATGAGTTACGGATCAAATTCTCGGTCTTGGTATAAGTCGTCTATCGCATCCTATGAGTTACCGATCAAATCATCGGTCTTGGTATAAGTCGTCTATCGCATCCTATGAGTTACCGATCAAATCCTCGGTCCTGGTATAAGTCGTCTATCGCATCCTATGAGTTACCGATCAAATCCTCGGTCTTGGTATAAGTCGTCTATCGCATCCTATGAGTTACCGATCAAATTCTCGGTCTTGGTATAAGTCGTCTATCGCATCATATGAGTTACGGATCAAATTCTCGGTCTTGGTATAAGTCGTCTATCGCATCCTATGAGTTACCGATCAAATCATCGGTCTTGGTATAAGTCGTCTATCGCAGCCTTTGAAGTCACAGATCAAATCCTCGGTCTTGGTATAAGTCGTCTATCGCATCCTATGAGTTACCGATCAAATCCTCGGTCTTGGTATTAGTCGTCTATCGCATCCTATGAGTTACCGATCAAATTCTCGGTCTTGGTATAACTCGTCTATCGCATCCTATGAGTTACTGATCAAATCCTCGGTCTTGGTGTATGTCATCTATCGCATCCTATGAGTTACCGATCAAATTCTCGGTCTTAGTATAAGTCGTCTATCGCATCCTATGAGTGACCGATCAAATCCTCGGTCTTGGTATAAGTCGTCTATCGCATCCTATGAGTCACCGATCAAATCCTCGATCTTGGTATAAGTCGTCTATCGCATCCTATGAGTTACCGATCAAATTCTCGGTCTTGGTATAAGTCGTCTATCGCATCCTATGAGTTACCGATCAAATCCTCGGTCTTGGTATAAGTCGTCTATCGCATCCTATGAGTTACCGATCAAATCCTCGGTCTTGGTATAAGTCGTCTATCGCATCCTATGAGTTACCGATCAAATCCTCGGTCTTGGTATAAGTCGTCTATCGCATCCTATGAGTTACCGATCAAATTCTCGATCTTGGTATAAGTCGTCTATCGCATCCTATGAGTTACGGATCAAATTCTCGGTCTTGGTATAAGTCGTCTATCGCATCCTACGAGTTACCGATCAAATCCTCGGTCTTGGTATAAGTCGTCTATCGCATTCTATGAGTTACCGATCAAATTCTCGGTCTTGGTATAAGTCGCCTATCGCATCCTATGAGTTACTAATCAAATCCTCGGTCTTGGTATAAGTCATCTATCGCATCCTATGAGTTACCGATCAAATCCTCAGTCTTGGTATAAGTCGTCTATCGCATCCTATGAGTTAAGGATCAAATTCTCGGTCTTGGTATAAGTCGTCTATCGCATCCTATGAGTTACCGATCAAATCATCGGTCTTGGTATAAGTCGTCTATCGCAGCCTTTGAAGTCACTGATCAAATCCTCGGTCTTGGTATAAGTCATCTATCGCATCTTATGAGTTACCGATCAAATTCTCGGTCTTGGTATAAATCGTCTATCGCATCCTATGAGTTACCGATCAAATCCTCGGTCTTGGTATAAGTCGTCTATCGCATCCTATGAGTTACCGATCAAATCCTCGGTCTTGGTATAAGTCGTCTATCGCATCCTATGAGTTACGGATCAAATTCTCGGTCTTGGTATAAGTCGTCTATCGCATCCTATGAGTTACTGATCAAATCCTCGGTCTTGGTATAAGTCGTCTATCGCATCCTATGAGTTACCAATCAAATCCTCGGTCTTGGTATAAGTCGTCTATCGCATCCTATGAGTTACCGATCAAATTCTCGGTCTTAGTATAAGTCGTCTATCGCATCCTATGAGTGACCGATCAAATCCTCGGTCTTGGTATAAGTCGTCTATCGCATCCTATGAGTCACCGATCAAATCCTCGATCTTGGTATAAGTCGTCTATCGCATCCTATGAGTTACCGATCAAATTCTCGGTCTTGGTATAAGTCGTCTATCGCATCCTATGAGTTACCGATCAAATCCTCGGTCTTGGTATAAGTCGTCTATCGCATCCTTTGAGTTACCGATCAAATCCTCAATCTTGGTATAAGTCGTCTATCGCATCCTATGAGTTACCGATCAAATCCTCGGTCTTGGTATAAGTCGTCTATCGCATCCTATGAGTTACCGATCAAATTCTCGATCTTGGTATAAGTCGTCTATCGCATCCTATGAGTTACGGATCAAATTCTCGGTCTTGGTATAAGTCGTCTATCGCATCCTACGAGTTACCGATCAAATCCTCGGTCTTGGTATAAGTCGTCTATCGCATTCTATGAGTTACCGATTAAATTCTCTGTCTTGGTATAAGTCGTCTATCACATCCTATGAGTTACTAATCAAATCCTCGGTCTTGGTATAAGTCATCTATCGCATCCTATGAGTTACCGATCAAATTCTCGGTCTTAGTATAAGTCGTCTATCGCATCCTATGAGTGACCGATCAAATCCTCGGTCTTGGTATAAGTCGTCTATCGCATCCTATGAGTCACCGATCAAATCCTCGAACTTGGTATAAGTCGTCTATCGAATCCTATGAGTTACCGATCAAATTCTCGGTCTTGGTATAAGTCGTCTATAGCATCCTATGAGTTACCGATCAAATCCTCGGTCTTGGTATAAGTCGTCTATCGCATCCTATGAGTTACCGATCAAATCCTCGGTCTTGGTATAAGTCGTCTATCGCATCTTATGAGTTACCGATCAAATCCTCGGTCTTGGTATAAGTCGTCTATCGCATCCTATGAGTTACCGATCAAATTCTCGGTCTTGGTATAAGTCGTCTATCGCATCCTATGAGTTACAGATCAAATTCTCGGTCTTGGTATAAGTCGTCTATCGCATCCTATGAGTTACCGATCAAATTCTCGATCTTGGTATAAGTCGTCTATCGCATCCTATGAGTTACGGATCAAATTCTCGGTCTTGGTATAAGTCGTCTATCGCATCCTACGAGTTACCGATCAAATCCTCGGTCTTGGTATAAGTCGTCTATCGCATTCTATGAGTTACCGATCAAATTCTCGGTCTTGGTATAAGTCGTCTATCGCATCCTATGAGTTACTAATCAAATCCTCGGTCTTGGTATAAGTCATCTATCGCATCCTATGAGTTACCGATCAAATCCTCAGTCTTGGTATAAGTCGTCTATCGCATCCTATGAGTTAAGGATCAAATTCTCGGTCTTGGTATAAGTCGTCTATCGCATCCTATGAGTTACCGATCAAATCCTCGGTCTTGGTATAAGTCGTCTATCGCATCCTATGAGTTACCGATCAAATTCTCGGTCTTGGTATAAGTCGTCTATCGCATCCTATGAGTTACGGATCAAATTCTCGGTCTTGGTATAAGTCGTCTATCGCATCCTATGAGTTACCGATCAAATCATCGGTCTTGGTATAAGTCGTCTATCGCAGCCTTTGAAGTCACAGATCAAATCCTCGGTCTTGGTATAAGTCGTCTATCGCATCCTATGAGTTACCGATCAAATCCTCGGTCTTGGTATTAGTCGTCTATCGCATCCTATGAGTTACCGATCAAATTCTCGGTCTTGGTATAACTCGTCTATCGCATCCTATGAGTTACTGATCAAATCCTCGGTCTTGGTGTATGTCATCTATCGCATCCTATGAGTTACCGATCAAATTCTCGGTCTTAGTATAAGTCGTCTATCGCATCCTATGAGTGACCGATCAAATCCTCGGTCTTGGTATAAGTCGTCTATCGCATCCTATGAGTCACCGATCAAATCCTCGATCTTGGTATAAGTCGTCTATCGCATCCTATGAGTTACCGATCAAATTCTCGGTCTTGGTATAAGTCGTCTATCGCATCCTATGAGTTACCGATCAAATCCTCGGTCTTGGTATAAGTCGTCTATCGCATCCTATGAGTTACCGATCAAATCCTCGGTCTTGGTATAAGTCGTCTATCGCATCCTATGAGTTACCGATCAAATCCTCGGTCTTGGTATAAGTCGTCTATCGCATCCTATGAGTTACCGATCAAATTCTCGATCTTGGTATAAGTCGTCTATCGCATCCTATGAGTTACCGATCAAATTCTCGGTCTTGGTATAAGTCGTCTATCGCATCCTATGAGTTACCGATCAAATCCTCAGTCTTGGTATAAGTCGTCTATCGCATCCTATGAGTTACCGATCAAATCCTCGGTCTTGGTATAAGTCGTCTATCGCATCCTATGAGTTACCGATCAAATCCTCGGTCTTGGTATAAGTCGTCTATCGCATCCTATGAGTTACCGATCAAATTCTCGATCTTGGTATAAGTCGTCTATCGCATCCTATGAGTTACCGATCAAATTCTCGGTCTTGGTATAAGTCGTCTATCGCATCCTATGAGTTACGGATCAAATTCTCGGTCTTGGTATAAGTCATCTATCGCATCCTATGAGTTACCGATCAAATCATCGGTCTTGGTATAAGTCGTCTATCGCAGCCTTTGAAGTCACAGATCAAATCCTCGGTCTTGGTATAAGTCGTCTATCGCATCCTATGAGTTATCGATCAAATCCTCGGTCTTGGTATAAGTCGTCTATCGCATCCTATGAGTTACCGATCAAATCCTCGGTCTTGGTATAAGTCGTCTATCGCATCCTATGAGTTACCGATCAAATCCTCGGTCTTGGTATAAGTCGTCTATCGCATCCTATGAGTTACCGATCAAATTCTCGGTCTTGGTATAAGTCGTCTATCGCATCCTATGAGTTACGGATCAAATTCTCGGTCTTGGTATAAGTCGTCTATCGCATCCTATGAGTTACCGATCAAATCATCGGTCTTGGTATAAGTCGTCTATCGCATCCTATGAGTTACCGATCAAATCCTCGGTCCTGGTATAAGTCGTCTATCGCATCCTATGAGTTACCGATCAAATCCTCGGTCTTGGTATAAGTCGTCTATCGCATCCTATGAGTTACCGATCAAATTCTCGGTCTTGGTATAAGTCGTCTATCGCATCCTATGAGTTACGGATCAAATTCTCGGTCTTGGTATAAGTCGTCTATCGCATCCTATGAGTTACCGATCAAATCATCGGTCTTGGTATAAGTCGTCTATCGCATCCTATGAGTTACCGATCAAATCCTCGGTCTTGGTATTAGTCGTCTATCGCATCCTATGAGTTACCGATCAAATTCTCGGTCTTGGTATAACTCGTCTATCGCATCCTATGAGTTACTGATCAAATCCTCGGTCTTGGTGTATGTCATCTATCGCATCCTATGAGTTACCGATCAAATTCTCGGTCTTAGTATAAGTCGTCTATCGCATCCTATGAGTGACCGATCAAATCCTCGGTCTTGGTATAAGTCGTCTATCGCATCCTATGAGTCACCGATCAAATCCTCGATCTTGGTATAAGTCGTCTATCGCATCCTATGAGTTACCGATCAAATTCTCGGTCTTGGTATAAGTCGTCTATCGCATCCTATGAGTTACCGATCAAATCCTCGGTCTTGGTATAAGTCGTCTATCGCATCCTATGAGTTACCGATCAAATCCTCGGTCTTGGTATAAGTCGTCTATCGCATCCTATGAGTTACCGATCAAATCCTCGGTCTTGGTATAAGTCGTCTATCGCATCCTATGAGTTACCGATCAAATTCTCGATCTTGGTATAAGTCGTCTATCGCATCCTATGAGTTACGGATCAAATTCTCGGTCTTGGTATAAGTCGTCTATCGCATCCTACGAGTTACCGATCAAATCCTCGGTCTTGGTATAAGTCGTCTATCGCATTCTATGAGTTACCGATCAAATTCTCGGTCTTGGTATAAGTCGTCTATCGCATCCTATGAGTTACTAATCAAATCCTCGGTCTTGGTATAAGTCATCTATCGCATCCTATGAGTTACCGATCAAATCCTCAGTCTTGGTATAAGTCGTCTATCGCATCCTATGAGTTAAGGATCAAATTCTCGGTCTTGGTATAAGTCGTCTATCGCATCCTATGAGTTACCGATCAAATCATCGGTCTTGGTATAAGTCGTCTATCGCAGCCTTTGAAGTCACTGATCAAATCCTCGGTCTTGGTATAAGTCATCTATCGCATCTTATGAGTTACCGATCAAATTCTCGGTCTTGGTATAAATCGTCTATCGCATCCTATGAGTTACCGATCAAATCCTCGGTCTTGGTATAAGTCGTCTATCGCATCCTATGAGTTACCGATCAAATCCTCGGTCTTGGTATAAGTCGTCTATCGCATCCTATGAGTTACGGATCAAATTCTCGGTCTTGGTATAAGTCGTCTATCGTATCCTATGAGTTACTGATCAAATCCTCGGTCTTGGTATAAGTCGTCTATCGCATCCTATGAGTTACCAATCAAATCCTCGGTCTTGGTATAAGTCGTCTATCGCATCCTATGAGTTACCGATCAAATTCTCGGTCTTAGTATAAGTCGTCTATCGCATCCTATGAGTGACCGATCAAATCCTCGGTCTTGGTATAAGTCGTCTATCGCATCCTATGAGTCACCGATCAAATCCTCGATCTTGGTATAAGTCGTCTATCGCATCCTATGAGTTACCGATCAAATTCTCGGTCTTGGTATAAGTCGTCTATCGCATCCTATGAGTTACCGATCAAATCCTCGGTCTTGGTATAAGTCGTCTATCGCATCCTATGAGTTACCGATCAAATCCTCAATCTTGGTATAAGTCGTCTATCGCATCCTATGAGTTACCGATCAAATCCTCGGTCTTGGTATAAGTCGTCTATCGCATCCTATGAGTTACCGATCAAATTCTCGATCTTGGTATAAGTCGTCTATCGCATCCTATGAGTTACGGATCAAATTCTCGGTCTTGGTATAAGTCGTCTATCGCATCCTACGAGTTACCGATCAAATCCTCGGTCTTGGTATAAGTCGTCTATCGCATTCTATGAGTTACCGATTAAATTCTCTGTCTTGGTATAAGTCGTCTATCACATCCTATGAGTTACTAATCAAATCCTCGGTCTTGGTATAAGTCATCTATCGCATCCTATGAGTTACCGATCAAATTCTCGGTCTTAGTATAAGTCGTCTATCGCATCCTATGAGTGACCGATCAAATCCTCGGTCTTGGTATAAGTCGTCTATCGCATCCTATGAGTCACCGATCAAATCCTCGAACTTGGTATAAGTCGTCTATCGAATCCTATGAGTTACCGATCAAATTCTCGGTCTTGGTATAAGTCGTCTATAGCATCCTATGAGTTACCGATCAAATCCTCGGTCTTGGTATAAGTCGTCTATCGCATCCTATGAGTTACCGATCAAATCCTCGGTCTTGGTATAAGTCGTCTATCGCATCTTATGAGTTACCGATCAAATCCTCGGTCTTGGTATAAGTCGTCTATCGCATCCTATGAGTTACCGATCAAATTCTCGGTCTTGGTATAAGTCGTCTATCGCATCCTATGAGTTACAGATCAAATTCTCGGTCTTGGTATAAGTTGTCTATCGCATCCTATGAGTTACCGATCAAATCCTCGGTCTTGGTATAAGTCGTCTATCGCATCCTATGAGTTACCGATCAAATTCTCGGTCTTGGTATAAGTCGTCTATCGCATCCTATGAGTTACTGATCAAATCCTCGGTCTTGGTATAAGTCATCTATCGCATCCTATGAGTTACCGATCAAATCCTCGGTCTTGGTATAAGTCGTCTATCGCATCCTATGAGTTAACGATCAAATTCTCGGTCTTGGTATAAGTCATCTATCGCATCCTATGAGTTACCGATCAAATCATCGGTCTTGGTATAAGTCGTCTATCGCAGCCTTTGAAGTCACAGATCAAATCCTCGGTCTTGGTATAAGTCGTCTATCGCATCCTATGAGTTATCGATCAAATCCTCGGTCTTGGTATAAGTCGTCTATCGCATCCTATGAGTTACCGATCAAATCCTCGGTCTTGGTATAAGTCGTCTATCGCATCCTATGAGTTACCGATCAAATCCTCGGTCTTGGTATAAGTCGTCTATCGCATCCTATGAGTTACCGATCAAATCCTCGGTCCTGGTATAAGTCGTCTATCGCATCCTATGAGTTACCGATCAAATCCTCGGTCTTGGTATAAGTCGTCTATCGCATCCTATGAGTTACCGATCAAATTCTCGGTCTTGGTATAAGTCGTCTATCGCATCCTATGAGTTACGGATCAAATTCTCGGTCTTGGTATAAGTCGTCTATCGCATCCTATGAGTTACCGATCAAATCCTCGGTCTTGGTATAAGTCGTCTATCGCATCCTATGAGTTACCGATCAAATCCTCAATCTTGGTATAAGTCGTCTATCGCATCCTATGAGTGACCGATCAAATCCTCGGTCTTGGTATAAGTCGTCTATCGCATCCTATGGGTCACCGATCAAATTCTCGGTCTTGGTATAAGTCGTCTATCGCATCCTATGAGTTACCGATCAAATTCTCGGTCTTGGTATAAGTCGTCTATCGCATCCTATGAGTTACTGATCAAATCCTCGGTCTTGGTATAAGTCATCTATCGCATCCTATGAGTTACCGATCAAATCCTCAGTCTTTATATAAGTCGTCTATCGCATCCTATGAGTTAACGATCAAATTCTCGGTCTTGGTATAAGTCGTCTATCGCATCCTATGAGTTACCGATCAAATCCTCGGTCTTGGTATAAGTCGTCTATCGCATCCTATGAGTTACCGATCAAATCCTCAATCTTAGTATAAGTCGTCTATCGCATCCTATGAGTGACCGATCAAATCCTCGGTCTTGGTATAAGTCGTCTATCGCATCCTATGAGTTACCGATCAAATTCTCGGTCTTGGTATAAGTCGTCTATCGCATCCTATGAGTTACCGATCAAATCCTCGGTCTTGGTATAAGTCGTCTATCGCATCCTATGAGTTACCGATCAAATCCTCGGTCTTGGTATAAGTCGTCTATCGCATCCTATGAGTTACGGATCAAATTCTCGGTCTTGGTATAAGTCGTCTATCGCATCCTATGAGTTACGGATCAAATTCTCGGTCTTGGTATAAGTCGTCTATCGCATCCTACGAGTTACCGATCAAATCCTCGGTCTTGGTATAAGTCGTCTATCGCATCCTATGAGTCACCGATCAAATTCTCGGTCTTGGTATAAGTCGTCTATCGCATCCTATGAGGTACTAATCAAATCCTCGGTCTTGGTATAAGTCGTCTATCGCATCCTATGAGTTACCGATCAAATTCTCGGTCTTGGTATAAGTCGTCTATCGCATCCTATGAGTTATCGATCAAATCCTCGGTCTTGGTATAAGTCGTTTATCGCATCCTATGAGTTACCGAACAAATTCTCGGTCTTGGTATAAGTCGTCTATCGCATCGTATGAGTTACCGATCAAATCCTCGGTCTTGGTATAAGTCATCTATCGCATCCTATGAGTTACCGATCAAATCCTCGGTCTTGGTATAAGTCGTCTATCGCATCCTATGAGTTACCGATCAAATTCTCGGTCTTAGTATAAGTCGTCTATCGCATCCTATGAGTGACCGATCAAATCCTCGGTCTTGGTATAAGTCGTCTATCGCATCCTATGAGTCACCGATCAAATCCTCGATCTTGGTATAAGTCGTCTATCGCATCCTATGAGTTACCGATCAAATTCTCGGTCTTGGTATAAGTCGTCTATCGCATCCTATGAGTTACCGATCAAATCCTCGGTCTTGGTATAAGTCGTCTATCGCATCCTATGAGTTACCGATCAAATCCTCGGTCTTGGTATAAGTCGTCTATCGCATCCTATGAGTTACTGATCAAATTCTCGGTCTTGGTATAAGTCGTCTATCGCATCCTATGAGTGACCGATCAAATCCTCGGTCTTGGTATAAGTCGTCTATCGCATCCTATGAGTCACCGATCAAATCCTCGATCTTGGTATAAGTCGTCTATCGCATCCTATGAGTTACCGATCAAATTCTCGGTCTTGGTATAAGTCGTCTATCGCATCCTATGAGTTACCGATCAAATCCTCGGTCTTGGTATAAGTCGTCTATCGCATCCTATGAGTTACCGATCAAATCCTCGGTCTTGGTATAAGTCGTCTATCGCATCCTATGAGTTACCGATCAAATCCTCGGTCTTGGTATAAGTCGTCTATCGCATCCTATGAGTTACCGATCAAATTCTCGATCTTGGTATAAGTCGTCTATCGCATCCTATGAGTTACGGATCAAATTCTCGGTCTTGGTATAAGTCGTCTATCGCATCCTACGAGTTACCGATCAAATCCTCGGTCTTGGTATAAGTCGTCTATCGCATTCTATGAGTTACCGATCAAATTCTCGGTCTTGGTATAAGTCGTCTATCGCATCCTATGAGTTACTAATCAAATCCTCGGTCTTGGTATAAGTCATCTATCGCATCCTATGAGTTACCGATCAAATCCTCAGTCTTGGTATAAGTCGTCTATCGCATCCTATGAGTTAAGGATCAAATTCTCGGTCTTGGTATAAGTCGTCTATCGCATCCTATGAGTTACCGATCAAATCATCGGTCTTGGTATAAGTCGTCTATCGCAGCCTTTGAAGTCACTGATCAAATCCTCGGTCTTGGTATAAGTCATCTATCGCATCTTATGAGTTACCGATCAAATTCTCGGTCTTGGTATAAATCGTCTATCGCATCCTATGAGTTACCGATCAAATCCTCGGTCTTGGTATAAGTCGTCTATCGCATCCTATGAGTTACCGATCAAATCCTCGGTCTTGGTATAAGTCGTCTATCGCATCCTATGAGTTACGGATCAAATTCTCGGTCTTGGTATAAGTCGTCTATCGCATCCTATGAGTTACTGATCAAATCCTCGGTCTTGGTATAAGTCGTCTATCGCATCCTATGAGTTACCGATCAAATCCTCGGTCTTGGTATAAGTCGTCTATCGCATCCTATGAGTTACCGATCAAATCCTCGGTCTTGGTATAAGTCGTCTATCGCATCCTATGAGTTACCGATCAAATTCTCGGTCTTGGTATAAGTCGTCTATCGCATCCTATGAGTTACTGATCAAATCCTCGGTCTTGGTATAAGTCATCTATCGCATCCTATGAGTTACCGATCAAATTCTCGGTCTTAGTATAAGTCGTCTATCGCATCCTATGAGTGACCGATCAAATCCTCGGTCTTGGTATAAGTCGTCTATCGCATCCTATGAGTCACCGATCAAATCCTCGATCTTGGTATAAGTCGTCTATCGCATCCTATGAGTTACCGATCAAATTCTCGGTCTTGGTATAAGTCGTCTATCGCATCCTATGAGTTACCGATCAAATCCTCGGTCTTGGTATAAGTCGTCTATCGCATCCTATGAGTTACCGATCAAATCCTCAATCTTGGTATAAGTCGTCTATCGCATCCTATGAGTTACCGATCAAATCCTCGGTCTTGGTATAAGTCGTCTATCGCATCCTATGAGTTACCGATCAAATTCTCGATCTTGGTATAAGTCGTCTATCGCATCCTATGAGTTACGGATCAAATTCTCGGTCTTGGTATAAGTCGTCTATCGCATCCTACGAGTTACCGATCAAATCCTCGGTCTTGGTATAAGTCGTCTATCGCATTCTATGAGTTACCGATCAAATTCTCGGTCTTGGTATAAGTCGTCTATCACATCCTATGAGTTACTAATCAAATCCTCGGTCTTGGTATAAGTCATCTATCGCATCCTATGAGTTACCGATCAAATTCTCGGTCTTAGTATAAGTCGTCTATCGCATCCTATGAGTGACCGATCAAATCCTCGGTCTTGGTATAAGTCGTCTATCGCATCCTATGAGTCACCGATCAAATCCTCGAACTTGGTATAAGTCGTCTATCGAATCCTATGAGTTACTGATCAAATTCTCGGTCTTGGTATAAGTCGTCTATAGCATCCTATGAGTTACCGATCAAATCCTCGGTCTTGGTATAAGTCGTCTATCGCATCCTATGAGTTACCGATCAAATCCTCGGTCTTGGTATAAGTCGTCTATCGCATCCTATGAGTTACCGATCAAATTCTCGGTCTTGGTATAAGTCGTCTATCGCATCCTATGAGTTACGGATCAAATTCTCGGTCTTGGTATAAGTCGTCTATCGCATCCTATGAGTTACCGATCAAATCCTCGGTCTTGGTATAAGTCGTCTATCGCATCCTATGAGTTACCGATCAAATTCTCGGTCTTGGTATAAGTCGTCTATCGCATCCTATGAGTTACTGATCAAATCCTCGGTCTTGGTATAAGTCATCTATCGCATCCTATGAGTTACCGATCAAATCCTCGGTCTTGGTATAAGTCGTCTATCGCATCCTATGAGTTAACGATCAAATTCTCGGTCTTGGTATAAGTCATCTATCGCATCCTATGAGTTATCGATCAAATCCTCGGTCTTGGTATAAGTCGTCTATCGCATCCTATGAGTTACCGATCAAATCCTCGGTCCTGGTATAAGTCGTCTATCGTATCCTATGAGTTACCGATCAAATCCTCGGTCTTGGTATAAGTCGTCTATCGCATCCTATGAGTTACCGATCAAATTCTCGGTCTTGGTATAAGTCGTCTATCGCATCCTATGAGTTACGGATCAAATTCTCGGTCTTGGTATAAGTCGTCTATCGCATCTTATGAGTTACCGATCAAATCATCGGTCTTGGTATAAGTCGTCTATCGCAGCCTTTGAAGTCACAGATCAAATCCTCGGTCTTGGTATAAGTCGTCTATCGCATCCTATGAGTTACCTATCAAATTCTCGGTCTTGGTATAAGTCGTCTATCGCAGCCTTTGAAGTCACAGATCAAATCCTCGGTCTTGGTATAAGTCGTCTATCGCATCCTATGAGTTATCGATCAAATCCTCGGTCTTGGTATAAGTCGTCTATCGCATCCTATGAGTTACCGATCAAATCCTCGGTCTTGGTATAAGTCGTCTATCGCATCCTATGAGGTACTAATCAAATCCTCGGTCTTGGTATAAGTCGTCTATCGCATCCTATGAGTTACCGATCAAATTCTCGGTCTTGGTATAAGTCGTCTATCGCATCCTATGAGTTATCGATCAAATCCTCGGTCTTGGTATAAGTCGTTTATCGCATCCTATGAGTTACCGAACAAATTCTCGGTCTTGGTATAAGTCGTCTATCGCATCGTATGAGTTACCGATCAAATCCTCGGTCTTGGTATAAGTCATCTATCGCATCCTATGAGTTACCGATCAAATCCTCGGTCTTGGTATAAGTCGTCTATCGCATCCTATGAGTTACCGATCAAATTCTCGGTCTTAGTATAAGTCGTCTATCGCATCCTATGAGTGACCGATCAAATCCTCGGTCTTGGTATAAGTCGTCTATCGCATCCTATGAGTCACCGATCAAATCCTCGATCTTGGTATAAGTCGTCTATCGCATCCTATGAGTTACCGATCAAATTCTCGGTCTTGGTATAAGTCGTCTATCGCATCCTATGAGTTACCGATCAAATCCTCGGTCTTGGTATAAGTCGTCTATCGCATCCTATGAGTTACCGATCAAATCCTCGGTCTTGGTATAAGTCGTCTATCGCATCCTATGAGTTACTGATCAAATTCTCGGTCTTGGTATAAGTCGTCTATCGCATCCTATGAGTGACCGATCAAATCCTCGGTCTTGGTATAAGTCGTCTATCGCATCCTATGAGTCACCGATCAAATCCTCGATCTTGGTATAAGTCGTCTATCGCATCCTATGAGTTACCGATCAAATTCTCGGTCTTGGTATAAGTCGTCTATCGCATCCTATGAGTTACCGATCAAATCCTCGGTCTTGGTATAAGTCGTCTATCGCATCCTATGAGTTACCGATCAAATCCTCGGTCTTGGTATAAGTCGTCTATCGCATCCTATGAGTTACCGATCAAATCCTCGGTCTTGGTATAAGTCGTCTATCGCATCCTATGAGTTACCGATCAAATTCTCGATCTTGGTATAAGTCGTCTATCGCATCCTATGAGTTACGGATCAAATTCTCGGTCTTGGTATAAGTCGTCTATCGCATCCTACGAGTTACCGATCAAATCCTCGGTCTTGGTATAAGTCGTCTATCGCATTCTATGAGTTACCGATCAAATTCTCGGTCTTGGTATAAGTCGTCTATCGCATCCTATGAGTTACTAATCAAATCCTCGGTCTTGGTATAAGTCATCTATCGCATCCTATGAGTTACCGATCAAATCCTCAGTCTTGGTATAAGTCGTCTATCGCATCCTATGAGTTAAGGATCAAATTCTCGGTCTTGGTATAAGTCGTCTATCGCATCCTATGAGTTACCGATCAAATCATCGGTCTTGGTATAAGTCGTCTATCGCAGCCTTTGAAGTCACTGATCAAATCCTCGGTCTTGGTATAAGTCATCTATCGCATCTTATGAGTTACCGATCAAATTCTCGGTCTTGGTATAAATCGTCTATCGCATCCTATGAGTTACCGATCAAATCCTCGGTCTTGGTATAAGTCGTCTATCGCATCCTATGAGTTACCGATCAAATCCTCGGTCTTGGTATAAGTCGTCTATCGCATCCTATGAGTTACGGATCAAATTCTCGGTCTTGGTATAAGTCGTCTATCGCATCCTATGAGTTACTGATCAAATCCTCGGTCTTGGTATAAGTCGTCTATCGCATCCTATGAGTTACCGATCAAATCCTCGGTCTTGGTATAAGTCGTCTATCGCATCCTATGAGTTACCGATCAAATCCTCGGTCTTGGTATAAGTCGTCTATCGCATCCTATGAGTTACCGATCAAATTCTCGGTCTTGGTATAAGTCGTCTATCGCATCCTATGAGTTACTGATCAAATCCTCGGTCTTGGTATAAGTCATCTATCGCATCCTATGAGTTACCGATCAAATTCTCGGTCTTAGTATAAGTCGTCTATCGCATCCTATGAGTGACCGATCAAATCCTCGGTCTTGGTATAAGTCGTCTATCGCATCCTATGAGTCACCGATCAAATCCTCGATCTTGGTATAAGTCGTCTATCGCATCCTATGAGTTACCGATCAAATTCTCGGTCTTGGTATAAGTCGTCTATCGCATCCTATGAGTTACCGATCAAATCCTCGGTCTTGGTATAAGTCGTCTATCGCATCCTATGAGTTACCGATCAAATCCTCAATCTTGGTATAAGTCGTCTATCGCATCCTATGAGTTACCGATCAAATCCTCGGTCTTGGTATAAGTCGTCTATCGCATCCTATGAGTTACCGATCAAATTCTCGATCTTGGTATAAGTCGTCTATCGCATCCTATGAGTTACGGATCAAATTCTCGGTCTTGGTATAAGTCGTCTATCGCATCCTACGAGTTACCGATCAAATCCTCGGTCTTGGTATAAGTCGTCTATCGCATTCTATGAGTTACCGATCAAATTCTCGGTCTTGGTATAAGTCGTCTATCACATCCTATGAGTTACTAATCAAATCCTCGGTCTTGGTATAAGTCATCTATCGCATCCTATGAGTTACCGATCAAATTCTCGGTCTTAGTATAAGTCGTCTATCGCATCCTATGAGTGACCGATCAAATCCTCGGTCTTGGTATAAGTCGTCTATCGCATCCTATGAGTCACCGATCAAATCCTCGAACTTGGTATAAGTCGTCTATCGAATCCTATGAGTTACTGATCAAATTCTCGGTCTTGGTATAAGTCGTCTATAGCATCCTATGAGTTACCGATCAAATCCTCGGTCTTGGTATAAGTCGTCTATCGCATCCTATGAGTTACCGATCAAATCCTCGGTCTTGGTATAAGTCGTCTATCGCATCCTATGAGTTACCGATCAAATTCTCGGTCTTGGTATAAGTCGTCTATCGCATCCTATGAGTTACGGATCAAATTCTCGGTCTTGGTATAAGTCGTCTATCGCATCCTATGAGTTACCGATCAAATCCTCGGTCTTGGTATAAGTCGTCTATCGCATCCTATGAGTTACCGATCAAATTCTCGGTCTTGGTATAAGTCGTCTATCGCATCCTATGAGTTACTGATCAAATCCTCGGTCTTGGTATAAGTCATCTATCGCATCCTATGAGTTACCGATCAAATCCTCGGTCTTGGTATAAGTCGTCTATCGCATCCTATGAGTTAACGATCAAATTCTCGGTCTTGGTATAAGTCATCTATCGCATCCTATGAGTTATCGATCAAATCCTCGGTCTTGGTATAAGTCGTCTATCGCATCCTATGAGTTACCGATCAAATCCTCGGTCCTGGTATAAGTCGTCTATCGTATCCTATGAGTTACCGATCAAATCCTCGGTCTTGGTATAAGTCGTCTATCGCATCCTATGAGTTACCGATCAAATTCTCGGTCTTGGTATAAGTCGTCTATCGCATCCTATGAGTTACGGATCAAATTCTCGGTCTTGGTATAAGTCGTCTATCGCATCTTATGAGTTACCGATCAAATCATCGGTCTTGGTATAAGTCGTCTATCGCAGCCTTTGAAGTCACAGATCAAATCCTCGGTCTTGGTATAAGTCGTCTATCGCATCCTATGAGTTACCTATCAAATTCTCGGTCTTGGTATAAGTCGTCTATCGCAGCCTTTGAAGTCACAGATCAAATCCTCGGTCTTGGTATAAGTCGTCTATCGCATCCTATGAGTTATCGATCAAATCCTCGGTCTTGGTATAAGTCGTCTATCGCATCCTATGAGTTACCGATCAAATCCTCGGTCTTGGTATAAGTCGTCTATCGCATCCTATGAGTTACCGATCAAATCCTCGGTCTTGGTATAAGTCGTCTATCGCATCCTATGAGTTACCGATCAAATCCTCGGTCCTGGTATAAGTCGTCTATCGTATCCTATGAGTTACCGATCAAATCCTCGGTCTTGGTATAAGTCGTCTATCGCATCCTATGAGTTACCGATCAAATTCTCGGTCTTGGTATAAGTCGTCTATCGCATCCTATGAGTTACGGATCAAATTCTCGGTCTTGGTATAAGTCGTCTATCGCATCTTATGAGTTACCGATCAAATCATCGGTCTTGGTATAAGTCGTCTATCGCAGCCTTTGAAGTCACAGATCAAATCCTCGGTCTTGGTATAAGTCGTCTATCGCATCCTATGAGTTACCTATCAAATCCTCGGTCTTGGTATAAGTCGTCTATCGCATCCTATGAGTTACCGATCAAATCCTCGGTCTTGGTATAAGTCGTCTATCGCATCCTATGAGTCACCGATCAAATCCTCGATCTTGGTATAAGTCGTCTATCGCATCCTATGAGTTACCGATCAAATTCTCGGTCTTGGTATAAGTCGTCTATCGCATCCTATGAGTTACCGATCAAATCCTCGGTCTTGGTATAAGTCGTCTATCGCATCCTATGAGTTACCGATCAAATCCTCAATCTTGGTATAAGTCGTCTATCGCATCCTATGAGTGACCGATCAAATCCTCGGTCTTGGTATAAGTCGTCTATCGCATCCTATGGGTCACCGATCAAATCCTCGATCTTGGTATAAGTCGTCTATCGCATCCTATGAGTTACCGATCAAATTCTCGGTCTTGGTATAAGTCGTCTATCGCATCCTATGAGTTACCGATCAAATCCTCGGTCTTGGTATAAGTCGTCTATCGCATCCTATGAGTTACCGATCAAATTCTCGATCTTGGTATAAGTCGTCTATCGCATCCTATGAGTTACGGATCAAATTCTCGGTCTTGGTATAAGTCGTCTATCGCATCCTACGAGTTACCGATCAAATCCTCGGTCTTGGTATAAGTCGTCTATCGCATTCTATGAGTTACCGATCAAATTCTCGGTCTTGGTATAAGTCGTCTATCGCATCCTATGAGTTACTAATCAAATCCTCGGTCTTGGTATAAGTCATCTATCGCATCCTATGAGTTACCGATCAAATCCTCAGTCTTGGTATAAGTCGTCTATCGCATCCTATGAGTTAAGGATCAAATTCTCGGTCTTGGTATAAGTCGTCTATCGCATCCTATAAGTTACCGATCAAATCATCGGTCTTGGTATAAGTCGTCTATCGCAGCCTTTGAAGTCACTGATCAAATCCTCGGTCTTGGTATAAGTCATCTATCGCATCTTATGAGTTACCGATCAAATTCTCGGTCTTGGTATAAATCGTCTATCGCATCCTATGAGTTACCGATCAAATCCTCGGTCTTGGTATAAGTCGTCTATCGCATCCTATGAGTTACCGATCAAATCCTCGGTCTTGGTATAAGTCGTCTATCGCATCCTATGAGTTACGGATCAAATTCTCGGTCTTGGTATAAGTCGTCTATCGCATCCTATGAGTTACTGATCAAATCCTCGGTCTTGGTATAAGTCGTCTATCGCATCCTATGAGTTACCGATCAAATCCTCGGTCTTGGTATAAGTCGTCTATCGCATCCTATGAGTTACCGATCAAATCCTCGGTCTTGGTATAAGTCGTCTATCGCATCCTATGAGTTACCGATCAAATTCTCGGTCTTGGTATAAGTCGTCTATCGCATCCTATGAGTTACTGATCAAATCCTCGGTCTTGGTATAAGTCATCTATCGCATCCTATGAGTTACCGATCAAATTCTCGGTCTTAGTATAAGTCGTCTATCGCATCCTATGAGTGACCGATCAAATCCTCGGTCTTGGTATAAGTCGTCTATCGCATTCTATGAGTCACCGATCAAATCCTCGATCTTGGTATAAGTCGTCTATCGCATCCTATGAGTTACCGATCAAATTCTAGGTCTTGGTATAAGTCGTCTATCGCATCCTATGAGTTACCGATCAAATCCTCGGTCTTGGTATAAGTCGTCTATCGCATCCTATGAGTTACCGATCAAATCCTCAATCTTGGTATAAGTCGTCTATCGCATCCTATGAGTTACCGATCAAATCCTCGGTCTTGGTATAAGTCGTCTATCGCATCCTATGAGTTACCGATCAAATTCTCGATCTTGGTATAAGTCGTCTATCGCATCCTATGAGTTACGGATCAAATTCTCGGTCTTGGTATAAGTCGTCTATCGCATCCTACGAGTTACCGATCAAATCCTCGGTCTTGGTATAAGTCGTCTATCGCATTCTATGAGTTACCGATCAAATTCTCGGTCTTGGTATAAGTCGTCTATCACATCCTATGAGTTACTAATCAAATCCTCGGTCTTGGTATAAGTCATCTATCGCATCCTATGAGTTACCGATCAAATTCTCGGTCTTAGTATAAGTCGTCTATCGCATCCTATGAGTGACCGATCAAATCCTCGGTCTTGGTATAAGTCGTCTATCGCATCCTATGAGTCACCGATCAAATCCTCGAACTTGGTATAAGTCGTCTATCGAATCCTATGAGTTACCGATCAAATTCTCGGTCTTGGTATAAGTCGTCTATAGCATCCTATGAGTTACCGATCAAATCCTCGGTCTTGGTATAAGTCGTCTATCGCATCCTATGAGTTACCGATCAAATCCTCGGTCTTGGTATAAGTCGTCTATCGCATCTTATGAGTTACCGATCAAATCCTCGGTCTTGGTATAAGTCGTCTATCGCATCCTATGAGTTACCGATCAAATTCTCGGTCTTGGTATAAGTCGTCTATCGCATCCTATGAGTTACGGATCAAATTCTCGGTCTTGGTATAAGTCGTCTATCGCATCCTATGAGTTACCGATCAAATCCTCGGTCTTGGTATAAGTCGTCTATCGCATCCTATGAGTTACCGATCAAATTCTCGGTCTTGGTATAAGTCGTCTATCGCATCCTATGAGTTACTGATCAAATCCTCGGTCTTGGTATAAGTCATCTATCGCATCCTATGAGTTACCGATCAAATCCTCGGTCTTGGTATAAGTCGTCTATCGCATCCTATGAGTTAACGATCAAATTCTCGGTCTTGGTATAAGTCATCTATCGCATCCTATGAGTTACCGATCAAATCATCGGTCTTGGTATAAGTCGTCTATCGCAGCCTTTGAAGTCACAGATCAAATCCTCGGTCTTGGTATAAGTCGTCTATCGCATCCTATGAGTTATCGATCAAATCCTCGGTCTTGGTATAAGTCGTCTATCGCATCCTATGAGTTACCGATCAAATCCTCGGTCTTGGTATAAGTCGTCTATCGCATCCTATGAGTTACCGATCAAATCCTCGGTCTTGGTATAAGTCGTCTATCGCATCCTATGAGTTAACGATCAAATCCTCGGTCCTGGTATAAGTCGTCTATCGCATCCTATGAGTTACCGAACAAATCCTCGGTCTTGGTATAAGTCGTCTATCGCATCCTATGAGTTACCGATCAAATTCTCGGTCTTGGTATAAGTCGTCTATCGCATCCTATGAGTTACGGATCAAATTCTCGGTCTTGGTATAAGTCGTCTATCGCATCTTATGAGTTACCGATCAAATCATCGGTCTTGGTATAAGTCGTCTATCGCAGCCTTTGAAGTCACAAATCAAATCCTCGGTCTTGGTATAAGTCGTCTATCGCATCCTATGAGTTACCGATCAAATCCTCGGTCTTGGTATAAGTCGTCTATCGCATCCTATGAGTTACCGATCAAATCCTCGGTCTTGGTATAAGTCGTCTATCGCATCCTATGAGTCACCGATCAAATCCTCGATCTTGGTATAAGTCGTCTATCGCATCCTATGAGTTACCGATCAAATTCTCGGTCTTGGTATAAGTCGTCTATCGCATCCTATGAGTTACTGATCAAATCCTCGGTCTTGGTATAAGTCGTCTATCGCATCCTATGAGTTACCGATCAAATCCTCGGTCTTGGTATAAGTCGTCTATCGCATCCTATGAGTTACCGATCAAATCCTCGGTCCTGGTATAAGTCGTCTATCGCATCCTATGAGTTACCGATCAAATCCTCGGTCTTGGTATAAGTCGTCTATCGCATCCTATGAGTTACCGATCAAATTCTCGGTCTTGGTATAAGTCGTCTATCGCATCCTATGAGTTACGGATCAAATTCTCGGTCTTGGTATAAGTCGTCTATCGCATCTTATGAGTTACCGATCAAATCATCGGTCTTGGTATAAGTCGTCTATCGCAGCCTTTGAAGTCACAGATCAAATCCTCGGTCTTGGTATAAGTCGTCTATCGCATCCTATGAGTTACCGATCAAATCCTCGGTCTTGGTATAAGTCGTCTATCGCATCCTATGAGTTACCGATCAAATCCTCGGTCTTGGTATAAGTCGTCTATCGCATCCTATGAGTCACCGATCAAATCCTCGATCTTGGTATAAGTCGTCTATCGCATCCTATGAGTTACCGATCAAATTCTCGGTCTTGGTATAAGTCGTCTATCGCATCCTATGAGTTACCGATCAAATCCTCGGTCTTGGTATAAGTCGTCTATCGCATCCTATGAGTTACCGATCAAATCCTCAATCTTGGTATAAGTCGTCTATCGCATCCTATGAGTGACCGATCAAATCCTCGGTCTTGGTATAAGTCGTCTATCGCATCCTATGGGTCACCGATCAAATCCTCGATCTTGGTATAAGTCGTCTATCGCATCCTATGAGTTACCGATCAAATTCTCGGTCTTGGTATAAGTCGTCTATCGCATCCTATGAGTTACCGATCAAATCCTCGGTCTTGGTATAAGTCGTCTATCGCATCCTATGAGTTACCGATCAAATCCTCGGTCTTGGTATAAGTCGTCTATCGCATCCTATGAGTTACCGATCAAATTCTCGGTCTTGGTATAAGTCGTCTATCGCATCCTATGAGTTACGGATCAAATTCTCGGTCTTGGTATAAGTCGTCTATCGCATCCTACGAGTTACCGATCAAATCCTCGGTCTTGGTATAAGTCGTCTATCGCATCCTATGAGTCACCGATCAAATTCTCGGTCTTGGTATAAGTCGTCTATCGCATCCTATGAGTTACTGATCAAATCCTCGGTCTTGGTATAAGTCGTCTATCGCATCCTATGAGTTACCGATCAAATCCTCGGTCTTGGTATAAGTCGTCTATCGCATCCTATGAGTTACCGATCAAATTCTCGGTCTTAGTATAAGTCGTCTATCGCATCCTATGAGTTACCGATCAAATCCTCGGTCTTGGTATAAGTCGTCTATCGCATCCTATGAGTTACCGATCAAATTCTCGGTCTTGGTATAAGTCGTCTATCGCATCCTATGAGTTACGGATCAAATTCTCGGTCTTGGTATAAGTCGTCTATCGCATCCTACGAGTTACCGATCAAATCCTCGGTCTTGGTATAAGTCGTCTATCGCATCCTATGAGTCACCGATCAAATTCTCGGTCTTGGTATAAGTCGTCTATCGCATCCTATGAGTTACTGATCAAATCCTCGGTCTTGGTATAAGTCGTCTATCGCATCCTATGAGTTACCGATCAAATTCTCGGTCTTGGTATAAGTCGTCTATCGCATCCTATGAGTTATCGATCAAATCCTCGGTCTTGGTATAAGTCGTTTATCGCATCCTATGAGTTACCGAACAAATTCTCGGTCTTGGTATAAGTCGTCTATCGCATCGTATGAGTTACCGATCAAATCCTCGGTCTTGGTATAAGTCATCTATCGCATCCTATGAGTTACCGATCAAATCCTCGGTCTTGGTATAAGTCGTCTATCGCATCCTATGAGTTACC
>CM066986.1:15121290-15328181 GCA_033977485.1 Hydrangea macrophylla | reverse complement strand
GAAAGTAAAAGACTTTGAAACCGAGTGCCTCTCAAGTACCTCAAAATACGTTGAACAGTAGCCCAATGAATTGTAGTAGGGGAAGTAACAAACTGACTAATAACATGAACAACATGAGCAATATCCGAAAGAGTAATAGTAAGATAAACCAAGCTACCAACAATAGTGCGGTATAAGGTAGGATCAGGCAAAAGAACACCATTAGAAGGAGAAAGATGAACATTAAGCTCCAAAAGGGTATCAACAATCTTATTATCAGTGAGGCGAGCACGCTCAAGAATGTCACCTATATACTTAGATTGAGAAAGAAGATAACCTTTTGGAGAAAAGGCTACTTCAATCCCCCAAAAATAACGTAGTGGACCTAAGTCCTTCATTTCAAAACAACGAGCTAATTCAGTCTTCAACACTACAATCATCACCAGTAATAATCATGTCATCAACATACAAAAAAAGCATAATATGACCAGCAGTTGTACACTTGATAAAGAGAGCTGAATCATACTCACTCGGGGAAAACCCAAATGAGGTAATCATAGTGGAAAACTTCTTAAAGACTTGTTTAAGACCATATAAGGCTTTCTTAAGCCTGCAAACTTTACCAGGACCATGAGGAACACCCGGAGGAGGAACCATATAAACCTCCTCTTGGAGGTCTCCATTCAAGAAAGCATTTTTAACATACATCTGAGTTATATGCCATTGACGAATAGAAGCAACTGCAATAAGAGTACGAACTGTAGTCATTTTAGCAACATGTGCAAAAGTCTCCTTGTAATCCATACCATATTGCTAGGAAAAACCCTTGGCAACCAATCTTGCTTTGTACCTCTCAACAGACCTATCTGACTTGGTTTTGATTTTATAAACCCAACGAGAACCAATAGCGCTCTTACCAGAAGGTAAGGGAGCTAAACTCCAAGTGTCTGTCTTATACAATGCAGAGAGTTCCTCTGCCATAGCCTGCTGCCAAAGAGGATCAAGAGCTGCCTCTTTATAGGACAGAGGATCAGAGAGATCATGAACTGAAGCTAAAAAGGAAGCAGAAGAATCCGAATAACAAGAATAAACAAAATCAGGTGATTGAGTGGATTTACGAGTGCGAGCAGGATAGTCTATACGAGGAGACTTTTGTAGTGTTAGGATGTGGAGGCCTATACGAACGCTACTGAGATTGGTTGTCAGATTTCCAATTAGAAGGTTGAGATTGCTGTTGTTGTGGTGGTCGACCATGTGAGGGCTGGTTGCTATTATTGGGCTGGTTTGCTCGACCCAACCTAGGACATTGAGCCTTCCAATGACCCTTCTCCTTATAGTAGCTACATACATCACTACCAACTCTCGAGTAAGGCTTATTCTGACTGTTGGATGGTGGTCGAAAAGGGGCTGCTAAAACAAGCAGAGTAGAGTCGAGGATAATTCCCTTTCCAGATTGAGCCTTAAGACGTATTTCCTCGGCTACTAATTCATGGACAACAGAATCAACTGAAGGAAGTGGGCTACGATGGAGAATGGACCCAGGAAGGCCCTCAAAATCATCAAGTAGAGCTATCAAAAACTAAACCAGACGTCGTTCCTCTCTACTAGCGATATATGGTGCAAACGCCCGCAATTCGGGTGACTCCATAAGAGCCAACTGATCCCAAAAATCTGTCATTGTAGAATAGAACTCCTGAATACTCAAATTTGTTTGTTCAAGGGCACGAATATCACACTCTAATTGGTACCTTTTCGCAAAATGGGACTGTGTAAACAATTTAGCCAAATGATCCCACACCTCCTTTGCATATTCAAACTTTGCCAATTGCATACCTATCGAGGGAGCAACGGAGTAGTTGATGCAAATAATAATTTTTATAATTGTTTGTTTCCCAAACATCTAGCAATTCTACAAATTTATCAGCCTGATCATTTGTAGGTTTACTAAAATCTCCATTGATATAACCCCACATCCCCTTCAGAAAATTTTTCATCACATAATTCCAATATGCAAAATTCTTTCCATCGAGTTTAACACTAATCGCTTGAAGTGAATCATCACGTTCAGCAGCCATTACGAAAATGAAGCAATTAAATAACACAAAACAAACGAACCAAAATCAAAGACAGATCCAAAAACACAAAACAAACGAACAAGAATTAGTGACAGATCCAAAAATGAACGCGAATCAGTGCGAGTTCCAAATACAAATCCAAATCAGCAAGAAATCCAAACACGAACCAGAGTCATCCAAAAAAAATGTGGATGAGATTTGAACCTACTCTGATACCATGTGAATATGCCAAATAATCAAGAAAACAACAAAGAAAAAAGTGAAAAGAGAGCTAGAGTTTCTCATAATATAAAAACTGAACGAATGAATACAATAGAAAAGAAGGGACAATAATAGTATATCTAGGTATACAATATTACCCTAATAGAAAGTAAAAGACTAAACTACCATAAAGCTAATAAAACTAATAATTCTAATAGCTAACTCTAATAGTTATAATATAAGTATTTTGTCATGTTGGTTTAGTTTGGAAGTGTTGCGACTATTCACATTTTAGTGGGTTTGGTTTGGGCAATGAACTTGGAGTTTTACTCCAAGAGTTCGACTCGAAATGAATTTTTGTATCTAATCTTCCTTTAACTTGTTTTTAATAGTGGTCATAAACTCAAGAAGCCCGAATTTTTGTTGAGATAATGTTTTTAGATGTTTGTGTATTAAACTCAATGTTTTGAATGCTTTAAAATTGGTTAAATTCGAAATGGTTGAGACTCTAGGCAAAATTCTGCAATAGGGGATGGATTATGCTCAGGGGTCATTCGACTGGTCGAATGGGGCAGTTCGATCGGTCGAAATACCCTCTGCGCCTCTTTCAGTTTGTCCACGTCAGATGTTTTATTTTACTTCTAATTAAACATGAGGGTACCTTTGAGACCCCTTTGAACTATAAAAGTGGTACTTTTGCAAAAGAACATCGTTAGGGTGTGTTTGGAAATGTGTTTGTAAAATCCCTTTTGAAATGCTCGAAAGGTGTTGAGTTCATGAGTCAAAACTTTTACTAAGGTATTTTATGGAACTCTAATGACATGGGACATGCCTTGGTGGTGTGCCACGTGTCCTAGAATTGTATGTGCGGTTTCGGGGTGTGATAAAATGTGCAGTTCCATTTTAAGATGCTAACATAGACTCGAGCTCGGTTAATACAATACAATATATAAGAGGAGCCAATTCTCACAAGTTAGTTTCCAACAATCACCACACCACACCACACCACAGGCTTCGTGTCTTGCCATCCACCCATGCCCCTTTAGACATGCGATCCAAATTGCCTCTGGCGGCATCATAATAATCCACTCCCAATACTGGAGGCAAATTCTGGTAGAACACTACAAGTCTCCCTTTGATCCACATAAGTAACTTAGCATGCTCACATATAATTCATCACACTATGCTTTTCACATATACATGCTCTTGCAATCAATTAGCCCTAATTTTGAGCATGTGAATTTGCCCAATATAATTATTTAATCTAATTAGACATGCCCATGTCAAGATATATGAATCCAAACATGGATTCCATTCAAAAATACAATTAAAATCACTCATCTCTTGGGTTTCGCTCCTAAAATGGGTCGCGGAAAAACTGTCATAGAACTCAATAAAATTGGTACCAATGTGTTAGACTCACCTCCAGGAGTTCAAATATGTGTTTCGTTTTAAAAACCAACATCGAACGGCACGTCAAATGGCGTTGAAATGGCGACAAAGCCACCGTTCCCTTTTCTTCCTATTTCGGCTTTATGGTGTAGATGAAGAAGACAAAGTCTTCTTTTGTTTTCTTTTTCCTGGCTTTAATCCATATCCTTGTTAAACTTAAGTGTGTGATGTTTTGTAGCAACTTACCTTGTGTTAAGTGGTGATGCATGGTGACTAGATGACTCACACATGTGGTCCTAGCACTAAGTGTACTAATTATAATTCTAACACCAAGTTTTTAAATGGGTATTTGTCTATGTCTCACATGGGTCCCATGAGTGGTCCCATATAATACCATAAAGTTGCTAATTAGCCTACTAATTATGTAACGTGTCCAATTCACTCTCACCAGGGTACCCAAAACTGACCACATAAATATTCATAACTAATACTAGAATGTTAAAAAATTTAATAATCCACCGTATAATGCCATATAATGTTTAAATAAACATTTAAGTCACATAAGAGTGATATCTCAAATGGAACATCTCAACACATGTCCCAATTCAGAACTGCCACTTTGGCCAATACTGGTCCTACTTAGATACCCAAAAACCAACTACTATGCCAAAACCCACTTTATGCATGTGCTAATAAACACTATTAAAAACATTAATGCATGTTAAAGTATGGTTAACATTAACCTTGAGAGTGGGTGTTAACTTACAACTTAAGCTTTTGGGGCAGCTGGTAACTTAACATGGTCAAAGCCGTGTTTGTGGGAGGTCTTGGGTTTCAATCTCTGTTCTCCTTCTATTTTGCAATTATAGTTTGTTTTTTGTTTGTTTTTTCATGGAGTTTCATTTGCAGCCTCTCCACGTGCCAGACGGGATCACACGTGACGGACTATCTTAGAGCTTTGTATATACTGGTGAACTCATTCTCTAGCAACTTAAGCCTTTTTGGAGCAATTGGTGACTAAATAGGGTACTTTATCCAAGATTGCTATTACAACTTACAAGATCTATAGTTCATATGGTTTTATTTTGTTTGAACTCCAGGGTTTTGCTGTTGCTATGAAGGCTGGTTTGACAAAGGAAGATTTTGATATCACAGTAGGCACTCATCGTACAGTAGCCAAGGAGCTTGTAGCTATGAGGACTCCTACGCGGAAGGTTCAAAACAGCTCTCCAGCTGACGTTTGTCAATGACAAAGAAGCCTTCCATTAAGAAATTGTAATAAATATACTTCTGCTCTATGTTACATGGACGCTGGTATGTGCTTATGTGTGGATACATGTCTAATCTTGGGACTTCCCAATTTCATGAATCTAAGTACACAAGGGCACTGCAATAATATCTACATATTATCATATTTCTAAGAGAAAATACTGTCTTATGTAGTAATATGACTTCAATGTGAGCATTTCATCCATTATGAATGAAGCCAAAGGATTAGGATTGGCAACTAATATACCATTATGCAAGTAACTGGCATGCTTCTTGGTGTGTGTTTAACCAGAAGTGTGGGGCAAATATTGGTACCCATGTCCAAAGGTCGAGTGTTGAACACTAGTACTTCAAAACCTCTTACGAAGAGTCCATGTTGTTGGCCCAAAATGGAAACCTTAGAGGAGGGGAGGGGAACAAGGTTTTCCCTCTTTTAGCAGAAAATTAACCTTTTAAAAACTTAATACATAATTAAACACAATTACAAATAATAAAGTAAAGAGAGAAGGGAAGAGACATTTGCAAACCGAGTTTTCAAGTGGTTCGGCAATTTGCACACCATGGCCTATGTCCACCCCTCAAGAACACCTCTTGAGGATTCCTTTAATCGATCTACCTCACGAGTGTAGACTAAACCGTTACAAGAGCCTTCAATCTCTTCCAAAGAAGAACACCTCTTCTTTGCACATAAGGGTTACTAACCCTCACTCTTTACAAATAAATAATTTGGGTACAAATGATAACTCTCTCTCTAGAGTGGATGGATACAATTATATCTCATTCAACTCCTTAGTGAGTGGATAATACAAATGAAAGCTCACTACAATTTAATCTCTCAAGAATTACAATTGAAATAGCAAATTGATTTTTCACTCAAACTAGGGCTCAAATAAAAATGATGGTTAACCAAGTTGTTTGAATTATTTTGTTAATGTTCCTTGTTCTTGTTTATAACCACTAAAATCACCCCTATATATATTTTAAACATATGTGACCATTGGGAGTGGTTGGGGGGTGTAAAAATAATTTTTGGAGAGTTTAGAAAACTAGCCATTATGAAATTCTGCGCGATCCAGTCAACTGTATCAAAGGTTCGGTCAACTGGAAAGTTTATAACAGAGAAGAGACATTCTGTGTGAAATCTAGTCGACTGAACAGTAACTTCGGTTGACTGGACATGAAATTTTTCAGTCGACTGGTTTTTTTCTATTTTTCACAGATTGACACCACTTTACTAAAACGGCCATAACTCCCCCTACAAAACTCGTTTTTACGATCCGTTTGAAGATTCAAAAACTAGATTCAAATACCTTTCTAACCATATAAAACTCAGATTAGGTTTGCCTTTAAACATGACCCATCTGCAAAGGGTACTTGATTTTGACTTAGCCACTTGAAAACTTTTGTGAATCGGCCAGACTTAATTGAGTGGTCTAAGTATGTTTAGGTCATTGAAAGTATTTTAAAGTATGAGAACAAGGATCCTAAGTCCAACTAAAAGTTACTTGAGCCCCTATGAGTGATTGATCAAAATGCTTACAAATAAAACCTAGTCTTCAACCAAGGATAATCTTCAAGTCTTCAAGCTTGATCCTTATTGAGCTCAATCACTCTTGGACTTCACCATATTCTATCTCATGTTTTCAAACAAAGTTAGAACATTTAAATGCATAAATTAAGAGATTTACACAACAAAAATGACTTGATAATAGTTTAGAATAGAACAATTACAAAGACGCTATTATCAATAGATTTATTATCATCAAAACAAACATAAATAATACCTTAAAGAAATTCAAGACTAACAATTTCCCCCTTTTTGATGATGTCAAAACATGCAATAGAAATATAACAATTAAAGCACAATAAGAGTCATTTTCATGTTATCATTCAAAGTAACAAGATATACAAAGTATGAATCCAAGAATGATAACTTTCTAAAACTCTCTATTATCATTTTTCCTTTATTTTTAAAGATCTCTCCAATTTTTACATCACTATCAATTTTTTCCTTTTTGACAACAACAAAGGGGTTTGAACTAAAAGTTCCACCTCAAGATAAGCAAACATGTATAGGAGGCAACAAGATACCAAAACAACTAAATTGAACATAGTAACATGTTCCCCCTCAACATATGCATATATGAATAAATATCTGTTAGCCCCAAGGGTTTTACCTTAAGTAATTTTGATGATTAACAAACTATAAGTTGAGTACTTATGAATTTCATTTAGTGTGTTGTCCAAACAGAGCCTTACAATGATGATGGATATTCTATGGAAGGCTTGTGGAAGATTATTTCTTTATTAGATTGTTCTTATAGGACTTTTTGTAAAGTTAGTTAGATTGAATTCCCAAAATAAGGGCTTAAAATTGAACGAAATCTTCAAAATTGAAAAGCTATTTTTCTAAGAAAAACAGTCAACTGGATAATTTTATCAATCGACTGGACACTAATTCTTTCAGTCGACTAGAAGTTAAAAACAGTTGACTGTTGCATGCTTTGGAAGACAGTTTCTATGATACATATCAGTCGACCGGACCCAGAGATTCAGTCAACTTTGTTAAAGGTGCATTTCATTATGTTTGAAATGTAGTCGACTGTATTACTGCGCAGAACAGTAACGACTATTTTTCTAGGTTTTTTCTTTAGCATTTAATGCTCCCAACTACCTTAAACGTTCATATTTTCTAAAGAGAGTATTTGTACTCATTTGAATTTGGTTGTTGGGCACTTAATTCATTACATTGAATACTCTTTTTTGCAATCAAAGTGTTAAGCCCTAATTGTGTGAGAATCAATCTTCTAGCTCCAGATTTCATTTATAATTCCTTGAGAGCTTTTATTGAGAGCATTTATTGTTTCTATCTACTCTACAAGAGAGTGTATTTCAGATGTATTCAAATCTTTCATCAAACATTGAAGTTGTAAAGAGGGTTGGTGTAAACCTTGTTCTAAGTGAAGGGTTTTTTCATTGGAGGTATAAAAGAAGTTCAAGAAGAACTTGTAAGGAGTGGTTTAATCTTCACCCAAAGAAGATTGGTTAGTAGAATCCTCAAGAGGTGTTCTTGAGGGGTGGATGTAGGCCGCGGATTGCGGAGTGCCGAACCACTTGAAAAACTTAGTTTGCAAGTGTCTCTTTCCCTTTTCTCTTTACTTATTGTTCTAATTTGATATTGTGCTTGCTTAGTTTTTAATTTGCCATTAATCGTTAGTAATCTTATTCACCCCCCTCTCTCTAAGGATTACTTTTGGACCAATAATTGGTATCAAAGCAAGGGCTCTTGTATTGATTTCACATATCTTTGAGTTAAAGATCACATAGAAAACACTAGCACCAAAGTCACTTATATTGAGGGACAATCATCCCAAAGACCTCCATGCCTTAATGGAACAAAGTCCACTTATTGGAAAAATAGGATGAGAATTTACGTTATTACTCAAGACTTCGATTTATGGCAAATCGTAGTCAAAGGACCTCATGTTCCCACTAAGACTGTAGGCATTGAAACTGTTCCTAAGACAGAAGATGGATATGTTGATAGTAACAAGAAACTTATTAAAATGAATGCTATGTCTATGAATCTCTTGTATTGTGGCTTAGATCCAAATGAATACAATTGAATATCTTCTTGTGAATCGGCTAAAGAAATTTGGGATAAATTAGAAGTCACACATGAAGGAACTAATCAAGTCAAAAAGTTTAAGATTAGTTTACTTATTCGATCATATGAAATGTTTAAAATGCTTCCAAATGAAACTATTTGTGAAATGTCTACTCATCTTACTACTATTACTAATAGTTTGAAAAATCTTGGTAGAGTGTATCCTAACGAAGAGATGATTGAGAAAGTTCTTAGGTCTCTACTAAAGCATTGGAAACCAAAGGTCATGGCGGTTCGAGAAGCAAAAGAACTTTCAAGGCTTACGATTGAACAACTCATGGGATCTCTCATCACTCATGAAATGGAATTGGCCGTCTTCAACAATGAAGACAAAAAAAAGAACTTGGGTCTAAAGGCTTCAAATGACCAAGATGATGAAATGGCCATGATCGCCTGCAAGTTCAAAAGGTTCTTGAGGAAAGACAAAACCTTCGGAAGAAGGGGACAAAAAGAGAATGATGCCAAGAAAGAACCGATCATTTACTTCAAGTGCAAAAAGCCCGGACACATCAAAGCCGATTGCCCATTGCTAAAGCAAAACTTCAAGCAAAAGGCGAAGAAGGCAATGAAGGCAACAACTTGGGATGATTCCAAAAATGAGACATTGAGGATGAATCAAGTGATGAGGAAGTTGCTAACAATTGTCTCATGGCTCACGAAAGTGATGAGGTAGACTCTAACTATGATTCTTGTAATGAATCTCACAACTATGATGAGCTTCAAAATGCATTTGATGAATTGCATGAGAATTGGAAAATTTGGGAAGCAAGTATCTAGTTCTCAAAAAGAAGTTCACCACACTTTCAAATGAGCTTATTGAATTAAAATCTCAAAACGAGTCTTTGAGAAAAGAAAATAAAATGATCTCTTCAAGAAAAATTCCCACGAATGATTTTGAAAAGGAAAACATTGAGTTGAAAAAATAAGTTGAAGACTTGACAAAAACATTAGCAAAATTCACTCATGGAGAGCAAAACTTGAATATGCTTTTAGGAAAACAAAGATGCATTTTTGATAAAGTCGGATTAGGTTTTAATCCTACCTATAAAGAAAAGAAGTATAACAATTTCGTTTCAAGTAATGCTTCTACTAGTCCAAGTTCTTCAAATAGTTCTCATCAAAACATTTTCACAAAAGGATCCACTTCAAACAATTTTAATCCTCATGTAACTTGTCATTATTGCATGAGAAAGGGGCATGCGAGCTATAAATGCCCAAATAGGAGAAAGACCACTATGGTTTGGATTAAAAAGGGAACCACACCTCCCTTTGCTAACAAAAGTGGACCCAACGAATATTGGGTACCAAAGAGGGTTACTTAAGCTTGTTTTATAGGTGTGCTTAAAATCCTCAAACAAGGATAGATGGTTCTTAGATAGTGGTTGCTCTAGACACATGATCAGAGATAAATCAAAGTTCTCCTCTCTCTCTCTCTCTCTCTCTCTCCTAAGGATGGTGGAAATGTCACCTTCGGAGACAACTTCAAGGGAAAAATTATCGACATAGGTAAAGTTTGTAAGAACTCTTCTTTATCTATTGGGAATATGTTACTAGTTAATGGTCTTAAACACAATTTGTTGAACATTAGTCAATTATGTGATAAAGGTTTTAAAGTTGTATTTGAATTAAACTATTACATGATTATGAATGCTAAAGATGATAAAGTGTTATTTATTGCATATTGAGATGAAAATATTGATACCATTGGTTTTGATGACATCTCTTCTCAAGATGTTAAATACTTTGCTGTGTTGAGTGAAACTAGTTGGCTTTGGCATAGATGATTAGGACATGCTAGTATGGATCTTCTTTTAAATTTATCAAAGAATGATTTAGTCAAAGGTTTACCAAAAATAAAATTTGTTAAGGACAAGATTTGTGATGCTTGTCAACTTGGAAAACAAATAAAAACTTCTTTCAAAAATAAAAAGGAGATCTCCACTAGTAAATCCCTTGAATTGCTTCATATTGATTTATTTGGTCCTAATCGTGTAGCAGGTATGAGTGGCAAAGTGTATGCATTCGTAATTGTTGATGATTACTCAAGATTTACATGGGTCATTTTTCTTGCTTATAAAGATGAAGCTTATCCAAAATTTGTAAATTTTGTAAAAGAGTTCAAAATGAAAAAGGGCATGCCATCAACAATTTTAGTAGTGATAGAGGAAGAGAATTTGACAACAAAGATATTTCAAATTTTTGTGATGAAAATAGTTTTGGACATAATTTTTTGGCACCAAAAACTCCTCAACAAAATGGTATTGTTGAAAGGAAAAATAGATCACTTCAAGAGAAGGCAAGAACTTTATTGAATGAACATTCTTTGCCTCAATACTTTTGAGCCGAAGTAACTAGCACTTCTTGTTATGTCATTAATTGTGTTATTATTAGAAATAATCTTGGTAAGACTCCCTATGAACTTTGGAAGGGTAGAAAACCTAACATCGGTTACTTTAGAGTTTTCGGTTGTAAGTGCTTCATCTTGAACAATAACGATAACTTATGTAAGTTTGACGCTAAGTCGGATGAGGGTATCTTCTTAGGTTCTTCACAAATAAGCAAGGCATATAGAGTCTTTAATAAGAAGACCTTAGTTGTAGAAGAGTCCATGCATGTTGTTTTTGATGAGGCCAATCCCTTTAGAAACAAGGATGATGATGATGATGTTGTTGTAGAAAGTCTAGATGGAGCTAGTACTTTAAACTCCTTACCTTTAGAAAAGCCTAAGGAAGGTTCCCCTATCCCTTTAGAACCTCCTAGGGACAACGTTAGAGATGACCTCCCTAGAGATTGGAAGACCGTTCCTTGTCATCCCATAGATCAAATCATAGGTGACCCCAATCAAGGAATTGCTACTAGATCCCCTCTTAAAAATATTTGCAACAACCTAGCTTTCCTTTCTAAAATAGAATCAAAAAACATAGAAGAAGTCGAGCAAGAAGATAGTTGGATTATGGCTATGCAAGAAGAGTTGAACCAATTTGAGAGAATCCAAGTTTGGACTTTAGTTCCTAGACCTAATGATCATTCCATCATAGGAACCAAATGGGTATTTAGGAATAAGAAGGATGAATCCAGAGTTATAGTTAGAAATAAGGCTAGATTGGTAGCCCAAGGGTATAACCAAGAAGAAGGTATAGGCTATGAAGAAACTTATGCTCTCGTAGCAAGACTTGAAGCTATTAGAATGTTACTTGTTTTTGCTTGCCACAAAGATTTTAAACTCTTTCAAATGAATGTTAAAAGTGCCTTTTTAAATGGTTTTATAGCGGAAGAAGTTTATGTCAAGCAACCTCCCGGATTTGAAAGTTCACAATTTTCCAATCATGACTTTAAACTTTCAAAAGCTTTATATGGTTTAAAACAAGCTCCTCGTGGTTAGTATGATCGTCTTAGCAAGTATTTGCTTGATCTTGGATTTACTAAAGGAAAGATTGACACTAATCTTTTCATTAAACATTCTTACAATGATATTCTACTTGTTCAAATCTATATGGATGATATCATCTTTGGTGCTACAAATGAGAAAATCTGTGAGGAATTTGCAAAATGCATGCAAGATGAGTTTGAAATGAGCATAATGGGAGAACTAAATTTCTTTCTTGGATTACAAATCAAACCACACAAAGATGGAATTTTCATAAACCAATCCAAGTACATCAAAGATCTATTAAAAATTTGGTTTTAAAAATTGCAAACCAATTGGAACTCCCATGAGCTCACCTCTCAAGCTTGACAAAGACGAATCTGAAAAACTTGTTGATACTAAAAATTTTTGTGGCATGATAGGTAGTTGTTATATCTCACCGCTAGTTGATCGGATATTATGTTTAGTATATGTCTTTGTGCTAGGTTTCAATCCTCACCTAGAGAGTCGCATGTTGTAGCCGTTAAGCGCATTTTTAGATACTTGTTAGGCACTATTGACTTAGGTTTATGGTATCCTAAGAACACTCCCTTTGACTTGGTTAGTTATTCGAATGTGGATTTTTTCGGTTGCAAAATGGATCGCAAGAGTACAAGTGGCACGGGTCACTTCTTAGGACACTCCCTAGTCTCTTGGTTTAGTAAGAAATAAAATTCCGTAGCCTTGTCCATGGCAGAAGCCAAATATATAGCCGCCGGTAGTTGTTTTCTGCAAGTTCTCTCTATGAAACAACAATTAGAAGACTTTGGACTTCACTTCAATCACATCCCTCTTAGATGTGATAACACTAGTGCGATTAGTCTCTCTAAGAATCCAATTCAACACTCTAGGACTAAGCACATCGAGATTAGACATCATTTCATTAGATATCATGTTCAAAAGGGCGATGTTGAACTTGTTTTCATCGATACAAATCACCAATAGGCGGACATTTTTCACTAAACCTCTCCAAGAAGATCGTTTTTGTATCATTCGTCGTGAATTAGTGATGGCTAATCAAGCTGATGTTGTGTAATTTTGAGGCTCGGATTCCCTTTCCCTTCATTTTCTGCACAAACTATTTTTCTGACTGAAAACAGTCGACTGATCATATCTCTAGTCGACCAGATCCATGTATCCTTTAAAACTTTTTCTGAAAATTATCCGACCAGTCAACTGTCTATTTTATCGAGTCGACCGGGCTTCAATTTTTTTCGTCGACTGGATACGTTTCGTCGACCGTACTATGATTTTAAAATTCTTTGATTCCCCCAGTCGACTTCTTTTAAAACCTTAGTAGACCGAATGATATTTGGGCAAACTCTCTGCTTGAGGATCAGTTGACCAAACATTTATCCAGTCGACTGATGTGTACCCTAATTTTTGGATCAGTCTACCGGATCGACTACTCAGCCGATTGAGCATGCGTTTATATATATATATATATATATTTCTTTTGGTGGTCATTTTTTTAAAACCCTAAATCCGTAAATCCTCTCTTCAGGCAACTAAATCCCATCCCCTTTCATAGCTCCAATCTCTTCTCTTCTTCCTCCGGTCACTCCCTACCCCATTTCCGACCACTTCCATCTCCACCTCAACCTCTACACACTCAATCTCTGCCCCTTCTATCTCTCTCTCTCTCTCCTCTTATCTACATCTATGGCACCCAAGAAGTGCAAGGACGCAGAAGACTCATCCTCTCAGCCTCCACCTCATCAACACCATCATCCAGTCCCATACTTCATTGATGAAAGCCGCAAGCAAATCTATTTGAACATCTTTATGCATCGCAAAATTTTTCTAGGTAAGCACTTCCCTCTCCTTTTTTAAATTCCAATGGATTGCGTCTTGGTAGTCTGTTTAATGCTCTTGGTTAGACTTCATTTCATGAAATTAATCAACCCATGTACCCCATTCTTGGGCGTGAGTTTTATAGCAATATCATTGCTTCTCCCGCCCAAATTTCTTTCTCTTCTTATGTTCGTGGCATAAAATTCATCTTTACTCCTGATACTTTTGTTCAGATTTTTGTTACTCCCATGGTTAGCATTCGCGCCTATGACGATAATAAATATGTCAGTCATGGCTTTGACCCTCTTACTGCCTATAGGCTTGTTTGTGGAAATCCAAATTTAGCTCAAGCCTTGGAACCCTCTGCCTCCCAACTCACATTTGAGGCTCGTCTCCTCCACCATATTCTCACTTACACGCTCTTTCCTCGAGCCGGTGGTAGGGATTACGTATCTTATTTGGACATTTTCTTGTTATGTTGTATTCTCGAAGGAAAATGGTTTGATTTTTTGATTCTTTTCTGCAAACATATCTGTGAAACGCAAAAAAAGTCAAAAGGCAGCTCTCTTCCTTTTGGTATGGCTCTCACCACCATTTTTCGTCATTTCAAGATTCCTCTTGATGATCGTGATCGTCACAACCCCTCTCCTCATGAAATATATTTCACCACCACTCTGTCTCTCATGGGCTATAAGCTCGAGGGTGGTGTATTCGTCCCTAAGACTCCTCGACCTCCAGTTCCTCTCCTTCTCTTGTTCCTACCACCACCACCACTGATCCTATCACCACCACTGCTCCATCTTATGATATTCCCACAATTTCTACTCCATCTGATCCTTCTTCATCTTCAGCTCCTCCTACTGCTGCTGACCTCTCAGAGCAGTTTTCCATCATCACTGCCTCTATCGATTCTCTCTCCACCACCGTCACTTTCCTCTACTCCTCTCTCTCTTCTACTGTCTTTACCCTCTCATCTACAGTCGCTTCTCATTTTGACATACTCCATTTTGACATTTTGGAGATTGGGTCTGTTTTAGATGTTCTTCACACTTCTTCTGCTGCCCTCAGAAGTTAGTGGATCGAAGCCTATCTCAGATGCAGTCTAGTCTTGATGATGATCGCGACGACGTTCGGTTGATTCAGAGTCGATTGCAAATTTGATGGCCTTGTTGATCTCTTTTGAATATAGGCTAGATGTATAGCTAGTATGAACATCTAGATAGATAGTTTTGGGTTTGGGATTAGTACAGGCTTACCATTCTTTTTGTATCTTTAACATCCCGTTTGTATTTAAAACCATCTTTTGAAATTATATAAAATTGTCCCTTTTTGTTTTACATCTCTCTTGTTATTTTTTGCATCTATGTGGATTCTTGATTGTATGATATCTTGTCTATTATTACTTCTCATGATATTGGTATAACTGTTTGTGTCTTAACCATGGGAAGATGATGATCCCTTTTATTGGTGATTCCCATATCCCCCCCCCCCACATCCCGTCCATCAACTCACTCAAAGAGGGGGCGATTCTCTCCGCTCTAAGTGATTTTTGTTGATGACAACAGGGGAGAATATCCTGTTGCTTACCCATATTGAATAAATTTTCATGACTTAAAATTGATTCACTTATTTACATGTTCTTCAAAGTGTATCATTTATCTTGAATGGACAATTGTTTGATATTATTTTTATTTCGGGCAACTAATAGTTTGTCATCATAAAAAAGGGGGAGATTGTTAGCCCCAAGGGTTTTACCTTAAGTAATTTTAATGATTACCAAAATATAAATTTGAGTACTTACGAATTTCATTTAGTGTGTTGGCCAAACAGAGCCTTACAATGATGATGGATATTCTACGGAAGCCTTGTGGAAGATTATTTCTTTCTTATATTGTTCTCATAGGACATTTTGTAAAGTTAGTTAGATTGAATTTCCAAAATAAGGGCTTAAAACTGAACGAAATCTTCAAAACTGAAAAATTGTTTTTTTTTAAGAAAAACAGTCGACTGGATAATTTTATCAGTCGACTGGACACTAATTCTTTCAGTCGACTGAAAATTAAAAATAGTCGACTGTTGCATGCTTTTTGAAGACAGTTTCTGCGATACATATCAGTCGATCGGACCTAGAGATTCAGTCGACTATGTTAAAGGAGCATTTCATTATGTTTGAAATGCAGTCGACTGGATCGCTAACCTAGTCGAATGGATTACTGCGCAGAATAGTAACGACTATTTTTCTAGATTTTTTCTTTAGCATTTAATACTCCCAACTACCTTAAATGTTCAGATTTTCTAGAGAGATTATTTATACTCATTTAAATTTGGTTGTTGGGTACTTAATTCATTACATTGAATACTCATTTTTGCAATCAAAGTGTTAAGCCCTAATTGTATGAGAATCAATCTTCTAGCTCTAGATTTCATTTGTAATTCCTTGAGAGCTTTTATTGAGAGCATTTAATATTTATATCTACTCTACATGAGAGTGTATTTCAGTTGTATTCAAACCTTTCATCAAACATTGAATTTATAAAGAGGGTTGGTGTAACCCTTGCTCCAAGTTAAGGGTTTTTTCATTGAAAGTGTAAAAGGAGTTCAAGAAAAACTTTTAAGGAGTGGTTTAATCTTCACCCAAAGAAGATTGGTTAGTGGAATCCTCAAGAGGTGTTCTTAAGGGGTGGACGTAGGCTGCGGATTGCGGATTGCCAAACCACTTGAAAAACTTGGTTTGCAAGTGTCTCTTTCCCTTCTCTCTTTACTTATTGTTCTAATTTGATATTGTGCTTGCTTATTTTTTAATTTTCCATTAATCGTTAGTAATCTTATTCACTACCCTCTAAGGATTACTTTTGGACCAACAATATCAATTATAAGTTCAAAACAAAATAACATGTCATTCGAGATGCAAGCATGATTTCACAATCAAAACAAATTAATATGATAAACTAAACATGATTAACATGCTATCAAAATCAAGAGGAACATCAAAACAAATTAATTTATTATACTCCTACTATTTTTAAGGTAAGAGATTTAACCATTGTGCAAGCTCCTCTTGGATGCAACAATTGCCAAGGAGGTAGATTCTTTCACAACCCAAACCATGTTAGTTTTCCTTTTATGTGGACATTTGTAATTAACCTGCCATTTTTTCATGCAATAATGACAAGTTACATGGGGGAAGATCTCATTTGAGATTGATCACTTAACAAAAAAATTCTTGTAAAATTTTTGAGAATTTGAAGTACTTCGTGTGGACTCTATAAAGAAGTTTTTGCACTTCTTTTCCTTGTATGTGGGATTAAATCCCAAACTAGCTTTGTCAAAAACACAATTTCGCTTTCCCAAAAGCATATTCAAATTTTGTTCACCTTGTGTGAATTTTGTCAAAGTTTTTTTCAAATCATCCACCTCTTTTCTCAATTCAATATTTTCTTTTTCAATAGATTCACTTGAAGGTTGATTGATTGAAACAAGTTTTTCTTTTCTCAAAATTTCATTTTGAGATTTTAAATCATCCAATTGCCTTTTCAACTCCAAATTTTCTTTTTCAAGCTCATTTGAAGATTGTGCTCTTGAAACATGTTTTTTATTTTCAATCTTCAAAGATTCATTTTGGGATTTCAAAATATTTAACTCATTTGAAAGCATTGAAAAGTTCTTTTTAAGAGAAATATATTTGATTCCCAAATTTTCCAGATCCTCATGTAACTCCTCAAATGCACATTGAAGCTCATTACAGTCAGGAGATTCAACAATAGATGTAGGATTAGAATTTACCAAATTCTCTTGTGCACCTTCTTGGTCACATGAACCGTCATCGAATGAGTCATCATCATCCCAAGTGGCCCCTTTTACCATTTTCTCATTCTCATCATCTTCATTTGCAAATAGGCATACTCTTTCCTCTTCACGTGAGGCAAATGAGGTTACCCCATTTTCTATTTCCATGAGGTAAATGTTGACGATCTCATCTTCATTTGAGTCGTCGCCCGATGATTCACTCTCAGAGCTGCTTTGAGTGGCCTTCATTGCCTTCTTCTTGCGATTTTCGTCTTTGAGAGGATTCTTTCCTGATTTTTCTTTCTTAAAAAACTTTACGAATTTTTGGGTGATCAAAGGCATATCTTCATCCTAATTACTCTCATGATCTTTGTCCCTTTTGTTTGAGCTAGAGGACTTCAAGGCCATATCTCCTCTTTTGATCTCTTTTACTTCCTTTTTCTTGTCTTCTTCGACAAGCACGGCTAACTCTATTTCATGAGTAATGAGTGATCCCATGAGTTGTTCAATTGACAAATTTGTCAAATCATTCGCTTTCCGGATAGCCGTGACCTTCGGTTGCCATTGCTTTGGTAAAGCCCTAAGAATTTTCTTAATAATTTCTTCATTAGCATAAACTTTACCAAGATTTTTCAAGCTATTGATGATAGTTGTAAACCGGGTAGACATATCACTAATAGACTCAAAAGGCAACATTTTAAACATTTCATAAGATTGAACAAGCAAATTTATTTTTTGACTTTTTGACTTGGCTTGTTCCCTCATGAGTCACTTTAAGTTTATCTCAAATTTCTTTTACGGATTCGCAAGATGAAATTCTATTGTATTCATTTTGGGTCTAAACCACAATATAATAAATTAATTGTCATAGTATTCATTTTAATGAGTTTCTTATTGGCATCATTATACTCATTTTCCGTTTTTGGAATAAGAAATACCATTTGCAATTTTTTTAGGAAAATGTGACCTTTTGACCAATATTTGCCATAAATCAAAATCTTGAGAAATCATATAGATTCTCATTCTATTTTTTCAATAAGCATAATTTGATCCATTAAAACACGGTGGCCGATTGACCCTAACTAAAAGAGATGTGAGAAGTGTTGGTTTCCATTTGGATCTTAACTCTAGATTGTAAAATCTTTTGATACCATTTGTTGGCCCGAAATGGAAACCTTAGGGGGGGGGGGGGGGGGGGGTGAATAAGGTTTTAGCGAAAAATTAACCTTTTAAAAAATTAATACATAATTAAACACAAGCACAAACAATAATGTAAAGAGAGAAGGGAAGAGACACTTGTAAATCGGGTTTTCAAGTGGTTCGGCAATCCGCACACCGCAACATACATCCACCCCTCAAGAATACATCTTGAGGATTCTTTTAATCGATCTACTTCACGGGTATAGACCAAACCGTTATAAGAACCTTCAATCTCTTCCAAAGAAGAACACCTCTTCTTTGCACACAAGAGTTATTAACCCTCACTCTTTACAAATAAATAATTTGGGTACAAATGATAACTCTCTATAGAGTGGATGGATACTATTATTGTCACACCCCGGAAACCGAAGCGCGAGGAAAGAGGAAAGATAGAGAGAAAAGAAGTAAAACTCAATCACAGATGCGGAAGCGACATTAGGATCCCACGGGGATTCCTACAAGGATGACTTACAAACACATAAGTCAAAATGGACTTACATATCAACGAGTCAAATAAAGGTAAAAGCATTTGAAATATTAATAAAAAGACTATCCGAACAAGCACTAGTTCAAGGAATACAAAAAAATTGATAAAGGACCATTTTTGGATAATTGCTGAATTTTAAAACATCTGTAAGTGACTATATCTTTAAAAGTTTTACATTCTGTCCGCGATAGTCTATGTAAAATTCGATTCTGCACAACTTTCGTCTAATGACATTTTTTCCAAATCTTCACCGTTTGGGCAGAAAACAAAAAAAACAGTAGCATTTTTTTTTACAGCATTTTTGACAGCATTTTGACAGCATTTCGGAATGTTCCCAACTATGCTAAATCCTCAAGTTTAAACACCGATATATGACTAAACGAGTCCTAAATGACATATAACACAAGCCTAGACCAAACGGAACTTCATGTACTCGAAATTTATTAAAAACGAGAAGTGAAAGAGATAAGGAGAGGAAGAATGGGAGGGAGAGAGATTGGGAGAGAGATATAGGGAGAGATAGGAAGAGAGATAGAGGGAAGGTATTCTAAACACACACACGTATATTTTCACATTCGGAAACATTTTAAGAATAAATATAATTCCAACATAAGCAAAAGAAAAGAAAGTTTGAGAAATGGAAAGAGATCAAAGAGAGGGAGAAAGAGAAAGAGAAAAAGAATGGGAGGGATTGGGAGAGAGAGAGAGATTTTGAAACATTTTATTTGAAAGCAAAAGTGTAAATCCGGCAAGGATTCCATTGAAATGCGAAGAGTTCGGCAAGGACAAAATATACATAACCGAATCCGGCAAGGATTCAAAATAAAAGAACAATGAGTCCGGCAAGGACAAACCAAACACAACCAAATCCGACAAGGATTCAACTTAACACACAAACATAAAACCTTAGAAGGAAAACTACGGTCTCGGAAACATAATTACATACCATAAATAAGTTGAACAAGTATATAAAAAAAATGAGGACTAACACTTGTCCATCAAAATTACAACACGGCTTACCGATGACGAAATATGGAGGTCTATGCCCAAGAAGTATCGAACAAGAATAATACAACAATTTTCTTTAGTGCACTAAACTATTACGTTCTTGCCAAAAGGCTAAATTAACATGGGAACTATCCATGTACATATCTAAGCATGAGTCTTCAAAATAGAACAAAATGCATCAACGTCTACGCGTCGGGTCACATGTGCCCTTTTTACATTATCAAGTTCACCTGAAAAATGTTTTGTCGTTTTTATGAGAACGACGGCTCGTAGACAACATTGTAACAAATCTATATGCTATCCATGACTAAAATGAAATGAGGTGCAATGAATCGCCATCGTGGCTTCCATGAAATGTTTAAAGCCGTAAGGCTATGCGTGACAAATGCACATCTCTCTCGTTACCGGACCATGAGCCACCCACGCATGGAGTGTAGCATACCAACTTCCGGGAGCTACCCGAATATAGTTTGGAGTTTGAATGTTTCTAAGGGTCATTCTCCCTGTCTCACATCACAACCCACATCCGGATTTCTTAAATCAAATTCCCACACATGGGGTTTTTCTCTCTTTTCCAAATAAAACTTTTATGTCGTGATACATGAATGCTTGCCGATTAGGCCTCAATGCATATGATGTTGACAATGGCATTAAAGATGATCCACTACGATAGACTAAGCAATAATTTAGTCCATTAGACATGATATCAAGAACTTCAAAGAATGTAATTAAATTTCATAATTTAACGTTCCTAACAAGGATTTCTATACTAACGTCCTAGCATGCTTTTACACATAAAGGGAGCATCCTAGGCACGTCTAGCATCACATAATCAATTATAGAACAACCAAAACATGTAAATTCACAATTAGGCATATAACCCTAAATTTATAACTTTGGGGAAAACCTAATGCATGCGTCTAAATTATTCTCATAACTTCATTTTAATTACATTTAACACCCCAAATTTTCAACTAGTACAACCAAGGCATTTAATTTCACAATTAGGCATACAATCCCAACATTACAACTTTGGGGAAAAGCTAATGCATGGGTCCAATTTATTATCCTAACATCCCTCTAATTACATTTAGCACCCCAAAATCACAACTTGTGCAACCAAAGCATATAATCCACATTTAGGCAAAATAATCCCAACATGTAAGTCTATCATCACATAGAGCAATTAACACACAAGAATCACATCTAGGCAAAAAGCCCTAATTTTTCAATTTGGGGAAAACCTAGAGTATATATCTACGTTTTCTCCTAAACACATGAATGAACTCATATACATTTTAGGTGTGCATAACATGTAAAAATGGTACAATAGAATCTACCTCAAAGCCATAAATTCCAAAATCAAAGAACTCAAATGAACCTCAATGAACTCCAATGAGGTTGCTAGAATTTGTTGAGGAAGGTTCCAAATGTCCCATGCTTAGAAATGGTTGTAAGAGAGTCCAAATACACCAAAGAAGCTATTCCAAGTATAAGAACACCATAAATTTCGAAATGAGCTTGGTTTAGGAAAACCCTAGCTTTGCTTGGACTCTTGAAAACACTTACCAAATAGGGATAGCAAGCCCTAGTGAGGAAGAGAAATGCTTGAGAGTGGCAATCTTGTTGACTTCTTGAAGTTTAAAGAAGAAAAGAAGGAGAAAGGAGAAGAAATGAAGGAGGGGAGGTATGGTGGTCTTGAGAGAAGAAGAAGAAGAAGAAGAAGAATAAATGAAGGGGAAAAAAATACAACGTGAATGAGGGGGAGATATGTTTGGCCGGCCATATATGGGAGTGGGGTGGGGCCCACTCTCTTGTATGCTCCAAAAATAACTGTTTGGTGCTCCAATGGACAGTCTGACCCAACGGTGTAACCCCGAAATTAAATAAACACATCCACAGGCACAGAAATAAATTTCTAAGCATATGAAAGGCCAAATAAAATAATTTAATCATGCTCTGAAAAATTTAAATACAGTAAATTAAAATACCAGTCCACACAGAACATGCGAAATTACCCAATTACCCTTATTAAAATTCTGAAACATTACAATTATACCTCACACAACAGCTCCTTAGTGAGTGAATAATACAAATGAAAGCTCACTACATTTACTCTCTCAAGACTTACATTTGAAATCTAGAGTAAATTGATTTTTCACTCAAACTAGGTCTCAAATAGAAATGATGCTTAACCAATTTGTTTGAATTATTTTGCTAATGTTCCTTGTTCTTGTTATGACCCTTAAAATCACCCCTATATATAGCTTTTAAACATATATGACCGTTGGGAGTGGTTGAGGGGTGTAAAAATAAATTTTGGAGAGTTTCGAAAACTAGCCATTATGTAGTCTGCGCGATCCAGTCGACTGTATCGAAGGTTCAGTCGAGTAAAAAGTTTATAACAGACAAGAGACATTCTGTGTGAAATCCATTCTATTGAACAGTACCTTCGGTCGATTGTACAATACCTTCGGTCGACTGGACATGAAAATTTTCAGTCGACTGGTTTTTCCTGTTTTTCGTAAACTGAAACCTCTTTACTAAAACGGCCATAACTGTTGGAAAAATTGGAAGGATACGGCTATGATACTGATTGAGGCGTGCAATAGTTTTCATTGTCCTTCAGAACAATTCCGCCCCTCGGAGTCAATGACTTGATGCACAAGGTCTCAGTGCTATGCTCTCCAGGATTCATCAATCAGTTTCTTCCAAACGTCTACTCGAATTGGAAGAATATATGAGTGCTCAGAATTGCTCCAAAATAATGAAATGGTTTTTTGAAGAATCACAAAAGAGAGAGGAATTTTTCTCTTTTTGTAAATGGGAAGAGGGAAGGCTATTTATATTAGACAAATTGCCCAACTGTCATTTTATTAAAAACAGATTTAATAGCCTCTAACGACCATATTTTTAATATAGGAGTTAATAGATTTAATAACCTCCAACGGCCATATTTTTTATATTGGAGTTAATAGATTTAATAGCCTCCAACGGCCATATTTTTAATACAAGATACGAGTCACATCAATGTGAATGACTTTTTTTGCATTTTTGAAATAAAAAACCCAATGCCCAAATAAGAGGAAACTCAATAATTCCAACAATCCCCCCCTATTTAAAAAATTTAAACAACAAATAAAAGAATGGAGCAAGAGAATTCAATGCATCAGAACTGGTGCCTTTAGGGCTATGAACCAGTCCCTAGGAATATAAGAAGTGACTTACAGGAATTTGGTGAAATAAAATTTCTATGAACCAGAATCCCTTAACGTAAACCAGTCGTCTTATACCCACATTGATTCCTCAGAATTTGAGCAACTCTAATCGGTGTGGCACCTCTAGGCCCTGCGCCAGTCCTAAATTTTCATAAGTGCTCTAGAAAACTTGCCTACATTTTCATAGAAAGCGGCCCACTTTCACACTTATATAGGTGAATCCATCAAGTATGCATTGCAATTAGACATACCATCCATTCAGTATGGACTATGGAATTCATTAAGAGTTTAACTCAACCTTTCTCATTGCAATTGCACTATACACCATAGGAATGGACAACAAGATAATCAAATTATAGTGCATCTCAAATCAACCAATGACTTGTTATTACCCATATGAACCTATTTCTTGGGTTCTCCAATTACATAGTTTGGGTTACCATGATTGTTGATTTTTGTTATAGGCATAAGCCTCATTCCCCTCGATGTTTCATACACTAGTTTTCTCCCTAGTGGTATTGTTAAAGTATCAACCAAACTCTCTTCTGGCCTTACAAAATTAAGAGAAAAACTTTATCTCAAACAACTGTCTCACAATATTATGACTTAGGCATATATGCCTACTCTTGCCTTTATAGGACTTTTTCATAGCTCAGCCTTTTACAGCTTGGCTATCTCAATGTTTATTCCAAATAGGAATATCTGCTAAGAAGCTTTTAAGCCACTCAGCCTCAAAACTAGCTTTCTCAAAAGCTACAAACTCATATTCCATCATTGACTTAGTTGTGCAAATTTGCTTGGACGACTTCCAAGATACTGCACCTCCACTAAGTGAAAAAAAAAATTCACTCATTGAATTTGTCTTATCTGAATCCGAATTCCAATTTGCATCACTGATTTTTGAAAATACATATTTTCTTCCCCCAAAAATTTGGCCTTGAAAAAACCAAAATTTAAATTCTTTCGAATTTTGAAGTATGCAATACATTTTCAAAATAAGTTCTTCATTATCTCTGGATATACAACATTTTCAAAAATATTTTCTTCACGGGGGTGATATTTAACTCTAAGACTCTAGTACCAAGACATTGGTACTAAGCGAGTCATCTAGTAAAACACTTTATTTTCCCTTGAAGAGTAAATCTTGTAACAATCGTGTTGTTACACAAATGCCTACATGCACTCAAGTCAATTAATCATCCCTCAAAATACCCGATTTATTTTTCAAAAATAAAATTATTTGAAATCATTTTATTTTGAAGGAGGTTTGCTTGTTCATATACCGTTTACAACGGTTCTGGCTTAGGTTTGGTAGTGCATCCACATATATCATATTCCTTTTGATTAATAACATCACACTTATATGTGATTTGATCTAACACTTAGCTCAAAGGAATTCAAAATATGTAAAGAAAATTTTTATCTCAAAACTTTCCCAATATAATGATATTAGATCATTATAAACCAATAATAACCATTGAAAATTTTAATTCACAAAATTACATTGGCTTTACCCAAATTCTTCATATCAATAGAAAGTGACACTAAACTTTTTTTTTTTTTTTGTAAACATATCATAACACATACTCTATCATTGTGTTAATGATAACAATTTTCACTTCTCATTTAAAACTATTAGAAAATTGTTTGATCAAAATTTTCCACGATACTGGTTGAGAGCCAATATTAAACCGTATAAAGTGTACATACTTTATTTTTTATTTGAATCTATAAACCCTTCCGGTTTATGCAAATAAATTTTCATCTTCTAATTCTCCATTTAAAAAAAAATGATTTTAACATCCATAACGTGAGTATGCAAAATTATATAGCAATGACTAATAAAAATTTAATAGATGTAAATAGGAGAATAGATATTCAAAACATCAACCTTTTTCTTTTATTTACGATCAAGTGATGAATTCAAAATATTGCAATATCATTGGACATATATAATAAAGTCCATCTCAACTTGAATGACGTCTTTTCAAAAGTAACATTTGAAAAGTAAGATTATTCTCTAAACAAGTAGGATATCATTATAAATAAAGTATTGTACATAAATTACTTTCAAAATTTTTTTTAGCACTAAACTCTATTAAAGTTTTGTAATTCACTAAATATGTCATGATATCTACTCCCTCCGTCCCATTTTATGTATCCATCTTGGGGAATCCAACTATTTAAGGGGACAAAAAGAATCTCCACCTACTTTCGACAATTGCCCATAATCATTACACTTTTTTTTTTTGTTTTGTTTTGGTGTTGATTGCAAGGAAGGGTACTTTGGGAAACTAAGTAAAATTTGCATACTATTTAGGAAAGTGGACAATAATTTTGGGACATCCCAAAAAGGAAAGATGGACACATAAAATGAGTCGGAGGTAGTATCATATAGTCAAACTTTAAAATAGCTAGATGGGATAAAACAATGAAATTTTTATCCTCAAATAATAACAATTTTTATGTCTTAAAAATTACAAGCATTATTATCAAATGCACATCCCAAAAAAAAACATATTTAATGGCTCTTCTAGCAATTCTCTTAGAATTAAAAATCCTAACAAAAGCCAACTAACCCAATATTCAAGAATAATAAAATTGAGTTTTATTTTAATACTAAAGAAGAGTAATTTTGATTTTAGAGTAGGGTACTCTATCAAAAATAAAGTACTCCGTAAAACTTTCTCCAAATTCAAATCATCTCAATTTGACCTTGAATGTATAAAATATTGTGAGTCAAATTTATTGGGTCAAAAGGTATACTAGTTAACGAGGAGCCTACTCCACTCGATAATTTCTCATCCCAAATATATAGCAACAACTAGAAAATATTATGCCAGTATAAGGCACTTGTACCACATAAATGAATAACCCCCAAACATTTATTTATTTATTTATTTATTATTATTATTATTATTTTTAACAGATACATGAGTTATTATGGTGTTAATACACCAACAGTCACATGCTCTATATAATTTTTATTGAGCAATATGCTTGCTCTTATAACTAAACGTCTAGTACAAAGTGTGTGTACATATAGCCATATATGTAATCACCAGATTTTGGGGTAGAGACTACTTTTCACTTTACAACTTATATCCTATTTTTTAGCAATTATTCTTGCACTATGCTGTTAAGAATAATTGAAATGATGTGTGCGCGCATGACAATTTTAGAAAAGAATAATCCACACACCATGAATCCTATGCATTGGTCCCAAGGAGGAAACTTGTACTGTTGATGCAGAATGTACCCCAATCAGAGCACAAATGCAAACATTATGCTCAAGATAAAATTGAACTAATCTTAATAAAACTATATGTAGCTATACAATTTACAAAGTAGACAAAACCAAAATCCGATCATCAATATAGAAAACTACTATATCCAAGTATATTCAAGCAGATGTTGAGTTCATCCTCCTTTTTATGTTGAGAATAATTCTAAAGAGAGTAATAGTAAACATATCATAAGCAATATAATGTACTGTCTAAGCTATATGAGCCCACAAGGTTAAATATAGATATCACTACATCAAGGTTAAGTATAGATATGGAGAGAGATCCCTATACGAACCCATTCCCACCTCAAGACCTTGAGGAATTTAAAAGAGACTGCCCAACAGCCATGTACTAAACAGTATGCAGATTAAAATTGTTGGAACAGTAAATAGGATTGGAACAAAATTACCAGATTAATAGCCTCTTTGAGTTCGCAGCAATCATAGCAGCATCCAAATTGTTCTTAAGATTGTTGGAAAAATTGGAAGGATACGGCTATGATACTGATTGAGGCGTGCAACAGTTTGCACTATCCTTAAGAACAATTCCACCCCTCGGAGTCAATGACTTGATGCACAAGGTCTCAGCGCTATGCTCTCCAGGATTCATCAATCAGTTTCTTCCAAACGTGCACTCGAATTGGAAGAATATATGAGTGCTCAGAATTGCTCCAAAATAATGAAATGGTTTTATGAAGAATCACAAAAGAGAGAGGAATTTTTCTCTTTTTGTAAATGGGAAGAGAGAAGGCTATTTATATTAGACAAATTGCCCAACTGTCATTTTATTAAAAACAGATTTAATAGCCTCCAACGGCCATATTTTTAATATAGGAGTTAATAGATTTAATAACCTCCAACGGCCATATTTTTAATATTGGAGTTAATAGATTTATAGAAATATTAGAATTGGTCCCTTAATAGGCGTGTATAGTAAGTTTGGTCCTACTGATATTGTGTGTATGAAAATAGATACCCAAGTTAATAGTTGAATTAAAAATTAGTCCTTTTCCCCAAATATTTGTATTTTTTATGGACAAAATTGCCCTTCAGTAGATATATACATATGTGTTTATATACACCACCTTCTTAAAATTAGGAAATTTAAATGGAAACCCAAATAAATACAATATCCTTTCTCTCTCTTCATTATCTCACCCTCTCTCTCTCCTCATGATCTGTCCTCACAATTCATCTCTCTACTCCTATCCATTTTCCATGACCTTGGTTGCAAACACATAGGGATGATCTCTCTCACAATCTCTCTCTCATTATCTCACTCTCTATCTATCTCATGATCTCTCTCTATCTTTCTCACAATTGGAGATTTTGTTGCTGCTGCTTTTATCTCTTGTAAATTCGAATGCTTCCATGACATCTATTGGAATTTATGTTTTCAATTGCTTAATGCTTGCTAGTGCTGATCAAGTTCAATGGGCGCAATTTCTATGCTTTCTTATGATGTTCTTATGCTCAGATCATTAAGGGGCCTCTTAGCCTTTTTTCGTCAATATCCCCGGCGCCACATACGCCGACGTGCCGTAGAGGGTGTGCAACAGTCCATCGTGCCGGATCTGATCGGTGACAGTGTTGAGTCCGAAATCTGAGGCTTTGAGATCGACATGAGGGTTTGACCAAACTAAAACCCCCAATTGTGTTGTAAGAGTTTGTGAATCACGGGTCATCTTCAAAGTCTTCACTATTTGGGTCATCTTCAAGAGTTTTTTTTTTTTGTGAGAAATTTTTTCTTCTAATCCATTCAAAAGTGTGAGAAATTTGTATTACTAAACCTCCATCAAAATTCTAAAACTGAGAATTTCTCACCAAAAAGTGAGAATTTCTCATCATTATAGATAAAATTTCTCACTGTTTTTTATCTCACTGTATTTTAAAGTGAGGAATTTCTCACTCTTTAAAGTGGGGAATTTCTCACTGTTATAAACTCTCCTTTTTTCTATATTTATCTATGTTAATTTCTCATTGTTTTTTTATCTCACTAATTACTCTCTCTTTTATGATAATCGCGAGATTTTTGGGGTATGTTTAGTGTTTTAAATTTGAATCCCTAATTACTTGTGATATCATGGGGGACTAATTTCAGCAGATTTATGACAAATTTAAAAAATATTCTCTAACTGAAATTCCACTGTAAGCACGTTAATTGAGTACAGAGGGTATGTTGGTCCATGAAATTGTAGAAGGACTAATTTCTAATCGGACTTATTTGTTGGGCCTATTTCTAGATTGGGTGTATCTAAAGGACTGAAATCTAAAGGACCCATAGATTTAATAGCCTCCAACGACCATATTTTTAATACAAGATACTAGTCACATCAATGTAAATGACTTTGTTTGCATTTTTGAAATAAAAAACCCAATGCCCAAATAAGAGGAAACTCAATAATTCCAACAATAACTCCCTCTACAAAACTCATTTTTGCAATCCGTTTAAAGATTCATAAACTAGATTCAAATACCTTTCCAACCATATAAAACTCAACATCTAGTTCCTTACCAATTAGATCATGTTTGCCTTTAAAGATGACCCATCTGCAAAGGGTACTTGATTTTGACTTAGCCACTTGAAAACTTTTGTGAAATGGATTTAATTGAGTAGTCTAAGTATGTTTAGGTCCTTGAAAGTATTTTAAAGTATGAGAGCAAGGATCATAAAGTCCAACTAAAAGTTAGTTGAGCCCCTATGAGTGATTGATCAAAATGCTTACAAATAAATCCTAGTCTTCAACTAAGGATAAAAAATCTTCAAGCCTTCAAGCTTGATCCTTGTTGAGCTTAATCACTCGTGGACTTCACCATATGCTATCTCATGATCTCAAACAAAGTTAGAACATTTAAATGCATAAATCAAGAGATTAGCACAACGAAAATGACTTGATAATAGTGTAGAATAGAACAATTACAAACATGTTATTATCAATAAATTTGTCATTATCAAAACAAACATAAATAATGTCTTAAAGAAATTCAAGGCTAACACATGTAACATAGATTCTACTATTTCGAACGCACAAAACAAAATTTTTGGCTTTTATCTGGAAAAATTTGTTGGAATCTTTGTACGAATTTTGATTATTTTCATAATCGTTGGATTTTTTAGTTGCTAGCTATGTAATTTCTACTTTGCTACTAATATTCGGTCCTTATATTGTTAAACCTAATTTCTTTCATGTTCTTAAGTTGTGTTGGTTAAATACTATTTACATACAAATTGTTTCAGGAAAGACGGATGACAAACACTGAATATTGCACATTTATATGCCAATATAATAGACATAATGCTCATTTAATTCCCCAAATTCCTAGTTTTACACGCATATTTGAATTAATATAATTCAATGGTGATGTCACTCAAATGCGTGTAATTATGTGCTTTTATATATTTTATATGTTTAAGTGAAAATGAAATTAAATGATGCAATAAAGAGAAGGAAAGACGTAGCAAACACACGGGATTATCTCCCATGTGATGCTACGTTTTCCTAAACTAAGAGTCAAACAAATAGTAAAAAAAAATGATGAATCAAACCAAATAGAAAAAAAAAAAACAAGAGACTGACATATCAAAGAAAAAAAACTCACATGATGGGGATAGTTTTTTTTTCTTTATTCATATCTCTATCTTTCTCTCTCCCTCTCTTTCTCTCGTTTCCTTGTTTTGCAGAAAGTCTAAGGTGTCAGAACAATGAAGAAAAAATGGGAGACGAAGAAGAAAAATGCGCGAAGTGATGAACGCAGTGACGGAATCGTCACAAAAATTTCGCTTATAAAAGGAGAGGCATCACAAGCATTTAGAAGACACCACACACAATTCACAAGCAGCTCCACAAGCAACAATCACTGTTAGGGAGAGAATAGTTTAGGGGAGGTTATTATGTGAGCACTTTATATTGTCCCTAGAAATAGGAAACTTTAGTTTTTCTTAGCTTTTTCTAGTTCTAGTAGTTGTAAAATTTTACTTTTATGTAATTGATGATTTCATGTTCAAAAATATGTAGCAAAACTTTGTGTATTGTATTTCTTAAATTTAAAATATTTGTTTTCTTGTAAGACCTTTGTCACCTTGTGGTAGTAAAAATAGTCCTATTTAAATTTAGATTTAATATTTTTAGTCTAGTAGTACTTGTAGTTGTCCCCTAAAATAGTTTGAAACTCCAAATTTCTAGTTTTTATAGCAATATTTTTATTCACTAGAAGATAGATTTTGCGATTAAATGCCAGATTTCTTAGCCACGTAGTTGTTGTAATCACCTACCAAAGCTCCAAGCACACCATATTCATATCTCACTCCAAAGTAGATTTGGATTTGGTTTGGCCTTATTTGTGTTCTTGGAGTTCAACCACTGTGACCCCACCAGAATCCAAAGTCAAAGGTTTAGTATTTTATTTTTGGTTCAGTATTTCCATTTATGTATATTTTATTAGCCTAGTTGTACTAAACTTTGCTATTTTGCAGATTCCACAAATTCAACCCCAGCTCATGTTAAGTAAAGAAAATAATATATAATATTAGTTTTCACCCTTACCTTGGTTTTACAACTTTAATTTTAATTGGACGGTGATTGCGTGCATCTATTTAATTTATCTTTTATTTTTATTTTAAAGACAGTTTCAAAATGGTAGGCTAAAACTTTAATTGGGGATATGTAATAAAAACTTAGAAACCACAGCTTCTGTGCACTAATCTTAAATGGGCAAATTTATCTAGATGGGTTGTTTTTCCATTTATGGCCAAAAATATCTATGTATCTATAGTTTATGACCATTTAACATGTTTATATACTATGGCTATATTGGGCTCAAAAGATTACATATTTGAAATAAAAAGCCTAATTATGTGGATTGTCAAACTATGCCTTTTGTTATAAAAAATACCTAGCATACTCAAACAACTCATATGACAAAGTTAATATTTCAAATATGTGTTTATATATATTTCTATCCAATAATGGACAGGCAATTGTGTAGTGGCAGAGTGGTGGGGACTGGACGCCGAATAACCCATGTCCGCGGCGGGGCATGGTTCGAACCTGGCTACTGCCCAATTGCCTTTTTATTTTTCTTTAAACCAAACGATATCGTTTCATATCAAACCTGACACACTTGATATGACCCTGACTAGTGAAGGTTTATTTTTAAATAAAGAATGACTCTGCGGTCTTAAATGCCAAATGCTTTTCAAATGCACAGAAGTTGTGGGATCTAGTGTTGGTTTGCATATTCCCAATTCCTTAAAATCATTTCCCCCTAGTTAATTAATATTTCCTGTTTTATAATAGTTTTTCTTAAATATCTGTATTATTTCCATCTTTCGCTATTATTAAATCTAAAAAGTTTATCTCATAAAAATTTAGCTTTTATATATTTTTATTCCTTTTCTTATTAGTATGTTAGTTAATTTATTTCGCATTGTTAAAATCTTTTCCATAAACTGCTAAAAAAAAATAGCTTTAATTACTCTTATTGCAAAAATATAAAAATTAGTAGTTTAGTAAAACTCCACAAAAATCCATCATCTTTTATTTTCTTTTTAGTGACAAAATAGTTATCTGCCTAACTTTATAAAATTTTATTCCGTTTCCTGTGGGTTCGACCTAGACTTCCAGAACTTTATTACTTGTACGATCACCTACACTTGGGTGTGATAAGAAAACGCGTCAATAGGATGTCGTCAACGGATTCTGATGTTAAAGCTGTAACAGGAGTTTAGCATGAGTTACATCAATCAATTAGCTTCGCGAATTGCATTCTGTTTTTTTTTTTTTTTTTGTAAGAATAGTTGGATACCTTATTTTCATGTCTAGAGTTGCAATAATTTTCTTTTTCTTTGATTAATATCCTGCTTAATTACAGAATAATTGCACAACCCTAGGGGTGTTCATGGGTCGGGCGAGTCGGGTTTGACCCTCACCCGATCACCCACCCGTATATAGGTCGGGTTGAACCTCCTCCACCCATCATCCACTCACAGACTTCGGGTGAACCGACCCCTTGGGCTTGTGTTGGTTCGGGTAGGCTTCGGGTGAAACCCGAATGATATATATATATATATATACATATGGTTGTGAAATTGAGAAAGTGGAATAGATTTAGAACCCCTAACTAAACAAATTGAAAAGTATAAGCTTCAACAACCATGGGAAACACAGGTGGGAAACACTGAATCAACCCATCAAATCCATGTAGTAAACTTTTACAGATTGAAATCTATAGTGAAATCTTGGAGGAGTACCTTTTGGGATAAGCTTCAACAACACACAAACTGGAAATTTGAGAAGAATCAGTCGTCTTGACGAATCACGATCCTCATCTTCACCCTTTTACTGTGATATATATAGATATATCTATATATAGACATGGAGAGAGAGAGAGAGAGAGAGAGAGAGTGAGAGAGAGAGGGTGCAATTGTGGCATCGGGAGGGAAGAGGTGGATGGTGGTGGTGACTGGCGAGCTGCGAGGGGGTAGTGGTGGGCCTGGTGTGGATGCGAGTGGCCGGTGGTGGCTGCCGCCTGTGAGTGTCCGGAGTGGGAGGAGAAGGCTTGGAGGTGTGAGGCTATTTGAGTGTTTAGCCCTAAAAATGTATAAAGAGGGTATATATACTCCCTCCGAAATATTAAAAAAAAAAAAGGCCAGCCCAGTACACGAAGTTCTCGTAGTGCAGGGTTCGGGAAAGAGTCGAACCACATTGGGTCAATTAAAAGTAGCCTTATACAATATAAAAAATTTAAATATTTGTGTGCTAATTGGGTCGGGTCAGGTGGCTCGGTTTGGAGAAGAGAAAATCGAGGACCGAACCGAACCCACAAAAATGAAACCCCCAGACCCGTGACTCAACCCCTACACTTTGAAACCCGCAAAAATCCCTACAGATCGGTCAGGTGAGTCGGGTCTCAGGCCAACATTGAATACCCTTGATTCAACCCTATTAAATTGGGGCATAACTCTAATTTGATTAATCTGCTGCTCGTAGGTTTTTAGGTAGCTTGATGAAATTGAAATGCCTCCTTTTGACCATTTTGTTAGGCCCTTAGGTCCTTTAGATTTCAGTCCTTTATTGTAGCTATTTCTAGAAATTGATCCATTCTATAAGTCAACTTAGAAATTAGTCCCTCACCAATTTTGAGGACCAAAATACCCCTACTCCTATTGACGACATCCTATTGACGCGTTTTCTTATCACACCCAAGTGTAGGTGATCGTACAAGTAATAAAGTTCTGGAAGTCCAGGTCGAAACCACAGGGAACGTAATAAAATTTTATAAAGTTAGGCAGATAACTATTTTGTCACTAAAAAGAAATAAAAGATGATGGATTTTTGTGGGGTTTTACTAAACTACTAATTTTTATATATTTGCAATAAGAGTAATTAAAGCTATTTTTTTTAGCAGTTTATGGTAAAGATTTTAACAGTGCAAAATAAATTAACTAACATACTAGTAAGAAAAGGAATAAAAATATATAAAAGCTAAATTTTTATGAGATAAACTTTTTAGATTTAATAATAGCGAAAGATGGAAATAATACAGATATTTAAGCAAAACTATTATAAAACAGGAAATATTAATTAACTAGGGGGAAATAATTTTAAGGAATTGGGAATATGCAAACTAACACTAGATCCCACAACTTTTGTGCATTTGAAAAGCATTTGGCATTTAAGACCGCAGAGTCATTCTTTATTTAAAAATAAACCTTCACTAGTCAGGGTCATATCAAGTGTGTCAGGTTTGATATGAAACGACATCGTTTGGTTTAAAGAAAAATAAAAAGGCAATTGGGCAGTAGCCAGGTTCGAACCGTGCCCCGCCGCGGACGTGGGTTATTCGACGTCCAGTCCCCACCACTCTGCCACTACACAATTGCCTGTCCATTATTGGATAGAAATATATATAAACACATATTTGAAATATTAACTTTGTCATATGAGTTGTTTGAGTATGCTAGGTGTTTTTTATGACAAAAGGCATAGTTTGACAATCCACATAATTAGGCTTTTTATTTCAAATATGTAATCTTTTGAGCCCAATATAGCCATAGTATATAAACATGTTAAATGGTCATAAACTATAGATACATAGATATTTTTGGCCATAAATGGAAAAACAACCCATCTAGATAAATTTGCCCATTTAAGATTAGTGCACAGAAGCTGTGGTTTCTAAGTTTTTATTATATATCCCCAATTAAAGTTTTAGCCTACCATTTTGAAACTGTCTTTAAAATAAAAATAAAAGATAAATTAAATAGATGCACGCAATCACCGTCCAATTAAAATTAAAGTTGTAAAACCAAGGTAAGGGTGAAAACTAATATTATATATTATTTTCTTTACTTAACATGAGCTGGGGTTGAATTTGTGGAATCTGCAAAATAGCAAAGTTTAGTACAACTAGGCTAATAAAATATACATAAATGGAAATACTGAACCAAAAATAATATACTAAACCTTTGACTTTGGATTCTGGTGGGGTCACAGTGGTTGAACTCCAAGAACACAAATAAGGCCAAACCAAATCCAAATCTACTTTGGAGTGAGATATGAATATGGTGTGCTTGGGGCTTTGGTAGGTGATTACAACAACTACGTGGCTAAGAAATCTGGCATTTAATCGCAAAATCTATCTTCTAGTGAATAAAAATATTGCTATAAAAACTGGAAATTTGGAGTTTCAAACTATTTTAGGGGACAACTACAAGTACTACTAGACTAAAAATATTAAATCTAAATTTAAATAGGACTATTTTTACTACCACAAAGTGACAAAGGTCTTACAAGAAAACAAATATTTTAAATTTAAGAAATACAGTACACAAAGTTTTGCTACATATTTTTGAACATGAAATCATCAATTACATAAAAGTAAAATTTTACAACTACTAGAACTAGAAAAAGCTAAGAAAAACTAAAGTTTCCTATTTCTAGGGACAATATAAAGTGCACACATAATAACCTCCCCTAAACTATTCTCTCCCTAACAGTGATTGTTGCTTGTGGAGCTGCTTGTGAATTATGTGTGGTGTCTTCTGAATGCTTGTGATGCCTCTCCTTTTATAAGCGAAATTTTTGTGACGATTCCGTCACTGCGTTCATCACTTCGCGCGTTTTTCTTCTTCGTCTCCTATTTTTTCTTCATTGTTCTGACACCTTAGACTTTCTGCAAAACAAGGAAACGAGAGAAAGAGAGGGAGAGAGAACGATAGAGATATGAATAAAGGAAAAAAAACTATCCCCATCATGTGAGTTTTTTTTCTTTGATATGTCAGTCTCTTGTTTTTTTTTTTTTCTATTTGGTTTGATTCATCATTTTTTTTTACTATTTGTTTGACTATTAGTTTAGGAAAACGTAGCATCACATGGGAGATAATCCCGTGTGTTTGCTACGTCTTTCCTTCTCTTTATTGCATCATTTAATTTCATTTTCACTTAAACATATAAAATATGTAAAAACACATAATTACACGTATTTGAGTGACATCACCATTAAATTATATTAATTCAAATATGCGTGTAAAACTAGGAATTTGGGGAATTAAATGAGCATTATGTCTATTATATTGGCATATAAATGTGCAATATTCAGTGTTTGTCACCCATAAATCAGGGTTTTGACATTCAAACCTAGATTTCATATAAATATACATAGAAAGAGAGAGAATTAAAAAAAAATTAATAAATACCCCAACACCCATATAACCCTGATTTGTTATACATATATATATATATAGAGATAGATAGATAGATAGATAGAGAGAGAGAGAGAGAGAGAGAGAGAGAGAGAGAGAATTAACAAAGAAATTTTATCTATTATAGTGAGAAATTTCTTACCTTTTTTTAATGTATTTGATGAGAAATTTCTCACCAAATAAAAACAAACTGTCAAAATACCGACCACTTGTGAGAAATTTTATCTATTGTAGTGAAAAATTTCACATTTTTTTCTCACCAAATAAAAACAAAATTTTCACATTCAAAACTCAAAATTAAAACTCTACACTTTGTGAGAAATTTCTCACATTGTCGAAAATTCATACACAAACTGTGAAAAATACTAAAATGCAACAACAATACACATGAATTTGGTGAAAATTCTTAGTTCTAGAATTTTGATGGAAGTTTAATTTTTGAATGGATTTGAAGAGAAAATTTAATAATACAAACTCTCAATAGTTTAAAAAAAAAACCTAATAATATACACGTTTTCTTTAAAAGAAAGTAATCAAAGATAGCCACTATAAGAGTTTTCATACCAGTTTTCAAAAAAAGGCCAGAATTTCTATACAAATCCCATGTAAGAATAAAACTTATAAACTTCTGTCTCGTTAGTTAGAACAGAAATAATATTATTCTTATGACATTATTAAAGAGAAATAATAAAGTAAAAAAGAATGACAATATTTTGAGTATGCATGCCGGCCAAGACCTCAAAATTACTCACCAGGAACCTTGGAAAAGGTATAGGATAAAATCAAGCTGTTACTACCGTCCATTCTAGGATCGATTTCGTCACCGTCCAATTCACTGTGAAGAGCATTGTTGATGATGACAACCATTCTAGGGATTCGGTTGTCAAGTACTGGAGGCTCAAATCGTAGATTTGAGAGGTTCAACAGAGAGGTTGGGGCTAAAAATGATGAGAAGAAGAGAGAGAAGCAGTGGACCTTGCATAGATGAAAATGTCATTGATGGAGACATGGAGTACTGCATGTGGCTCAAACACGAGAGAGAGAGAGAGAGAGAGAGAGAGAGAGAGAGAGAATCGTGATAGAGTTACAGTGAGATAATGAGAGAGAGAGAGAAATAGTTGCATTTAATTGGGAGTTAATTTGAAATCCCTAATTTTGTGATGGTATGTACACACATATTTTAGGGAATATATCTCCCTTAATTAACACAAATTGGTTACTATATATATATATATCTTTGTATATATTCTATGAAGGGTAGATTCATCATAAATAAACTCACCAAATTGGGGAAAAGGACCAATTTTTAAGTTAGAACACGAATTAAAGATCAATTTATAACTTAGGAAAGTTAAAGTGACTAAATACATGTTGACCCTATACTCAAAGACTAAATTGTATATTTCTGTAGGCTCTTCATGTAAAAAAGGCGTATTGACTAGTACTATGGGTGTATCCCTAATCTTTAGCTTGAACCCAATCACCAAAGGAAAATGTTTTGAGGCACCGATGAGGTGCACCAAATGGTTGGTGCCGTCCATATCGACAGGACTCACATCCTGATTGCGTGGGGCTCATTGAGATGGACGACACCGATCGTTCAATACACAATTTTGGTGCACCTGATTGGTACCTCTAGCAAGATCCATCAGCAAATTCAGTCTATAAGGAGTGAAAGGAAAACTATACATCAAACATGGTATATTTTGAGTAATGCTATACTTCCCAAAATTTTATCCAAAAGTGCTTACCAAGTGATGTGGCAGTGGGTCCCCATGCACATCTCCGACGTCATGTCTTCCCCTCTCTTCTCCGTCAAACACTTGCCAGAATCTGACAACGAGGATGAGTTTGTTTCGCCGGAGTTGGAATTGGTTATCGGCTTGTGCCGGTTACTGGTGAGCTGTCTGTGGGGAGGTACTAAAGAGGTTGCTGCCGCCGGCGCTGTTGTCAGCAATAAGAGTGTGTAAGGGGTGGAGTGATACGACGAGGAGGATTTGGCGTGAAGTGGAGGAACTGAGACTTAGGGTTCCGGCGAAAGCTAAGGTTGGGGCTCTGGATCGACGCTCCAGAAGTGCCCTGGGCTTGTTAGATTGTCTCTTAAAATGGAAAGGTTTGGGTTTTCTAGGTTTTGAATTGATCAATTTTCAGATCTGGGGTTTCATCGGATGGATCAGTCGGTATGATTTGAAGAACACTAACACTAATACAAATATGATATGAGATTAAAGTGGACACTTTTTAGTTCAAATGATCTATGATATGATAGGAGGACTTGAACGAATGGATATACAAATGTAGATTATTTTGTGAAGGTACTTGATATTATAGTGCAAGCTTGAAATTCAAATAAATAAAAAGAGATGAAAGTCTTTAATGGATACAGGTATACTTTATTTGTCTCTAATTTGATTTATCTTGTCGTTAGATTGTTTAATCTTCTTTAGAGAGAAATTAAGAGGCGATTATTATATATATATATATATATATTTTGTAAGGAATGAATTTGGAAAAGAAAATGCTTATATGTTGTTTCATTTTGTCTCTAGGTGTTGCAGTGATTTGGATGCAACTACGCTGGCCTGCATTGCATTCTCTTACCCTAACCTGGAGTCTATGGAGATCTTTACGTCTGATACCTCGATCAACCGAATAACTGGGTAATATATTTTGTTCTAAAATCCTAATGTTATAACGCTTTGTTCGTGACTTGAATTGAGTTATAGATAGTTACTAGAGTCTTTTCTATTGCTTACTCAACTAATGGGATTTTCGAGTTTGGTCAGTAGTGCACTCTGGTCATACGAGTAATAATTTGAATTGAACTTTATGTTGTAATATACAACACGAAATAAACTGGTTAAATTTTGATGCTTTGACAAGCCATGTGGTTTTTGACTGTTTGGCATCAGTGTCCTATTATTTCTAGTTACACACCCTGTTCTGATGAGAAAAGAACATGGATGGATTTATAACTCAGTGATGAATTCAGTTCATTTTGTAGTATTTATCTTGATAAATCAATATGATTTATTTACATAATTCTTATTGCAGTGATGAGCTGGCTCGTTTTGCTGCTGATAAACTTTTAGTATAATGCAGGGCATTTGGAAGACTATAATTAGTTCTAGGACCCTCATACTTCTAGCAGAATGAGATTGTAATTTTGATTATGAAGGAAATGGAATTCGTTTTCTAAATTGGAGACGTGGTTTTCTAGGAATTAGGATTGCTGTCATTTGGAGACGTGGTTTTCTAGGAATTAGGATTGCTGTCATTTGGTCTCGTATAATTGTGATGGTTGATCTTGTCAAAATCAAGATATAAAAGTATGCTTAACTTATGCTTTACTTTCAAAAGATTTGCAGTGTGGAAGTAAAGGTCGAACACACAAAGATTGAATACTACGCACTTTAATTTTTAAAACCTAAATTTAGTTTATTAAGAAAAACGGATTTTGGATTTAATTTGAATTAAACTAATAACAATAAAAGTAAATCTAAATTATGAAAACAATTAAATATTTATTTTTATAATAAGTTTAAGGAACCTAGGATTGCAAATCCACCACTAGTTTCATAATATATAAGGGTATTTACGAATTACTTTAGCTTATTAAGTTGGATGATAATGGGGAATTGTAGCTACAAACCCAATTCCTCCGTCAAGAAAATAACTATGGTTCAAGCACCAACATAATCAATCTTCGGTTAGCACGGATTATCCCACACTAAACTAGGGTTGTGGTATAATTCGTCTAATCTAGGCATGGACTATTCGGATATTTGATAGCACAATTCAATTTAAGCACCATTACATGTAAATAACCTAAACAAGCACACCAAGCATAGATCATTGAGCACACTAACATCAAAATAGATCTAAGACAAGAGTAAACTTTGAAAGTAACGATTTAATCAATAAAAGTACGATTTATTTATAAAAATCCTCAGAACATGTAACTGTCATCCATACATAATAAAACTAAAATAAAAACATAAAATACACCCCATTACTTGGCTAGGGTTTCATTGAAACCCTAGATCTTGAGTTTAGTTGGCGCCATAGAATTGATGAACGGCAAGAGGTTGATAGAGGAGGCCATGGGAATCCTTGGTCTTCTTCTTCTTCTCCTTACTTTCCTCTCTTCAATGGCTGAAGTTTTAGTTGTATATGGATGTATCTAATGTTGTGTAATGATGTGTAACCCAAAAATTGATTTAGAATAGGATTTATATAGAGTGTGAAAGAATTTAGGAAACTTTCCTAAGCCAAATCGTACTAAAATTGCTGTATTTAGCTTTCCAAACGTAATTAGGCAGTTTCATTCGCGTAAGAGTCTTCAATACACTGAAATACGCATTTCACTTTTTTGCATAGGTCGCGCGAGCGGGCCGCGCGAGCGCGATTCTGAGAGGTCGCGCGAGCGGGTCGCTCGAGCGATTTCTGGACTTCCACGCGATGTGATTTTTTCAGCTTATTTTCTTCTGATTTTTCACCCCATTTAACTTGGAATCCTTACTTTTCTCCAAATCCTGACAGAAAATAGAAAACGAAGTAAAAATATGCAAAAATAGGATAAAAAAAGTACTAACAAATGTGAATTAAGGCATATAATTAGAATTTGTTCTCTCCCGATCAATGGTACATGCTTGTATTGTGAATTTTAATTTTTTATTTAACATTGAGGCCAGTAGAGTTTTATACAATGAACTTCAATATTAATGCAATTTTTCAGAGAGTGGTAACAATGAACACTTAGAATTATTCCTGAAGTTCATATTTATTGTGAGGTTCAATTGTAATTGAACATATATGAACATAGTAATGCAATATCAAAGCTTGATGTTTTCCCTTTAGCTGGAGGCTTGAAATGGATTGCTCAGACAATATTCATCTGCAGATTAAATATTTCATTGCCGCTGTATCTTCTGGCAGATCTGCAGCGACCATGCTGCTGTAGAGAACCAATTTACTTGTAAGCGTCTTGCTCCTGGCTCCAAGAGGGTTCAAGTCCCATTTTGTCTCAGCCAATAACAGGTACTCCTGAAAAGTCTAATCAACTAGAGGATCTATTGTGTATAAAGAGATTGTTTATTGTGGATAGTTAATGCACTAGTGGAAGAGAATCGACCACTGTGATTTCTCCATTTTTGCTAGTTGACAAATCCGCTCAATTCTCAAATCATAACAGGTGTCACTTAGATGTGACGGTCACACGATGATTTTCTCATCCCATTCATAGGTTGCTGCATTCTGGAAATGAAATAGGATTTGCAAATACTTGAACAACATTAAATGCACTAATAGTCTAATACCATCGTAATTTTAAGCGACTCATCACTAAATTCAGAGAAATGAAAATACATAATAACATGACCTGCCAAATAGAACTCAGACTATGCTGTGTCATTACTTTGTCGTCTTTGCCCTATATTCAGAGTCTATTTAGAGCCCCTGCAGTGGTGTGATTGTATAGGGTAACTTAGCTTAGTAACCATACGAAGGGTTCCCAATGGTGTCTTAAATAGGATCTTAGCATATAGTATGCGAACTTAAGTTTACCCTTTCGCTAAATTTCTTCACTAATTACTATACAACCAAATGGCAATGTGTATGCCATGTGTGTGCCAGATGGAAAAGACAATGTTGTTGCCGTTTGGTGGCCAAACGGCCGAGGCTTTGCTGTTTGGTCGCCAAAAGGTGAAGCCTTTGCCGTTTTGGTTTGGCTTTCTATTTTTTTTTTCTTTCAAAAAGTGAAGATTAACTCTGCCTGGGTTGTTTCAACACTGCTGGTCCTAAGCCCGGATAAAAGAGGAGGGTTAGTGCGTTAGGTAGCTCGATAGCCAGCACGTAAAAAAAAACCGTCGGATCCTTATGATATGAATCCAAATATGAATACTCGTGTAAATGCTAGGGCGTTCCCTTTAAGCGTCGCATTGCGCCTGCCTTCGGGTGTTTCAAAAAATGTGCAAGGGGTGCCGCATCGACGCCCGGGTGCGGTGTTAAATAAGCAAGGGTTCCCGCGCTCATCTGGGCCACCGCGGGTAAAGAAGCTAGTCCAGAACTATAGGCTTAGGTTAGCAACTTGAAATATAGGAACCTTAATAGGTAAAGCTATGGAACTAGTAGACACTATGATTAGAAGGAAGGTTAATGTAGTATGTTTACAAGAAACAAAGTGGGTTGGAGAGAAAGCTAAGGAGGTTGAAAAGACTGGCTATAAGATATTCTATACAGGGAAAGATAGGCATAGAAATGGTGTCAGAATCGTGGTTGACAAGAACCTCAAGGATAAAGTTGTGACAGTCACGAGGAAAGGAGACAGAATATTGCCTATCAAACTGGTAGTTGGAGTGGAAATAATTAATGTGATTAGTGCACACGCGCCCCAAGTAGAATTGGATGATCACACTAAAAGACAATTCTAGGATGAGTTGGACGCTTTAATGAAAGAAATACCGAGAGGAGAGAAGATAATTGTAGGTGGAGATTTTAATGGCCATGTAGGCAAAGATAGAACTGGATATGAGATGGTGCATGAGGGGGGGGGGGTATGGTTTTGGAGATCAGAATGAGGCAGGGGTGAGTATTTTAGATTTTGTCGTAGCATATGATCTTGTAGTAGCAAACACCTTTTTTCAAAAAGAGGGAAGAACACTTGATAACCTTTAAGAGTGGATCTAATAGAAGCTAGATCGATTTGTTCCTTGTGAGAAAGGCAGACCGCTTAGCATGTAAAGACTGTAAGCTCATCCCAAGAGAGAGTTTAACATCTCAACATAGACTTACTATTTTAGATATCTATATAAAAGGACAATTTCGTACTAGAAAAGACCCTATAAACCCACGAACTAGGTGGTGGAACCTTAAAGGCGAGAAACTAGCAATATTCCAATAGAGAATGTATACAGAAGCACCTTGGAATTTGGAAGATGGAATCAATACTATCTGGGATAGAATGGCAGGGTGCATCACGAGAATATCAAAGGAGGTCCACGGAGAGTCGAAGGGAAGAGGGTTAGCTTCTAAAGATACTTGGTGGTGGAATGAAGAGGTACAAGCTGGAGTAAAAACCAAAAAGGATTGCTTTAAGAAGTGGCAAAATAATAGAAGTGAGGAACACTTCAAAAGCTATAAATGTACAAATAAGGAGGTTAAAAGGACAGTTAGAGTTGCTAAAATAGAAGCCTATGACGTCTTCTATACCAAACTAGACACTAGAGAGGGAGAATAATGTATTTATAAGCTTGCTAAGTCGATAGCAAGGAAAACAAGAGACATTAATCAGGTTAAGTGTATAAAAAGCGATGACTCTAGGGTATTAGTGAACGACGAAGAGATTAAGGAAAGGTGGAAGAGCTATTTTGAGAAGTTGCTGAATGAAAAACATATGGATAACACAATGGAAGAAGAAACTGGAAGTTACGATGAAACTAGAGAATACAGATTCTATCGGAGAATAAGGAAGTTTGAGGTGAAATTTGCTTTGAAGAAGATGAAACCCAACAAGGCCTTAGAACCAGATGGGATCCCCATTGAGGTTTGGAAATGCTTGGGAGATGTGGGGGTATCTTGGCTTACAAAAGTTTTTAATAAGATTTTAATGACTAGAGAAATGCCTGATGAGTGGAGGAAGAGCATCCTAGTGCCTATATATAAGAGTAAAGTAGATGTACAACAATGCAACAACTATAGAGGTATTAAGTTGATGAGCCATACTATGAAGCTATGGGAGAGAGTGATGGAGCATCGCTTAAGAGGCACAACATCAGTGTCAGAAAATTAGTTTGGATTTATGCCTGGGAGATCAACTATGGAAGCAATTTATTTACTTAGAAGACTAATGGAAAAGTATAGAGAGAAGAAAAAAGATCTACATATGGTTTTTATTGATTTAGAGAAAGCTTATGATAAAGTGCCTAGAGATTTAATTTGGTGGGTGCTAGAGAAGAAAGGAGTGACCAAGGGTTATATTGACGTGGTGAAGGATATGTATGATGAAGCGGTTACTACAATTAGATCACCAGCCGGAGAAACAAGCGAATTCCCAATTACCCTAGGCCTGCACCAGGGGTCGGCCTTGAGCCCTTATTTGTTCGCCCTAATTATGGATGAATTGACTAGACACATTCAAGATGAGGTCCCATGGTGTATGTTGTTCGCAGATGATATTGTCTTGGTTGATGAGACTAAAAGGGGACTCAATACTAAACTAGAAGCTTGAAGAGAAGCACTGGAGACTAAGGGGCTAAAGATAAGTATGACGAAAATAGAATACATGGATTGTACTTTTAGCAACAGTGGAAGTAGAGACAACGAAGCAGTGAAGATCGAAGATCAGGAGATCCCAAAGAGGGAACACTTTCTCTATCTAGGTTCAATGATCAGTAGAGACGGAGAGATTGGTGATGACGTGACCCATAGAATTAAAGTGGGCTGGCTTAAGTGGAGGAGTGCTTCTGGAGTATTATGTGACCGGAGAATACCAGCAAAATTGAAAGGAAAATTTTATAGGAGAGCTATTAGGCCAGCTATGCTTTACGGGACAGAGTGTTGGGCAACTAAGAAACAACACATTAGCAAAGTGAGTGTAGCAGAGATGTGGATGCTAAGATGGATGTGTAGTAAGACTAGGAAAGATAGAATTAGAAATGAGTACATCCGAGAGACTGTAGGAGTGACACATATTGAGGATAAGTTGAGGGAGAATAGCTTAAATGGTTCGGCCATGTGCAACGAAGACCTGTAGATGCACCTGTGCGAAAGAGTGATAAGATCGTAGTGTCTGGAATAGTTAGAGGGAGAGGCAGACCTAGACTGACTTGGGAATATTTAGTGCAACAAAATATGAATATATATATATATAATTTAAATGAGCATATAGCTCTTGATCGTGCAGAATGGAGAAAAATGATTTATACAGCCGACCTCAATTGATTGAGACACAAGACTTGGTTTGGTTTGATTTGGTTTGATTCAAAAAGTGAAGATTGATTAAAAAATTAAAAAAAAGGGGACCAAACTGCAATGCCTCTGCCGGTATTCCCTCTGTCATTCCGCCAATTACACCACTGTGGTCCTTCCTCTCTTTGGTAAATAAACTTAGCATAAATTTACCATACCATTTTTCACACCCCTGTTGTTGCTCTTAGGGGATTGTATATTTTTAAGGTGAATTTTCCAATTTTCTATTTTTGTCCTTTTTGAATTTCAAAACTCCAGTGTGATATCAAAGAAAGAGTGGGAGTTTTTGTATAACCAAGGTTAAACTTCGAAAATGTATAATTAAAGTACATTGATTTTTCAAGAAAATTTTTAAATTGGGACATCAAAAATTAGAATAAAGGACGGAAAATGACTCTTAATTATATACAGGGAAGTACGTTTTGTAGAAGCTCTTAACTTATATCCACTTCTGTTTTTCTGTGCAGCCTTCTAATGACGATAAAAAGGGCAAAATGGTGAGAATAAGGCCGTGCCCAGTGCTTGAATTGATCAAAATGCGCCACTCAGACATTCTTGTTTCTTTATCATTCAAATTCTTGATTGTTGTCATGTTAGATTCGAAAGGTATGTCTTCTTTAGGGTCCATACTGTGCCCACCTGTTAAAATTTGGGTCATTTTAATCATCAAGCAAACTAAAACTACAGTTAGCTGGTCAACCATATATTATTGTTTCACTTGTTTTCAGAGGGGATTAAAAAAAAAAAAAAAAAAAAGGGAAGGTTTTGCTGCTTCCATATAGTATTTCTTTTCTATCTTATCTTTATAGTATAAATAAGACATGGGCTAACAAATATTCGCAATTTCTTCAACGAGAGATTTAGAACAATAAATGAGATTAGCCAAACAAAATGGGTATGAATAAATCTCGTATTGACATGCACACGATCATTTGCACAAGTTCATCCAAAATGTAACTTGTTGAGTAGGTCTTTGGGTACAAACACAATTTACAAATACTATAATGTATCTATCACTCTTCACAGTGTCAGTGAATCCCACCACGAGAGAGATAGATAGTGATGTTTGTGGATTGTATTTGTGAGATTTGTTTGTGCCCAACAACTTTCTCTAACTTGTTTCATCACCACAAGAAATAAAGATAGCATGAAATTAGATATTTATATATATATATATATATATAATATTCTGCTTGATAGAAACAACTCCACAAAGAATAATTGAAAGAATAAAGACACATAACAGCTAGAATAACAGGGACATTGTTACATTTATTATTAGCCAAACCATTAGTACTACTAAACAATCAAAACAAAGCAAACACAAAAAGTAATTGCTTCTCCTCACAGATTAAGTACCCAAATATACATATTGCAAAATAATTCAAACAAAACAAACCATAATACATACTACAGACATATCCAAACAACCTGCTCATTACATCTCGTGCCCTTGTCATTAATCACAAAGATCAAACGAGAAGGCTATATATGGACTGGTAATTACTGATCAATCAGCTTCTGTTCTTGCATTTCTCCATGGCTCTTGGTGCTGAAATTCAAATTGAATTTCAGTTTATATATATTTAATTAAGAGATCTTGCAATAGAAAACCGAACATATATAGTGGTTTATCTCATGTACACACGTTATCTGTGTGTGACTAAATGTTTATATGTGTGTACATATGTATATAGGAGCATATTTGCTCACCGATTTTTGGTCACCTGCTCACCCAAGTGTGCAACGGGTGACCAAAAATGGGTGAGCGGAAAATGCTATCTATGTATATAGCCTATAGGCTATGCATGTACATTTGTACAAGATATCTTGACAAACTAGGCAAGATGGTGAGTTCATCTAAGAGTATACTAACCAAGTCCTACTGCCTCTGTTCCTTTCATTATGCGCAAGCGCTTGCAAGAGTCAACAAACATCCTGGATGGAATAAATCAAATAGATATGAGCATATGTATGTGTGTGTGTGTGATTGGTTAGATAAACTTTGGGGAAAGAAGAGCTCACTCCCATGGGACATCGCCAACCAGCATCCAATCACCATCCTTGTCTTCATAAGTTGGGACATAATCAGAACCATTCAAAAGATCCATCAACTTCCTCTCATTCATGAAGTCTTTAATTCCTTGGGTTCCACAATTACCTTCACCATGACACCCAAACAAGAAGATATTAGTTGATCAAAGTACACAACTTCTCATATGTATCTTTGCAATATGAGTAATGCTAAAGGCCAAATCTGAACCTCAAATTTGGTTCTCAAATGCTTTAATAGTTGTGTGATTTTTAATCATCACCAAATTTTTATTAAAACTTATTTTAGGTGGTGTAACTATTAAAGAACTTCAGAACAAAATTTGGAAACCATAGTATTATTCTGTAAGAGTAATGTTAGGGGTAAAACTATACACAGTACAACTCATTTATAACCTTCTTTATATATCTCTCTTACAGTGGGGTCCGGTTAAATTTCAATAGACCCTTCGTGCCACTTAGGAGAGAGATAGAGATGATTATAAATGAATTGCGAAAATGTATATTGTACCCCTAACATTACTCATTCTGTAATGTATGTCTATGAAGAATGGGTTTGAATGTAGTTACCAATGGTGAAGGAACCAAATAGCTTGCCCAAGGCATCAGAGAGCTCTTGGTAACTCTTGTACATCTTTAAGTCCACTTTGCGGAGGTAAGGTGCGCCGTCAAGGCTAACCTTCACAAAGGTGGCATTCCCATTCATCTTCACACTTTCTTCAGTGGTGCTGAACTTTTGGACAGCCAGGATGTTCTTTCGGAATGATCGGACGGGTGGCCAACCCACAACCTGTGCCCTAATATTGATCCATTTTGCATTTATATCATTTATTTCAAAACTTTTTCTTGACAAAATGTTAATTTTCATAACATCACCTCATGACATCTAGCAACTTTTACTTGTTAAACAAATGAATAGAGCTATTTGAATGGCTGTAACAACCTTTTACTTCGAAACGAAATTCTTAATTACTGATACATCGTATCACGTCATCATGCTGATTTGGTGTGAAGCCTAATTATATGATTTCATGTCGCCTCTATTTATGGGAAAACATGACAAATAGTTGTTGAGTTTAATCAGCATGTTATGTGTGTACTACTTGTCACGTGCCACACCACGACATCGTAATAACGCGGGGTGACTGACTCGCTAGCTTTATTAAATTATAATAGGAAGATATTAATTATTTTTAGTAATCTAGCAAAGATTCTCAAAAGAGGGCGCCCTTTTTTATTAAAGGGAGGGCCTCTGTTTTGGCCGTTGGATCGTGTTTAAAAACTTTAAAAATGACAAAACTGCACTTACTAAAAACACAATCCGAAGGCTAAAACAGATCGACCCTTACTTTAATAAAGAGAGGGCGCCCTCTTTATAGCTTGACTGTAGTAATCTAGACTAGGGTATACACTTTTTTTTTCTTTACTTTTCAAAAATTTTCCCCTAATCTTTTCTTAATTGATATTAGGTCCAGGGTTGGCCGTGACCTAAAGTGAAACATTCGTTTTGGGCTCCAGTATTCCATAGACCCCAAATCATATAAGGTATATATATATATATATAGCTTACGTAAATTTAAGAAAATGTCCAATCCATTTAAGGCTTAAATAACCTCAAAATCCAATAATCACTAAACTTAAAAGCCCCATATTTGAAATTCAATTCAGAACCCCAAAAAGTTAAGAAATTATTTAGTGAGCCCACTGACGTGGTGTGACGCCTTTATTGTATGACGATGTGTGACATTTGAAAGGATGTGGACATGATATGTGTCAAAATAGATTTTTCAAATAATCATATCCCTTATTTCCAGGGGCACAACTTCCATACATGCATGTCATGTCATGTCCACATTTTTAAAAAAAGCCATATGTCGACATACATTTAAACCGCCACACCATGTCAGCACCGTGTCGTGGTGTGACGGGCTCACTAAATAACTTCCAAAAGTCAGGGCTGTCACTGATCAGGTCATTATTTTTGCAATAATGATATACTCACACCCTCATCCACACCGCCAACCACATCTAGCACGTCCTGACCCTTGATTCTAGTGGACCCCATGTGGGACTTGTATATAACCCACCAGAATTAAGGACAATCAAGGGGGGTATTGAATGTGGTTGGGGGTGCGGATGAGGAGAAGTTTTTGTGTACTTTGAAGGTAGCGCCTATGTGGTGCCCCACACCCAATGAGTTAGCGCCACACAGGATTGTAGTGGGTTTCATTGTTCGTGTGACACATATCTATTGGGTACGGGGTACCAAGTGGCATGCCACGTGATACCTTGGGGGTACCCAAAAATTTCTCGCGAATGAGGATGTGGGTGTATCATTACTCTTATTTTTGTGAATCTTTGAGAACTACAAGAAGTTTTTAAAGTCATTTCTCTCCCTATAATATTTGCATGAATACAATTATACAAGTCACAAGATATACATGATGAAATTGCTAGAAATTTCATCACTAATAATAATACTACTAAGTAGCAAAAAAAAAAAAAAAATACTAATGTTAACATCAACTTTAAAATAAGATAAAAGTTCTTCGATTAAAAGGGTGTCCTCTTTCTCTACATATACACACGCATATATAATTCTTTGCCCATAACCCAGACCTAACCATGCACGTACTTGACTAATAAAAAAAGAAGTGGAGAGAGAGAGAGAGAGAGAGAGAGAGAGAGAGAGAGAGAGAGAGAGAGAGAATATACTTGGCCGGATGCTTTGCAGGGTCATTAGAGCAAGCAGGAAGAAGATTATTTTCCTTGGCTAAATTCTTTATCATCTTCCCATTCGGATCCAAATCGGTCTCCTTGGAAGAAAGCTTGAGCTTCAAATCCACAGTCGTTTCAACAAAACCTCTCTTGTTCCCATTAGTACCAGGCAACCCTAGCCGTAACTCCGTCGCCTCATAATTGATCACGTCCACCATTTTCTCTCTCTCTCTCTCTCTCTCTCTCTCTCTCTCTCTCTCTCTACTTTCTTTCTATTAGCATGTATGTCCCTTCTTGATCTTCAACTTCTTGTTTTGGCTGGTGTTTTTTTATTTTTTTCTTGGATGTGAGAGAAAGTGGAAGTGTACGTGTTAATGCTATAGAGATAATGAGAGAGAGAGAGAGCAATAATAGAGGAAGTAGAAATGGATGAAGAGTGTGTTTGTGGAGTAAATATTGGGTATTACAAGAATAGCAGATATGATTATATCTTATGAGCAATGCTAGGGGCACAAACAAACCCACAACTTTTTGGACACAACCTAAATAATGTGTCTATCTCTCTCATGTGTCACTGTGGGGTCCAGTGACATCACAGGAGAGAGATAGACACATTATTTAGGTTGTGTCCAAAAGGTTGTGGATTTGTTTGTGTCCCAATCTTTGCTCATATCTTATTGTATAAATTTTAAATTTTTGCTAAATTTGAAATTTTCTTTTGTTAATTTGGATAAAAACTCCCATAAAATAAGGGTCATAAGAATTAATAAAGTTTCTTTATTAACTTAGAATATCATGTAGAATAATATCCGTGCTTCAACCAATATTTACACGTGTTTGGGCTTAGATGGATATTATTAGGGAAAATGCTAGATGCACAAAAAAAGTGCACAATGAAATGCACAACCAGTTTAAAATTGTTGGACTTTGTGCTGAAAAGTCTGTACACACAAAAAGACAAAAAAAATGAGTGTACAACTTTTTTAGCACGAGGTCCAGTAAATTAAAGCAAGTTGTGCATTTCGTTGTGCACTTTTTTTGTGCATCTAGCGTTACTCTATTATTAGACAGAAGGGCAGATGGTTAGATACGTCTTTTTTGACTTTTAGTCCTGATAATTGAAGTGATGACACGTGGATAATTAGTGAGCTGGATGGTTCCCACCTTGCCGGAGGATGACATCATGATGACGTCAACTCTCTCTCTCACACACAACTTTTTGGCACAAATTAACCACCCAAAATAGAGCACTAAAGTTTGAAAAAAAAAAAAAAAGGAGTACTAAAGTCATCAATTATGTGAAAAGAATCTCAGTTAGATGAGTCTGTTTCCTTTTTTAATTGAAAATAAACTAAATGTTTTTGGACTGCCTCAAAAGGTTTTCCCAGTAAAATAAAAAAGAAAAAAACATTGCGAAAGTGAGAGTTAAAACAATTTCTCAGTTTTTATATTTATATATGTATAAATATGAGTAATGATTTGTGCACATAAAATGTGCACATAAAGTGTGCACATAAAGATCTAGGCCATTCATTTTGGTGGATCCTATGTGTGCAGGGATGGGCTCAACCAAAATGAATGGCTCAAATTTTTATGTACACACTTTATGTGCACGTAGCATTACCCGTGAAAGTGAGAAGTTAATTAAATTGAGAAATAATTTGTATAAAAAAATAAAGTCCAACTCCAGAGCTTCAATTTTTATTTATTTTTATTTATTTTTATATCATTGAATGTAGTGATGTAGTGTGTTGGGCCAAAAGTGTCATTGCACGGAGAATGTGGGCAATGCTCCAACCTTACCATTAGCGGTGACATAGAGAGCATTTTTAACCAATTAAATAGACTAAGCTGCTGTTGGGTTTGGCAGCGAGAAATTAATAGGACTAATGATTCATGCACATAAAATGTGTATATAAAGATTTGAGTCATTATTTTTTATAGGTTATATATATGTAGACATGGACCCCATCAAAATAAATATCCAAATTTTTATGTGCACACTTTATATACACATTTTACATACACATAACATTACCCAATTAATAGAGTGATACATGTGGGTTGCATACTGGCTGTTTGTATATGTTGGACTGTAGTGTTTTTGTATGTATTAAGTTATGGTGGGGTCCGGGGTGGGATTCATGGGGTGTGCCATTTTATACGTATTGTTTGGGAGTTACAATAACTTTCAATTATTAATGAAGTATAATTCTTTGCCCTTAAAAAGAAAAGGAAAAAAAAAAAAAAAAAAACCAGCTGTTGTAAGAGCTTCAACTAACATCACTACTTCTTCACCATTTTTTTTTTGTTATATGGTCACACGGCATATTAGAAGACGTTCAAATTAAAAGTAAAAATGTTAGGCACACAACACATTTTATAATAGTGCTTTAAATGTATGTATTTTGAGCTGTATAAGTGGTGCATAGAAAAGAGTGAAAATTTCAAACTGCATAGGGTACAATACATTTAAAGCCCTCTTTGAGGAATGTGTTGTGAAATATATTGTATGCCTAGTATTTTGAATTAAAAATGGTTATTGATAAGAAAAAGTAATTAAAATAAGAGACTAAGGGTGTGTTTGATAACCCAATTAAGTGGTGAAAATGAAAATTTTCAGCACTTATTTCTTTTCAGTGCGTTTGATAATGTACCACTTAATTGAAAAAGCAGCTAAAAATTCACTGCAAACTTTAAGCGAAAAATTTCTGCTGAAACTATTCACTAAATGTAATCAATTTCAGTACTTAAAATACTATTTTCAATTTTGCAAATTTAACCACTTAAAATTTTCTATACTTAAAATTTAGCACTTAATGTTCAGTATTTAACTTTCAGTACTTAATTTTCAATTTTATCAAACACCTTAAGTATATTTCCACAACATTTTGGTGCTTTTGTTTAAAAATAGGATCATGAGGCTTTATCGTACGAACTTTTTAATATTTTGGATAAAGGGAAAAAAGGTTGGTTGCGTATAAATTGGTTTACTAATGAGAAGAGATCTGATGTAGATTAATTGCTTGATTAGCCAAGATGGGTTTCAAAAATCAAAATCTACAGCTAGAATATATTTTATTTTGATATTGCTTCAACCTTTTTAAGTTTTAATCAAAGAGACATTGTATCTTCAGGGAACTAATTTCGACAATGAGGGACTGAAAATGACAATATGTTTTTTTTTTAATGTAAAATATTTTTCGAAAAATATTAGTACTTTATATTAAAATAAATGGATTGTAAGTGTGAGTTTGTGTTATGTATGTGTGATAAGGTGTGGTTACACGGTAAGATCTCTTGGATTTCTATTAAGAGGTTTTGTGTTGGAGCATGTCCCTTGACATTTTGGAGTAGTGGGAGCTAATTGGTGGGTCCATGGGCGGACTCACATTCAACCTAGGGGTGGCACATTGGAGACTCCTAAATTTAGAAATTACAAAATTATATGTACTAATTTGTAAATTTTAAAAATAAGCCCTTCTAAATTTCATACCGCCCCTGAATTTCTAAAAAATCTAGATTTACATATAATATCTTATAAGTTTTGGACATATTCCCTTAAATTACATATTTTACCCCCAATTCTACATATGATCCCGGGTCCACCCCTAGCCAACCACTCACAGACAAAAACTAAAAGAGAGATTTTGTGACTGGATCATACTAAAATTGTATATCCGTACGGCCTAGACCATGGACAATATTTTGCATGGCTCTTATTCATGAATTGAATTACATATACTACATTCGTAGTTTCGAATCCTACGGATAAAATATATGTCAGATTAATGTTTCAGTGCAAGCACAAGCATTATTTAAGGTCCCGTATGGTAATGTTTTCAGTTTTAATTTTTTAAACTTTGAAACTATGGTAATGTTGTGGTTTTTAATTTTCACTTTTAATTTTTATTTTTTGTATTGAATTACAAACGGTCATCGATACAAAAAATAAAAACAAAAATTAAAAAACGAAAACCACAACGTTACTATACAAGCCCTAAATTACTATATATATATATATATATATATATTATAAATGTAAAAACTGAATTAAAAAACACGATACAAAACACGTTTTCTTTCTTTTTTTTTTTTTTTAAAAAAAAAAACAGAAATATAATATTGATAATCGCATTGTTACCAAACATGCCTTGCTTTTGTTAACATGCACAAAACACTTAACCACCAATAAAATGCTCGAATTATTTGTTGAATTTTTCTCGACTATATGTGTTCTATGATTGCTGTCCAAAAGAGAAAAGAATCTGCATGTGGGCACAGAAAAAGTAATCTGACTATTTAATTTCACATGCGAACTCAACTGTTTATATGTTTAGGGCATGCACATAGCAAGTGCTTCGTCGGTCCAAAAATGCAATTAACTTTTTATTCTTTGCATATATAATTCAGAAAGGGCGTATCATTATTGTCAAAGTAATAGTGATGGTTGTTGTCAAAATAAATTGGTTGTTGACAAAGCAACTTCACTTATTGAATTCCAAGCAAAAAAAAATTTCACTTATTCAAAATGGTAGTTGCGCATGCTTTGGCAACAATCACTACTCCTTTGACAATAATGATACCCTTTAGAAATCATGATTATTATTTGGAGTACATATAACAATATACATAACAAATATCTATATATCTATCAACATGGGGGAATCTACCAAGTGATAAAGGGCATATCGACTGAATTAATGTGGTCGCTTACTTATCTCAAGTGAAAATCAGGTCGAGCGTAATTTAGATAAGCTAGTCTTGAAAGAAAACAGGTTTGACTTGATTCTGGTAGTGATATTGGCCGAATCGATATGATAAGAACCAGGTTGAATTCTGAGAATTTTAAATATACCTAAAAAAACAAAATTTAAAAAAAAAAAAAAAAAAAAAAAAAGAAAGAAAAAAAAGAAAAAGAACAAGAAAAAACCTCTTTTCTATTTGTAATTGAATTTTAACGTTCACATTTATAGCGTTAGTTTTATCATCCACACAATTAGACTCAAAAATATTTCCTCACGGATACTACTCCCGAACCCTGTAAAATTAGCCTCAATCAGATCCAACTTTAATTCTAGTTTCCCATGTGCCAAGTCCCAAACTTCAAATTTATGCATCCCCTCTATATAAAGATATATGTTGTGATTAGGGCTGTACTCGAGCTGAGCTTTTCGAATTCGAGCCAAGCTTTAAGGGTACTTGGCATGCTGCTCAAACTTGAACTTAGCTTGTTTGTTATCGAGCCGAGCCGAGCTTAGCTGTTATCAAGCCGAGCCTCGAGCCCTTGTTGAGCAGCTCAACTCGTGTACACCCCTAGTAGCAAGTTTAAGTTGCCAACCAAAACCCACAGACCAAGCACAATTAATGATTGACAGTTGGCATATACATATATACATTTTACCAAAAACAATCGATTGGAATGACTTTAGGAATATGCATATTATCATATGCTAATATTCTTTCTATTTTAAATACTTTGCATTATATATATATATATATTATATTTTTATAATTATCATATATATATATATATAATATTCTTTCAATTTTAAATACTTGCATTACACAGTAAAACTGAAATTCATTATGCAGTAAATGATCTCCAGCGGCCAGGATTAAAAGTCCTCCTTTTAATAAAATGAGGGATCCCTCATAAGAAGCTTTTCCATATATATATATATATATATATATATTTATAAGGGTAAATTACCTTTTACCCCCCTGTGGTTTGCCTCTATGGCACTTTGGCCCCCTGTAGTTTGAAATGTAACACATAACCCCCCTGTAGTTTGCCTCTGTGGCACTTTACCGCCCTGTAGTTTGAAATGTAACACATAACCCCCCTGTAGTTTGCCTCTGTGACACTTTACCCCCCTGTAATTGTTGGTCATTTAAGCAATTTGTTTTGGCTATAGGGGGGGTAAAGTGTCACAGAGGCAAACTACAGGGGGGTTATGTGTTACATTTCAAACTACAGGGGGGTAAAGTGCCACAGAGGCAAACTACAGGGGGGTTATGTGTTACATTTCAAACTACAGGGGGTCAAAGTGCCATAGAGGCAAACCACAGGGGGTAAAAGGTAATTTACCCTATTTATAATTATCATATATATAATATTCTTTCAATTTTAAATACTTTGCATTATACATATAATATATTTTTATAATTATCATACATATATATAGTTAAGCAAGTGTTTATCAAACAGATTAAATAGATTTTTCACAAGCCTATTATACAAGTCTTAATCGAACTGTTCGCGAACCTTATCGAGCCAAGCTCATGTATGTTCAAGCTTAATTTGTTTATTAAACGAGCTTTGACTTCAAGCTTAAACTTAACTCATTTATTATATGAGCCGAATTGAGCCAAGCCACACCGCAAACCCTTATTGAGTGGTATACCCTAGTTGTGATTCTTGTGAATGTTCAATGTATACACGCATATAAGAGTGTGTGTATGGAACTGGGCCAAACCAAACGGGAGGGCATGTGCAGTCTGTACGGAGATTCATTGAAAGCAATGGGGACCCACGAAGTCGCCATGTGAAGTTGTTGGGAGAGTGTCGCTAAGCGTCAAACCCTATCCATGTGCACCGCTGTAGGGCATTCCATTTGAACAAATTTTTTTTTTTTGGGTAATTGGCGGGTACGACTACTACGACATATGGAAATGGTACTAGGGCTGCAAGTTGGGCGGGTCAATCAGCGGGAAGTTCGAGTTTCCGGCTCAAAAATTTGGGTTTGGGTCCATAATATTTTCATAGTGGACGAGTTTGGGCAGCAATTTGGAAGTTCAAATTGAATTTGGGCGGGCCTTGGACAAAAAATTGCTAATCCGTAGAACCCGATTCCGAGCCTGAATTCTATTTATGTAATATTTTTAACATTATATTCTAGTATTTTTTAGTGATAACAATACACTATTAGATATTATTCTAGCACTAAATTAATATATAAATGTTTTTTCTCAAATCTAAACAAAAAAATAGATTTGATACTCTTCATATTGTTGTTTACATATTAAAAATCAATTTGAACAAAAAAAAAAAAAAATGTAATTCGGGCTCAATTCGGGTCCGGGCTCAGGCTCGGGTTGTAGAATTAATTCACAAACCGGGCTCGGGCTGACAAGTTCGGGTTTATGTCGGGCTCGGGCTAGGGCTTGGGCAGACTGCTTGTATTCGGGCTCGGGCTCGGGCCTGGGCAGAGCCAAAACCTTTTGGGTCCCGCTCGAGCTGCACCCCTAAATGGTACCTTCTAAGTTCTTGCCAAAGAGTAATAGTGTAATAGTATGCTTTCCAAATTTTTTTTCCTTCAAAAGTGTTTCCCAACACATATGATAGTGGATCCCGTTGATTTTAATTGTTTAATGTTAAAATGGTTTTATCATTAATGAAGAGGGTCCCATTGCCACATGTGTTGTGAATCACTTTTTGAGAAAAAAATTTGAGAAGCATAACATTAGTCCGTGCGAATTAGAATAAGTTATTTATCCCACCTCCTACATACACGAGATCTTGTATGAGGCATGGGTACCACCAAACAACCCATTCTGATTGACTAAAGGGTACAACTTTAGCTTGCCACGTGGTACTCTAAAGCCCGAGGCCCTGAGGGTATATAACAATTTATCAATATTCCACTCACTTTTTGTTATATATCCCCAGGGACGAACTCATTAAAGGGCAGGGGGACTCCAGTCTCTTTTAGAGACGAAAAATTTCGTCACTTGATTTTATAAAAGAATTATGTATACCCTAAAAATATATATCTTTATACTTAAGCCCCTCCCCCATAGGCCAAAATATATATATATATATATATATACATATACAGTCCGGATCTTAAGCGGGTTCAAAGGGACAGATCGCTTTTAGCGACGAAAATTAATCATTCTTATAGTGACGAAATTTTTCGTCTCTAAAAGTGACATTTTCGTCGTTAAAAGTGATTCGTTCCTTTGTGTCTGCACTTGATCCTTATTGTATACCAATATATATATATATACATTATATATATATATATTTCAGAAACTCTTCATTTTATTAGAATTTGAGTTTTGAAAAATTATACAATACAATCAAGTGTAATATATTCAATTTATTGGTATTAATTTATAATAATAATGTGTCATTTTATAGTACATTTTGTATCAATCAGTATTGACTTTTCTAATATATCATTTGGAAGTAACGTTTAGGTTCCATTTGTTAGTTATAATTGAGTAATGCTAGACACACTTTGAAATTCACACTGAATTTGACACCTAACTTTAAATGCATGTACCATGTGCTGTATAAGTAGTGCACAGAAAAGTGTAAAATATTCACACAGTACAAGATACATGTATTTAAAGCATAGAATGTCAAATTCAATGTGAATTTCAAAGTGTGCCTAACATTACTCGTTACAATTTATAATGGGTAATAAAAAGCCTTAAAGTAATGTAACTTTGATGCATATGTAAGATACAATGGGAAAAGATTTATTGAGTTTTCTATTAATTTTTATAGCATGAACTTAATTATATCATCTACATTAAAAATACGTATAAATAGACTCAAAACAAAAATCGTCTCAGGGGTACTGTTCCCGAACTCTCGTAAACTCGGTTACTTCAGGCACAAATAGGGGTGGATTCAGGATTTTTTGTCAGGGAGGCCTAATTTATACGGGGGTTCGGGGGCAGCGCCCGCGAGGCGAATTTTTTTTAGATCTACTTATACACAATTATGTATAAAATTGGTTTAACACCCCTAGTTTGGGGATAAATCATGTAATTTTAGGAGGTCTATTTCTAAAACTTGTAATATATTACATATAAATCTAGAATTTTTAAAAGTTCAGAGGGGCTTGAGTCTAAAACCTATAAAATATTGTATGTAAATTTAGAATTTTTAAAAGTTCAGGGGGGCCTGTGTAAATTTTAGAAGGACCTATTTGTAAAATTTGTAAAATATTATACGTAATTCTGTAATTTCCAAAAATTCAGGAGGGGCCTGTGCCACCCCTCACTTGTATGTAGGTCCGCCAGTGGGTGCAAACTTCTTAGTTTTTCCCCCTACCAAGCTAACCGACGCCACCCCTTCCAGCTATAAATTTCTGCATCCATCCCTATTTATCGGAATGTAGTAATATATAGGAGTGCATGGAAAAGGTGAATTGTATTTCTTTAGGTCATTTGTCATCTTTGGCCGTCTATACAATAAAAGGACCTTAGCAGGGCGGATGCAGTAAAGGGCAAGGGGGGGTTCAAGCCCCCCTAGATTTTTAAAAATTACAAATATTACCTTATGAACAAAAATATTTTACATTCAAGCCCCCCTGAAATTCCATTCAAGCCCCCCTAGTTATGAAAATTACCTACTAAGCCTTCCCGACATTATAAAATTATCATACTAAGTCCCCTTTCTCTTTAAGTTTTTGTACTAATTATAAAATATGTATAGAAATGTCTAAAATATAATAAAAAAATGTATAAATATATCTAAAATATATGTAAAAAAGTCAAAATTTTGTATAAATAGGTCCAAAAAAAATTTTCGGGGGCACCCGTATATCAAGCCCCCGTTGAATTGATTTTCTAGATCCGCCCCTACACCTTAGGTAATATACTGAAATATATCCGTATGCATATATGTATGTAGACAGAAGAAGTAAATGAGAATGTCTTCCTGATCGTTAAGTCTTTACTGACCTTATCTACTCAGTTGGAGAAATCTTCAACTACATAGGAAAGATCTAAGATATAAGTAATACTGAAATCTTACCCAAGTCGAAGAGGTCAGAAAAAATCTATAATGAGCCAATGATCACATCTCAGAATTATTTGTTATAAGTATTACTTTATACATTGGATGGCGGATCCAATAAATGATTCTGAGTCTGAGAAATTTTTTTTTGAACTAAATCATATTGTCCAATAAGAAAGAAGAACAAGTGTTGAATGATTTTGTGTCTGTATATTTGTTTTGTTGCATAGGATTAATCTGTGTTTGGTTTATAGATGTCCCAAGAAATTAAGAATCGTTTCTTTGAATCTTTGACAATCTAATATAATATTTGATGATGTCAAAAATTAGTAAGAGGGATTAAGAAGAGAGATATGGTGACACAATTAATTGCGTGTGGTTTGTACCCGTTAATAAGGTAATCTACGTCCACGGGTGCATCAATGTGCTTTACTAGCAGATCACCGGCGAATGTGGATATCGGCATTTGGACCCACTTTTAAAACCTTTAAAACAACTTTCAAATTCAAAATTAAATAGTCGCCACTTAATTTTTGAAAGAAAAATTAAGAAACCATTTTGAAAGAAAACTGATCTTTTGCGAAACCAAAGATAATCTGGGTCCGAAAATTATGGAATGAAAGGGGAAGGAGCTCGGCGAACTAAAACACCCCCTTTCATCCTATCTCGTGATAGGCCTCTACTCATCATCCTTTTTAATCGAATTATTAATCTAAGCATGCCCTCAACTAATACATATATATAAATAATACATTACACAAGCATGTTGAAAAGGGTGCAAAATAGCTAACGACAAAATATCATTCATAAGCCACGTAATTCAAATAGCAAGCAAAATGATGTGCAAGTAAGGAACTAGAGAACTTACCCGGGGTCCAGCTGCGAAATGGGAAATTGCAATGCATACAAAGAATAGAAATCTTAAGAGAAATGTCTCTAATCACATATACACATAAGGCAAGACCTAAGCTAAGGTGTCGCGCATGGAGTCAAAAATCAATAAAATCAAAGAATAGAACAAACTAGAGAAAGATGGAGAAATTGTACCTCAAATGCGCTACAAAACAAAGAGTTAGTCCACATGCTTCACACAATAATATAACATCAAATAATCAATTCTAAATCTCTAGCTTAGATCTATCAAGCATGGAAAGAATTGACAAAACTATGAATTCCTTTCGATTAGTTGGAGTCATAGCATCTCTATAGATGCACAAGTCTCAACTAAGAGCTAATGTGATGTCTACATAGGGGTGCTATAATCCCAACATGATCATAAGGAATCCATGATTATGTTCAATTTGGTTCAACTTAGTCCAATTTTATCCAAGAGCTAGCTCTAATCATAAGCATCAACATACATGAATGAATGAATGATCATGAACAAGAATGAGATGTGAATTTATTCACTAATTTGGATCATTTAGCCTCTGGATTTAAGCTAAATTATCTTTATTCAAAATATGATTTGGGTCCCAAGACATTAAAGAACCGTTTAAGTTAAAATCAATGAGATTAGACAAAAACAGTGATTGTTTTTCCAAAATTACAGAGAGCAGACCAGATTTTAAAAGGTAGAAAAACCATACTTCCAACGGTTGGATCTTAATGATTTTGGATATGATATGCCTCCGTGAGTCTAGTTTCTAACCCAAAAAAGAAAATCAAGGTTTGAACGGTTAGATCTCTGGGAATGTTGAAAACACTAGGCATCACTCAAGAATCTGCAACTCTCTGTCCAGAGATCTTGTATGATTTTCTAAAAATAGTAAAAAAAATGAGAAACACTTAGATCTTTTTAGGGTATCTTCATAACACTTTAAGGTACTAAGAAAAAATTATTAGAGACCCGGGAAACTCTATTAAGGTTTTGATTTATTAATTTCAAAATGGACTTACTGTTCTGAAATTTTGGACAGAGAGTTGCATGGTTTGAAATCATAAGACCAAACCATCTTAGATATGGAATTTCATCAAAACAAATATTACAGAGATGCTTAAATGTGTTATGAACATCCTCCAATTGGTCTCATCCAATTCCAATGAACCATGATCCTATAGAAAATCTTTGATCACAATTGGTTTATGGATTCACTGCACCTTTGTTAAATTGATGTTCATAGTTTAAAACCAACTTGATCCATGATCCTAGAAAGGACTAGAATCAAGTGTGATTATGATTATTGAGACAATTAATGAAATAGGGAGAAATCCCTAAGTTTAACCTTGATGGATTTCTATCATAGATCTCAGCAAGAGAATCCTAAGGTCCTACTTATTTTAAATAAAAATTCACATCCAATTCTTCTCTCAAATGTATGATCCTTGAAGAATATAGAGTCATCTTATTATTTCTCCTACCAAGTTAATGGTCCTTGGAGACTTAATGAAATCTCAACTACATAAACCTCTATGGAATATAGCATGAATCCCATAAGATTTTTAGTGAGGAGATTACAAGCACTATACCATATGGGCAAATTTGTAACGGACAAGTTTTATAATTTGTAACGAGAATACCGTTACAAATTTGCAACGGGAATATCCGTTACAAATGTAGCAAAAACGTTACTAATTGCTAGTATTTTGGTTGGTTAATTTATGTAACGGGTGTAATTAATGTTGTAACGTTTATATACGTTACAAAATGGGCTCCAAAAAAAAAAGAAATAAAAAGAAATGTCTGATGAAAACATCGGGCTCCAAAACAAAAAGTAAATCTAAAGTTGAAAGGGGAGAGAGGAGAAAGGCGACAGAAGGAGAAAGGGGGAAACACTCCCCGCCCAACCACCACCGAACGAAGCCACGCCGCCGACGGTCCAAGGCTGCCGCAGTTCCACGGTCGCCGCCGATCCACTGCCGTCGCCGACCCAAGACCGCCGCCGATCCTCCTCTCGGTAAACACCTGGCCTCCTTCTTCTTCTCCTTCTTCTTCTTCTTCTTCTTCTTCTTCTTTTACTTTTAATTAGAAGATCTATATTTCTTCCTCTCTCTTTCAATTAGAAGATCTAAATAGAACCCCAAGCTAAGTGAATAAGATTACGGTTTTGATACTGATAAGGTTTGAGAGTATTAAGGTTGTGGTTTTGATAATAAGGTGGGCTTTCGGAAATCAACACAGAGGTGAGATGTAGGAAGGGTTGAAGATCTGTAATTTTTATTGAATCTGAAAGCTATTGAGAGTTAGGGTTTCAAAATTCGTCCACAACATCGGGCTGACTAGTGAGAGATCATGGGTTTGAATTGCCATATTCCTACATATCGTTGCAGTTATAAATGTTGAGGTTGGAATGTTGGATGTATTTGCAAATTGCCTATTTCTTACATTCGCTCTTTTTTTTTTTTTATTATTTGAGTAGCCATATTTTCTTACTATCGTTGCATGTTTACTCGATGCTGGTTTTTCTTCCCTTACCTGTTATTGGAATATCTTCTTTTGTATGATTCTATCGACAACTCTGTTTTGCATATTGCTCATTATCGAATAACTTTATTTCATGGAAATCAAAATTGTTAGCCTAAAAATGGATGTTACCTAATCTACGGCCTTTACTGAGGTTCAAGAAAAAGAAGAAGAAATGAGACCCATTGATTTGTTTACACACATTAAAGTTCAAATTGTAACATGATTTATTTGAATTGCAGTCTTGGAACTGAAACCATTTCTGTTATAATAAGGTTCAGTTTAATCATAATAAGGTTCAGTTTAGAATCAGTCTATTCACGAGTCGATTTGAGTTTTGCACAATCCGGTACGATTCACGAGTCATACTTTTGTACATCATCGTATGACATTAGTTGTATTCCAATGTTTTCCTTACCTGGGCATATTGGTTTCAAGAATAGTGGTGATATCCTTGGGACATGGAACATACAATGGGTTCGAATGATATTACCTTTTACTGAGCAATTTCTACATTGTGTATCTGGAAGGAGCAGGGGTGAATTTTGGAAGTTGTCCTCAGGCCATTAATTGTTCTGATTTAATGGTGGTTTTTTTTTTCTCGCTATTTATTCATCTCCTGTTCGAGTAATAATTCGCTTCAAATGATTGCAAGTTTATGTTTAGTTTACTTTATTGTCAAGATTATTCTCAATGTTACTATCAAAATGTAATTTATTTGTTACTTTATGGAATACACAAAAATACAATGCCTTGCACGCGTAACGCGTGTGCCTCGGGCTCTAGTGCTTTAGAACTCGAGCAAATTAAGCTGCGTAAGCGGGATCACCCTTGGGTAGTGTCTAATGAGTAATGACCCTTTTCATATTTTTGAAATGTGAAATACAAGATTGTAATGTGAGTTTATGTTATTTTGCTGATCAATCTGTGATGTACATATTCTTACATATCGTTGCAGTTATAAATGTTGAGGTTGGAATGTTGGATGTATTTGCAAATTGCCTATTTCTTACATTCGCTCTTTTTTTTTTTTTTTTGTTGTTGTTGTTGTTGTCCAGCATATTGAAGATTTGACGCAAGAAAAGTTCTCTTTACAGAGAGCACTTGAGGCTTCAAGAGCTTAGCTGAATCATTAGCTACTGAAAATTCTTCACTGACAGATAGTTATAATCAACAGGTTGGTTTGCATCCAAGGTACTTTTAAAGACTATTGTGATCCAAGATGGTACGTGTGTGTTCTAAGTGCTCACACACAAATCATAAATTCATAGACAAACATATGAATTTATGTACGTGCAGGCTTCAAATTTTAATGCTTGAGCTTGTGTGTGCATGCGCTCATCAATTCCTAACCTGTACCTTTGTTTTCTTTCACGTAAAAACTCAATTCTAGTTTGCCTTTTCCATATTCTGCACATGGAAAAGTTGGTTTTGAGTTGATTCATTGTTTTCCCTTCTAGGGGAGTGCTGTCAACCAGCTAAAAGCTGACATGGAAAAGTTGCAGGAGGAAATTAAAGCCGAACTGGTTAGTATATATCACAAACTTGCTTACTGCCTATAGTGGCTGTTGTATTTATTTTCCACTACAGAAATCTATCGGCTGTGTAAATATCTGTTGTATTAATGGGGAAAATTCCATTTTCTTTTATTCAAGGCTCGTTTCCATTGCAACAACGTTGTCGGTTGACCTATATAATTGAACTTTTAAGGCTGTTAGTGATCTATGCACACTGCCACACACACTGGAAACTTGTGTCCAATTCATAAATGCTATCTTAGGCCTTGTTGGGGAACCCTGGTGGCATGGTTGCAAGAATCGAACGATTCACGATACGATACGATTCTCATACCGAATGGTTCGAATCATGCCTATGAATCGGAAATTAGATTGAATCAGTCTGAACCGTCCGATTCATGGACGATGCACAATTCGATTCACAAGATTCACACTATTCATACGATTAATAAAAATTTTGAGTTTCGCTTAAAAATAAAGGCGGTGTCTGATTTTTTTGCCCGTGTTACTTGCCATTCTATTCTTCACTTGTATTTGTTTGCACGTTGTTAGTTGTGATATAATTTCTATATACAAAGCTTCTTTTTTGTGTAATTAAATATGTGATTACTCAACTAGATTTTTTTTTAGCATATTCACATTAAAATTGATTGAACTTTATACACTTTTTCAGCTATATTGTAGAAATCCCACTTTCACTATATGTTTCAATGGTTGAAATTTTCACTCAAGTTTGAGTAAATATTTGAATAAGAGTTTCCTTTTGGTACTCTAATGGACATAATCTACTTCACTTATTATATTTGTTATTTTTTTTTAATTAAGTTTGAGTTACCATGATACCAATGTAATACTATATTATTGATTCTACATATCTAAACCCCCAGATCTTTTGTTGGTCTTAACCAAAAATAGTTCCAGAAACTTTGGAAGTGACATGATCTGGCTCAAGAATTCATCTATGACCATGGCTTCAATACTCTTAATTAGCGTTATCTATATATAGCTCTGCATTTTTTCTTTACCCATTTTTCTACACCAAATATTAAGACAACCCCACAAAAAAAATATCTTCTTGTTATTCATTGATAGCCTCACAATACAACACTTTTGACATTTGTTGCTTTAGAGAAAGACCCTTTTATCCATTACTATCACCACTTGTTTTTATTTCAACTCTTTTCCCCCCTCTTACATTCTTATCTTCACAAATTGCAGGTGTGTAAAGCTAAGTACGAGGACTTGCTACAATGTTATTTTGGATGCACGTGAGTACTTTTGGAAGGTAACTAGTAGCAAAACCGTTACAATCTTATCTATAAAGTGTCTATCCACTAATGTTAAGTAGTTATGTAAATCATACCAGTTGAATCATTGAAGTAGTGGGACATTAGGGTGTAGACACTGCTTCCATACTATATAGCTATCAGATAAGGTGTTCCAATGCTTGGTGACTATGCATTCAGTTTGAATTATGATGGATTGGAGAGTTAACCTGTTCCATGTGCTAGGGTGAAGATTAAATTATAAATAATTAATTTATTACTCAACTTATTTTCTTTTGTGTCCTATTTTCCTCATTGTTTTCCTATTTAACCAAAACAAAGGGGAAGGCTTTCCTCTGAGTTATCTTTTCTTTTCCTCTTTAAATCCTGACCAAACAAAGCCCAAGAAATAGTTTCCCTTCTCTAGATCCGCAAACCAAGGCGAATCGTGTAGTTCAGAATCTACCTATTGCACAAGTATCTCAGAAGATAAACTTACTTAGTGCTTGGGCAGCAGTCATTCTTGTTCAGAATTTCTTCTTGATTCATGATCCCCATTAGTATTAGTGCTAATTAGCACTTCTTTAAATAATTTCCTTTATTATAATTTTTTTATTATAAAGTACTAGTTTTATGTAGGCAATAATTACTCTAATTGTTCCCATGCAGGTGATAAGATTTGTAGTGAACTTTCCATTACCTTGGAGACAAAGATTCAGTTTTCGTTGGTTGTTATTTGAAGAGGTTGTCCAGTAGAAAATTGCCTTCGCTCAGTGACTTTGCTCTAGGTGAGCGTAAACCCTCTCTGCATTAGACATATAAACGTAGTTGAAAGAATTGGGTCTCTCTTTCTATCTAGTTTATGCTTCATTTACCGTATTTGGATGATGTGGGTCTTCACATAGATTTTTAGTCTCTTGATCTTCACATTCACACACAAGCAAGGCCCAATTCTCTTGGTTTTGTTGTTATGCTTCATTTACTGTATTTGACATGTTTAGGAATGATTATAATAAATGTTTAGCACCTCTTCTATGTTCTCTAGAATTTTTTTGGAGACTCTTCTTTCTTACCATTTCACCTTCTTGTTTAATTAGTAGCATTCCCATTACTTTATTTCACTTTTCAATGTTGTATTGCAGAATGGCCCGTACCATAACAAAGAGTGGATGAATGAAAAAAATAGAGTTAGCCCGGTATATATGAAGGGAGTTGAAGAGTTTCTTGAATTTGCGAATGCAAACAATGTTGCACACTTCACCACGTTACCTTGCCCGTGTGTAAATTGTTGGAATAGGACACGACGTAAACCATTAGATGTCAGAAACCATCTTATTAGGGCTGGTATAGATAGGTCATATTCTGTATGGGCTTTGCATGGTGAAAAGCCATATAAGAATTCGATACATCGTTCGCCAGTAGAAGATGATCATACAGAAAACATTGAAGGTAAAAACATCGAGGTTGGAGGGTTTGGGATGGAGAATCTTGTTGATACTTCTTATGGAATGCGCGAAGAACCTCATGAAGATGATGGCAATGGTCAGGCTGGAGTTGAAGAAGGACCATATGCCGGTAATGAGAGGTACAATGAATACAGAAGATTATCAACTGAGAAATTGTACCCTTCATGTGAGGGCCCTGAGACTACTCTTTCTGCAATTGTGGAACTACACAACATTAAGAAGCAATTTGGTTGGTTGGGAAATAGTGTGACGACACTTTTGTCCATCTTGAAAAGGTGGTTCCCGAAAGACAACACTTTGCCGGAGAAGTATCTGCGCATGAAGGGTATGATGAAAAACTTAGGGATGAAGGCAAACTTTATTCATGCATGCGTCAATAATTGTGTTCTATATTGGGATGGTAATGAAGATAAAGAGTAATGTCCTCAATGTGGAAAACCAAGATATGCTGTGAAAACATAAAAAGGGGGTGGGGGGGGGGGGAGAGTTTACAAAGAACCTTTGAAAGTATTGAGACATTTCCCTTTGATTCCAAGACTTGTGAGATTGTATACTATACCATGGATTGCCCACGAAATGACATGGCATGATCGATCGACCTCTTCATGGGATCTTCTACGCCATCCATCTGATTCTCCACAGTGGAGAATGTTTAAGGATAAATGGCTAAAATTTGCTGAAGAAGGGCATAACGTTTGGCTTGCAATTGCAACCGATGGGTTTAATTCGCGTGGTATTCAGTCCTCTAGTTATAGTTGTTGGCCTGTTATCACGGTGCCTTATAATCTCCCACCTTCGTTGTGCATGAAACGAGAGTTCCAAATGTTGTCTTTGCTAATTCCTGGGCCAAAGGCACCGGGTCAAGACATTGACGTTTTCCTTCAACCTCTAGTAAAGGAGTTGAAGCAGCTTTGGGAAGAAGGAGTGCAGGCTTTTGGCATGTACAAAATGCAACATTTTATGTTAAAAGCTATGCTAATGTGGGGTATTCATGATTTTCCCGCATATGGGAATTTATCTGGGTGTATAACACATGGTTATAAAGCATGTCCTAGTTGTGGAGATGACACTCAATCCATCCATCTACCGCATAGTAAGAAAATAGTTTACCCAAACTACCGTATTTTCCTTAGCACGGATCACCCGTTTAGGAGTGGTGGGTCTGTGGGATATAGGTTATCTGAACATAGTCATCCGCCTCCTCGGTTAAATGGAGATGCACTTTTAGAGAAGTTGCGGCAGATAAAGTACGTTCCTGGCAAGATCCCAAAAGTTTCGGGTAGAAAAAGGAAGACGTGCACTGAGGATGATGGTGGTAATTTTGAACCTACAGAGGCATGGTATAAAAGGTCCATCTTGTTCGATTTGGAATACTGGAGCTCTCATCACGTTCGTCATGTTCTTGATGTGATGCACACTGAGAAGAATGTCGCAGAGCATCTAATTTTCTCAATCCTAGATGATAAAAACAAGTCAAATGATAAACTCAATGCACGTTTGGATATGAAGGCAATCGGCATACACGGTGGCCAATAGATGAGAGTAGATGACCACACAGGCAATCAGATAAAACCAAAAGCGTCATTTCACTTGGATAAAGATGAGAAGCGAGAATTTTACCAAATCTTGAAAGACTTGAAGCTCCCTACTAGTTTTTCATCTAACCTGAGCAACATTGTCACTGTTAACCCACCCAGTTTGTATTCATTGAAGTCACATGATTTTCATGTTATTGTAGAATATTTGTTACCCGTATTGCTTCAACATACATTTTCGAAACACCGAGATTTGCGTAGAGCTATCCAACAGATAAGCTTATTCTTTAACCTATTGTGCTCAAAAGTCTTAATACGGAAGGATATCCAAAGAGCCAAATACATGGTTGCCGAGGCATTGTGTGTGTTGGAAAAACACTTTCCACCATCATTTTTTGATATCAGTATCCATCTCATGGTGCATCTAGCTGATGAAGCATTAATTTGTGGACCTACCGGACCTCGGTGGATGTTTCCTTTTGAACGGTAAACTCTTTTACTTATATTCTAATTCCGTAAATATTCAGGAGTGTTAACGACTTTATTGACTAACACTTCTACATATACAAATAGGCAAATGAAGAAATTTAAAGACATACCTAGCAATAAGAGGTATATTGAAGGATCTATTGTAGAGTCCTATGTTGTTGGAGAATCCATTAGGTATTGCATGGAATACATGCCAAATGCAATGGATGGAAATCACAAACGTACTCGTGAAGCTTTCTTAGAGGAAAACGGCGAGTTCTCTGATGAAGGGCCTTTGCTCGACGGTTGTACCCTAAGGTTGGGACCTAGTCAATTTCAACAAATACGTCGATGCGTACTATTTTGACTTAATGTTGACGGACTTACGGAATACTACAGGTTCGAGTTCTTTGAGCATATTTCCTATCCTTCACCTATAACAACTAATATCCAAACTTGTATCTACAAATTTCAGTGAGTATAAAGCGCTTTTGGAATCCACTTCTTGTGGTAAAGGAAAGGGGATTATAAAGACAGAAGTAGACTTACAAAATTCTTTCATCCTTTGGTTATATGAAAAGGTATTCTTTTCATTAATAAACATCCTGAAATATGGTCCATCCTTAGTTAGATTCTTATTGTCCTTTGTTTCCTTTTCACAATTGCTGTCTTCTGGAGAGACGGAGACAAATGCTATTTTGTGGCGTTTAGTTCAAGGGCCCTCCCACATGGTTAAAACAAACAAAAAGTGCCGCGTTAATGGTTTTGTATTTTCTCCTAGGTATCACGATGACACTGTTGTCACGCAAAATAGCGGTGTTTGCATGAAGGCATGGACTCAATTTAGGACCAAAAAAAGTGATAAAAGGCTCAAGGATGCTTGGACTATGTGGTATGGGGTTATCAAACATATAATGGAGTTAGACTATATAATATTTAAAGAGGTAGTGTTTTATTACGACTGGGTGAGGGTGGAGGACAAGACCAATGGTTGTAAGCATTGTCCGGACTCTAATTTGGTTCTAGTAAATTTTGACAAGTTGAAGAGTGTTAGTAGCGAGCTAGATGAGCCTGTCATTCTTGCTTCTGAGGCGAGTCAAGTCTTCTATTCGAAAGACATTAGAAATCCCAATTGGTGGGTTATTATACATTCACCGAAGAGATTGACCAAGCGAGTAGACGAGTTAGAGATACCAACGGTCTTCCAATTTACTCTTGAAGACCAGCCTCATTTGGAAAACATGCTGAAGTAGCATGACTCTGCCTAACTTTTGGCTTTTGCATTAATTGCTACTATGTTGAGATTGTAATTGCTACCTTTATTGTAAAAATTTCCTTCTAGTCAATTACTTGTTGCTAATTTTGGAATGTAATTGCTACCTTTATTGTAAAAATGTCCTTGTGGTCCGTTAATTGTTGCTATGTCATTTAATATTGTTATTATATCCGTTAATATTGATTGCGAACTAACACCTTATTTTCAAATGATAGGCATTTGGTATAATGTCAACAAATACAGGTAATTCAAACCCCAGTTTATCTCAACCATTTTCTTCAGCCCCGCCCGCATCTGAGTCATCAGGAAGCAAACACCCAAAGGGCCCGAAGGAGAAAATGAAAGTCATAATTCAAGCTGACGGGTCTGTTGTGGGGCAATATGCGAAGATATGGAGTAGTCGTATGGGGGATTTTGTGAGATGCTACCTTCCAATTGAATATAAAGATTTTCGACTTATGCCAAAGAACTTTAAAGACGATGTTTGGCAAGCTTTAATGGTAAACTTTTGATTGTATGCTCTTTATTCAGTTAGTTGTTTTGCTTTAATTATTTACTTTTAACATAGCTATCTTATTCCACTACTAGGGTGAATTTGAACTAGATGTTCCACCAGATGTGGCTCGACCATTGGCGGAGAAGTCGTGGCCCCAAAAGTTTAGGTCTCACAAAAACAATTTGAGGGCCCTTTTGAATGAAGAAGTCGGGCCGGCCGGTATTGATCCCCATATTTGGATAAAGTTTGTAGAAAATGAGAGAGATCCAAAAAAAAAGCAGCAAAATGTTACAAATTGTAACAATCAAAAACAACAAGAGACTCCCCATACTCTTGGGCGTTGTTCCTATGCTCAAAAACGATTCTTAATGGTTTGTATCATTTTTCCACATTTTGTGTATTAACAACTTTTTTTTTAAATAACTCATTAAATTTCAATGTCTAGGAACAAGAAAATCCTGGAAAAAAAATTCGTCGCGTAGACAAATGGTTGGCGGCACATGAGCGTAGAGATGTGACTGTGTTGGAGAGTGCTAAGAGTAAATATGTGAGTAACATATTTGATTGTTTGTAGGTTTAAAGTTTAGCATAATTATTTTATTTTAATATTACAAGTTTCACTTTTATATACTTTAGGACGAAGTTATAGCTGCTAGAAATAGAAAAAAAAAGCCAAACCTTGTCTGACTCGGGATGTACTGACACGTGTGAAGACCTTGACAATGATGAATTAGCAGAAGTATTTGGGAAGGAACTCAAGGGAGGTGGGGTTCGTGCGGTGGGTTCTCATGTCACTAAGAAGCAACTAAGTCAACTTGGGGTGGCAAGGTCAATAATTGAACAAAAAGGTAAGACAAATCAAGAAGACAAATCATTTAAGGATGAAGTCATCTCAAGACTTAATAATTTTGAGGGTGTAATGATGTCTTTTATTACCAAATTTTCAAATGTGAGTACCCCTCCAATGGTGACTACTCCTTCAAGTGATATTGCATCCAATTCAGTTAATCGCCCTATTCATTTAGGTCAAAACTTGAATAACGTTTTTGGCGCGATGGAAAATTGAAATTCTCTTCATTCTATGCCTACTCCCACCGACAAACCCCTGGTAATCTTACTTGATAAATTTGGGAAAGAATTAGCAAAGAGGTATGTTGTGACGGATGCTAGTGCTAAAAAGTGTCACTTCAAAACCGTTGGTATTGACGAAAAGAAAGTTTATATCGAGGAAGTGATTGATCCGAATGCTCATTTGTTCGACCCTCCTCAATGTGGTTTTGATACTTTGGGAGGCTTTGTTCAAGGTGGATATGTGATTTGGCTTGAGAGTAGGTTAAAGTATGTTTGACTTCAATTATCTTATTTTGTATAACTCTTTAAATTTCGGACATGCTTTGTTATAGTTAGTTTAAGCTTGGTCGGATTATGGATTATGTTTGTTTTGTGTAGTATGGATTATGTATTATGTTTGTTTTGTGTAGTATGGATATGTATTATGGATTATGTTTATTGTGTTGGGTATGGATTAAGTATTATGGATTATGTTTGTTGTGCTTGGTATGAATTAAGGATTATGTTTATTGTTATTTATTTATTTATTTATTTTGGTGTTTCACATGGATTATAATGCTTCTTAATCAGGTGGAAAAAAAATTGGGAAACATTTCAAATAAATGTATTTTTTTTTGTAATTACAATTTGTAACGGGTATATCTGTTACAAAATCCGTTACTAATATTATGCATTTTGTAAATTAGTAACGGATATAAGCGTTACTAATTTTTTCGCAAAGCCAAACAAATAGGATATTTATCCGTTACTAATAGATTTTGTAACGGATATACCCGTTACAAAAAAAGATTTAGTAACGGGTATATAAAATCCGTTACAAATTTGTAACAGATATATCCGTTACAAACATCCGTTACAAATTTGCAACGCCCTATTTGTAACGGGTATATCCGTTACAAATAATTTTTATAACGGATATTCCCGTTATAAATCGGGCCATATGGTGTAGTGAAGTTATGAACTAAGACTTAAATTCAACCAACCATATGTAGATTCATTTTAATCTCCATATGGATCATAGGATCATAGGAAACTAAGGAATCAAACTCAAAGAGACTCAATAAGATATGTAAAAATCTCATGAATCTTATGAGGAAAATAGAAATGAAGAATCAAAGTTTACTTAGAGTTTGTGACTCAAATTTTCAAAGCCAAACTTATTTTAAACCCAAGGCACCAATTAGATCCAAATTAATGAAACACCATGAGATTCAATCACAAATTCTAAGTGATGTGTGATGAAATGAGGTAGGAAGAGAGGTTTTGAAAATGTGTAAAGATCCTAGAACTATGAATTTGTGATTGAATTTGATTATTTCTACAAAAGATTGAGAGGTTACCTCTATGACCTCAAAGAGTTCTTCTATCTCTTGTGGAGTTCTTCCAAGAATCTTCAAATTCTTCTTCAATTCTTCAAGAAAAACTCTATATTCTTCTTCTAATGTATGTATATAACTCTTGTATTTCTCTCTCTTAATTCAAGTCCCCCTAAAATGAAGATGAAGGTTTTGTTTATATAGACCACCAACTCAAGGTTAAATGGGTAAATTTGGGTGAAAACCCATGTGCAAAGTTTTCTTCTAGAACATGTGAGAAAAGCAGTCTGTTATAGTTCGCGGCACACGATGGCTGCCGGCGGCATTCACTGAATGCCGGGCGGCACTCACTGAATGCTGGGCGGCACTCAGCGAGTGCCGGCGTGGCACTCAGTAAGTGCCGCCGGTTTTCCCGCGTGCCGGGGCTAACAGAATTTTGCCCTCTTTTTAATTTTCAAAGCATACATTACCACAATCTTAATTATTAGCAAAGTATATACTAATGTACTTATATATATAGTGTACTTTATTAAGATACACCTATATACATGGTATATTTTTATTTCTTTATTTTTTCTCTTTTTTCTCTTTTCTTTTGAAAAACTTCTTTCATATTATATCTCTTCTTTGAATGAATTTTTAGACTGGTTTCCTCACATGTTTTTCAACATTCCGGTTTCCCCCCAGTACCCAATTTTCCTCTCTCTCTTATTTTGATTTTTTTTGAATTTTGGTTTTGAAACTTTACTTGAAAAATCTTTGAAGAATTTAGAATTTTCTGGAAGACCTTCAAATTTTACCGGTCATTGTCATCATCGGTCTTTTAGAGGTAACCAATCCCTGGATTTGACGTTTGGTCAAAATCGGGGTGTCTACAGTTTGCCCCTCTTCGGCAGAGCTTGTAAAGCAACGCGTATTACAAGTGAATGTCGAAGCTTGTATGAAAGACAAGCCTTTGACCAAGCGATCAAATACAGGTAAAAAAAACAAAAGTGCGTTGCAAAAGCCAGGTGCGCAGAGAGCCAAAAGCTGGTCGTGCTCAATGGTGAGCTACCTACGTATCCCATCGGGAATCAAACCAGGATATAGTTCGGGCAAAGGGCAACTCCTAAGTACAAATAATCACACGGATGAATGCACCTCTCCTATCGTGATGCACGTGCTCAAGCAAATTTATGCTCTATGTTCTCAGGTTAAAAGACTTAGGACAATGCTACTCCTTACAGTGGCAAAACGTACCTTTTTGTCTTGAAATTCTTCTATGCCGATGACGTCCTATCTTGGGAAAGTCGCGACTGTCAATTTTTTTAAGAATACTGATCGACTGAGATGCGCTTTGCGTCTTATACTCCAGTACCGATTCAGGAAGTATGTTGTAAGACTGAGATGCACTTTGCGTCTTATACTCCGGTGTCTTACGAAAACGAGATGTTTTGCAGAAAGGTCAGAATTACTCCGGATTCAATGACCCCAAATAGCAGAAAAGTCAGAATCGCTCCAGATTCAATGACCCCAGAGAGCAGAAAAGTTAGAATCTCTCCAGATTCAATGACCCCGGATAGCAGAAAAGTCAGAATCGCTCCAGATTCGATGACCCCAGATAGCAGAAAAGTCATAATCGCTCCAGATTCAATGACCCCAGATAGCAGAAAAGTCAGAATCGCTCCGGATTCAATGACCCCAGATAGCAGAAAAGTCAAAATCGCTCCAGATTCAATGACCCCAGATCACAGAAAAGTCAGAATCGCTCCAGATTCAATGACCCCAGATCACAGAAAAGTCAGAATCACTCCAGATTCAATGACCCCAGATAGCAGAAAAGTCAGAATCGCTCCAGATTCAATGACCCCAGATCGCAGAAAAGTCAGAATCGCTCCAGATTCAATGACCCCAAATAGCAAAAAAGTTAGAATCGCTCAAGATTCAATGACCCCAGATAGCAGAAAAGTCAAAATCGCTCCAGATTTAATGACCCCAGATCGCAGAAAAGTCAGAATCGCTCCAGATTCAATGACCCCAGATAGCAGAAAAGTCAGAATCACTCCAGATTCAATGACCCCAGATAACAGAAAAGTTAAAATCGCTCCAGATTCAATGACCCCAGAGAGCAAAAAAGTCAGAATCGCTCCAGATTCAATGACTCCAGATCGCAGAAAAGTCAGAATCGCTCCAGATTCAATGACCTCAGATAGCAGAAAAGTCAGAATTGCTCCAGATTCAATGACCCCAAATCGCAGAAAAGTTAGAATCGCTCCAGATTCAATGACCCCAGATAGCAAAAAAGTCAGAATCGCTCCAGATTTAATGATCCCAGATCGCAGAAAAGTCAGAATCGCTCCAGATTCAATGACCCCAAATAGCAGAAAAGTCAGAATTGCTCTAGATTCAATGACCCCAGATAGCAGAAAAGTCAAAATCGCTCCAGATTCAATGACCCCAGATCGCAGAAAAGTCAGAATCGCTCCAGATTCAATGACCCCAAATAGCAGAAAAGTCAGAATCGCTCCAGATTCAATGACACCAAAGATCGCAGAAAAGTCAGAATCGCTCCAGATTCAATGACCCCAAATTCGCTCGGTATTGAAAGGGTAATTTTTATTTTTCTTTTCCTTTTCAGAACAGTCACGCTGACTTAAATAATTCATTTTCTATCGAGAGTCGTGCGGACTCAAAAATTCATTTCTACTTTTCAAAGATTGGGAGTCGCGCGGACTCGAAAATTCATTTCTACTTTTCAAAGAACAAAAATTCATTTTCTAAAAGTTCATTTCATTTTTCGAAGACCTGGAGTCGCGCAGACTCGACAACTTGTTTTCAGCATTTCTAAATTCGGTTTTATCCCTTTCCCTTTTTGCTTTGATCGGTAACCCTAGGCTGCAGTAGATAACTTATGCTAAGATCGAAGATTTGATCGATGATCAAAAGCTGCGATAGACGACTTATGCCAAGATCAAGGATTTGATCGGTGACTTCAAAGGCTGCGATAGACGACTTATGCCAAGATCGAAGATTTGATCGGTAACTCATAGGATGCGATAGACGACTTATACCAAGACCGAGGATTTGATCGGTGACTGATAGGATGCGATAGACGACTTATACCAAGACCGAGAATTTGATCGGTGACTGATAGGATGCGATAGATGACTTATACCAAGACCGATGATTTGATCAGAGCTGGTCCAGCCTCAAAAGATTTGCCTTCTAGCTCAAGATATGCTTATGTGCTTATCATTTCAGATTGATCTTTTTTTTTAAAAAAAAAATTCCTTTTGATAGATTGCTTTCTATGAACAACAATTCGGGTGATTCGGGCAAGAAGAGGAAGAAGTATGAGCCAGTTCTTCTACAACAACCCTACTTTTCTAGTTACTGATTTCATTTTTGATTATGGACAAATCCAAAGGCTTTCTGGTTCATCCGATGATTAGCTTGTATGGCTTGGAGCCTGATCTGCTGAGGATATTCACTTGATTTTGCTCTCTCTGAATATATTACTCGACCTCTATTCGATTTCCTTAGCGGAGCAGAATCTGACTCCCTGACCTCCATGCTATTACCCTTCTTTTGAAATTCTCAACTCTTGTTGGTCCATCTGAGGAATATATCTTTTGGATTTCAAGAAGGTGGACTCTAACTGAGTTGAGATACACACATTTTCTAATTTGTGACTGATTCTGCTTTCTTTTCTTTGCGCTTCTCTGATCAACTTTAGAGAAAAAAAATGTTATCCCATAAAATTCTTTCATTGTATCTTCCTTTACGATTGACTTTACGATAATGAAGAATCCTTCTTTTCATGTTTCTTTCCATCTTAAATCGATTTCAGATTTATGCATGAAAACTTCAACTTTTTACTTCAAGAATTCTTAGGATGCCTAAGCTTGGTCCTTGAAAACCAGTCAACACAGCGATATTTCATTTGGCAAATGACAGTTTGCCCCTAGTTTGATAGGGGGTTTGGAAATGCTAGGCAAACGAGGTTTGCCCCTGGTTTGAGGGAGGTGACGCGGCCTCTGGGCAAACGATAGTTTGCCCCTAGTTTTCAAGGTAATTTCATGAATTGGGTGGGTTTCTTCATTGGACCGAGGGCCTTGTGAGACCCGCCTACTTATCCCTGAATGGGCATCAGGTCCTATAGTAGTTCGGTCGAGGCCTGAAAGAAGTGCAATGATTGACTATGTGTGTAGTTGTGACCGAACCTTGTAGGCTGCCTACGTATCCCCGAATGGGAATTAGGTCAAAACGTAGTTCATCTGAAGCCTAAAAGAAGAGCAATGATTGATTGTGACCGAACCTTGTAGGCTGCCTACGTATCCCCGAATGGAAATCAGGTCAAAATGTAGTTCATTTGAAGCCTGAAAAAAGAGCAATGATTGATTGTGACCGAACCTTGCAGGCTGCGTACGTATCCCTGAAAGAGAATCAGGTCAAAATGTAGTTCATCGACTCTGGAGGTCTTGAAAGAATAAGGCTTCAAGAATTGGTGGGCTTTTCCAGCCATGTTTTCATTTGGGTTCAATGAGTGCCCTTTCTGAGCAGATTTTCTGAAACAGATTCCTTGTGGCAGCTTTCGAACAAGATGATGAGAACGTGAACTGCTTTTCCTTATTATGCATTTTTTTTTTCTTTTTTCTTCTTTTTTTTTTCTTTTCTTCTTCCCCCCCTTTTTTTTGTTTTGTGGCAGTTTATTCTTTCACCTTATCACTAGCCAGTCAATCTTTACAATTCTCATAATACATCGTGTTTTAATCATACTCTATCATACTCACAAAGTAATATCAGCCCTCCAAATTACTCTTTATCTTTCTCAAAGATATTTCTGCATTGTTTTAGGCCCGCTTATCACTTATCCATTGAGTCTCTCACAAAATTTAATCGATACTTTCAAATCTCTCTTTTCATTTCCAATTTCTTTTCTTTGTTGAGAGCAACACAAAGCCTTGGATAATTCATGTATTTTGAAGTGCTCAAGAATTTATTTATTCTCTACCTTTTTTTTTTTTTTTTTTCTTTCCTTTCTTTTCTCTAACTCACTATCTCTTATTCTCTTCAGATTTTGACTGGTTATGATTCGGATTTTGAAACCAACACACATCTTATTTTGCTCTAACTGTTGCCTAGGCGCCCTTTCGGGTTTTCATCCTAGCGAGCTTTTTTTCTTTTTTTTTTCTTCTCTTTTTTTTTTCTTTTTTTTTTCTTTCTTTTTTTTCTTTCTTTTTTTTTTCTTTTTTTTTTCTTTTTAGAAGAAGAAGTTCATTTAAGATATCTAGCTACCATTAAGGACCAAGTTCATGGCTTTGGACTGTGAGATCACCTTTTAGGCTTGGTATAAAGGGGGTGATGTGGGATAATTTCTTAATTCATTCTGGCACATCATCATAGGACCATGCAAAGCATCCTTGTATTCTTTTAGCAATAAGATCAATTTTATGCTTTTATCTTTATTGAGTGAAAAATGGAAAGAATCACTTTAAGAATCTTCTTCATTTTCTAAGTCAAATGCCAAGGTTTCCTCAATGATTTTGCATGTAGGTTCATTTGCTTTTTCACAGTTATTAAGCGCAACCAAATAAGCAGAATCAATCACATTTTCATTGATAGCAGAAATTTTAAAAAAAAAACTTGGCTCATATTGGCCATTACAGACTTTTTGGGGTAGGGGAATTCTTATCACTAGACTCAAGGACCTTTTGGCAAATTCCTTGATTCTATCTCTCCTCCATTTTCCGGCTTCTCCTTCTTTGCTTTATTTCCCTTGACCTCTTCCTTCAGTATTTCTCTCATCTGTTCTTTCCCAATCTTCACTTCTATGATCTTCTTTGGACTGCTCTCCTCGGTCTTACTGCCTTCCTCATTAAAAAGGTTCCTCATAGCCAGACCATCCAGTGCACAAATCCAATCTTGGACAGAAATTGGTTTTGTGGACGCTTGTAGGTATGGATCTTCATAGTTAGCGAATTCATGTAAGAAAGAAATCTCAGACCCTTGCTCCAAGTATTTACCTTTGCAGTCCACCCATGGCTTCGGAAAGCCACAGTAGGGGAAATCTCCTCCTTTCTTAATGAAGTATTTATGCGACGCCTGACCTTCTTCTTTTTCTTCAGGATCCTTCCTTTTCCCTTTTTCCGAATCGTTCTCCTCAGCATGGTTGATCACTTCCTCAACATTTCCCTCTTTTCCCCCTTCGAACCACAGGCCGTCTGTGTCACTGTACACCTCCTCCTCCCAAATGGAGTCATTAGTAGGATTGTTCAGATCCCACCAATTGATTTGGATGATTTCATTGTCCATATCTTCCTCAAATGCTTGTTCTTCTTCTCCTCCTATCAGCCAATCCTCTTCCTCGACTACTATAACGCATATCCTCTGATTTTCTGGGAATTTATAAGCTTTGGTAGCTTGTCCTACTGGTACGATCAACACAGACGGATCAAAGACTTCCTTCCTAACATCTAAGAGATTAATGTTCTGTGGTGGTGGTACAACATGATGATTAGGGAACGGGTTCTGAGTCACATGCGGTCGAGTTGCAGGAGGAGGGGAAATGGTCTTATTATCGATCAAATCTTGTACTTCATGCCTTAACCTCATATATCGGTCAGTGGTATGGCCATGAGCTTGGTGAAACTCACAATAAAGGCTTGTATTGAAGCCCGGTGGAAGTGGATCAGGCATTGGTTTTGGATATAGAGGCTTGAGATATCCTTTTTCCTTTAATCGCTTAAGAATGGTAGTTAGAGAGACCCCTAAATCTGTGAAGCGACGAAGCTGTCCTTCCAACCTTGGTCTCGACGCACCCCATTTTCTTGAAATATTCTGCCCTTCTTCCGGCTGGCTTAGAATATTGACATCAGTTGCCACCTGATTTCCAGCATTCCCCCCATAGAATGGTCTTCTAGGGCGATGCCCTTGGGAATCTTCTCTTTTGATCTTTCCGTCTTTAATGGCGTTTTCTATCCTTATCCCAATTTCAAACAACTCAACAAAGGTATGAATACATTGATACATTAGTTTCTCCTGGTAAACACTCTGCAAGTTCTTGATTACAATCCGTATCTGTTCCTTCTCTGATGGCCGTTGGGTCATTTTTGCAGATTTTCCCCTCCATCGTGCCAAGAATTCAGCAAATGACTCTCTATTCTCTTGCATGGTTGTTTCCAGACCCCTCATAGTTACATCGAGTTCTTAGTTTATTCATATTGCGTGACAAAGGCTTTCACCACTTCCTCCCATATGCGACTTTTGCTTGGCTCTAATGTGAAATACCAAGATAAAGCTGCCCCAGTCAAAGTTTGTTGAAACAGCATGGCCATCATGGCAGGACTCAGACCACTTGGTTGAAAGGCCCCGATGCACATCCTCATGTGGTTTCTGGGGTTTCCAAAACCATCAAACTTATCGATCTCAGGCATCTTGAAACCGACTGGCAATTTTTCTTGAGCTCCCTAAAACAAACCCTCTAGCTTTAGCAGAGAGCTATCAACCCCATTGGACTTGCGGACAACTTTCTCTAGCTTTTCCACCTTCTCCTTCATCTCGATACGCTCTTTCTCAACTTTCTCAATTTTCTCTCTCTCTCTGCCCTAGGTACGTTAACTCTTGGCGGTTTCGGATCCTCAAACCAATCATCGTCCATATCTCGAACGGGGTGGAGGAGGATTGATTATTGGTGGATCAACTACAGGCCTTTGACGGGATAGTGTTTCCAATATGGTCATCATTTGATCCATCCTCTCTTTCAACTGTGCTATTTCTGTAGCGTGTTGTTCGTGATCCATTTCTCTTTCTGTCTCTGGCTCTCTTTGTACTAACCTTGCACTCGAATCCCTAACCCAAACTGTCCTGGCGTTCAAAGCTATCTTGCCTAACACCATTTTATATTTAATCAATTTTCAAACAACTTTATTTATTTTGAAAATGCTTGGTAAAATTCTTATGAATGACTCATATGTCACGCAGATGCAATGCATGTGTGTGTGTGCCTATTCTATATGCCAAAGAAAGAAAATCCTAGTCCTAGCATATAAACACACAAGCACATAAAATCCTCATTTATGTCAAGTGCGCTAATTTCTCCTTTCATTGTGATTCTCTTTACCCCTTCAAAGTTTGAAAATTCTAGAATTTTTGAAATTCGTTTGACAAGCATTTCCCTAGATGATGGGATCTTTCAAGTTCTTAAGAAGCTTTCCTTTGAAGGCAACAATCATTTCTTAACAAAAGATGATTGGGTTGAAACTTTGCTTTGAAATTTATTTGAAAAGCATTTCTTTAATTGGGGAGATCTCTCAAATACAATCCTCAAGAATTTTGGATTATATTCCTTAACTAAAAGGTGATTGGGTCGAAATTTTGCTATGAAAAACGTTCCTTTAGTTAGTGAAACTTTTCAAAATCTTTCAAGAATTTTTGGGTTCCAAGAATTTTGGGTTCTTCCTTCAAAGATGGTTGACTTGAAATTTTAATAAAAAAAGTGAACTCCAAAGATTTTTGAAAGAACGATTGAATACATTGGCAAAAATATGTTTGCTTTCAAAGATGTATTTAAAATTCTTTGGGTAGGAGGATCACATGATCGGATTGTTGTCGTACTCTTCATGAATTCGGATGCATACACGGTCAGTGATGCTTAGCTAACAAGATATAAGAGATGTAATCTTATAATCAAGATTCAGCATGTTCCCAAATGTCGTGGGACATGAGAAGGAATTGCTAAAAGGTGATTAAAGGGTTACACATCTTTCATCAAACAAGCATCGTCATCATCTCACCTAATCCCTTTCGGACATACAAAACTCCCTAGCACATAATCCTAATCAAGAATTAATTTCCTAAGATCGAAGGGTTCTATAGAAGCAATTATGCAAAGGCCGGGTTTTGGTTAAATAAGGGACCCTTGACACACACCCGATAGGATGCTTCATATACCAAAACATGGAATGAGATCAAGGGTGATCACACGGTCCCATGATGACTTGACCGACCGAGTTACCCCAAGCCTCCAAGGTCATAGTTCCGTGCAATCGACTGGCGAGACATGCAAGTGCAATGCAATGGGCACACAAAAATTAGTTAATTTGATTAAAAGGATGCTTTCAAGTCTAATCCTCGAGTGAACCCAAAATCAGAAATTCTAGTCTGCGAAACTAGAGATTCTGGGTTCGATCCCCAGCAAAGTCGCTAGATTGTGGATATCGGCATTTGGGCCCACTTTTAAAACATTTAAAACAACTTTCAAATTCAAAATCAAAGAATCGCCACTTAATTTTTGAAAGGAAAATTAAGAAACCATTTTGAAAGCAAACTGATCTTTTGCGAAACCAAAGATAATCTGGGTCCGGGGATTATGGAATGAAAGGGGAAGGAGCCCGACGGACTAAAACACCCCCTTTCATCCTATCTCGTGATAGGCCTCTATTGATCATCCTTTTTAATCGAATTATTAATCTAAGCATTCCCTCAACTAATACATATATATAAATAATACATTACACAAGCATGTTGAAAAGGGATAGCTAATGACAAAATATGATTCATAAGCCACGTAATTCAAATAGCAAGCAAAATGATGTGCAAGTAGGGAACTAGAGAACTTACCCGGGGTCCAACTGCGAAATGGGAAATTGCAATGCATACAAAGAATAGAAATCCTAAGAGAAATGTCTCTAATCACATATACACATAAGGCAAGACCTAAGCTAAGGTGTCGCCCATGGAGTCAAAAATCAATAAAATCAAAGAATAGAACAAACTAGAGAAAGATGGAGAAATTGTACCTCAAATGCGCTACAAAACAAATAATTAGTTCACATTCTTCACACAATAATATGACATCAAATAATCAATTCTAAATCTCTTGCTTAGATCTACCAAGAATGGAAAGAATTGACAAAACTATGAATTCCTTTCGATTAGTTGGAGTCATAGCATCTCTATAGATGCACAAGTCGCAACTAAGAACTAATGTGATGTCTACATAAGGGTGCTATAATCCCAACATGATCATAAGGAATCTATGGTTATGTTCAATTTGGTTCAACTAAGTCCAATTTTATCCAAGAACTAGCTCTAATCATAAGCATCAACATAAATGAATGAATGAATGATCATGAACAAGAATGAGATATGAATTTATTCACTAATTTGGATCACTTAGCCTCTGGATTTAAGCTAAATTATTTTTATTCAAAACATGATTTGGGTCCCAAGACATTAGGGAACCGTTTAAGTTAAAATCAATGAGATTAGACAAAAATAGTGGCTGTTTTTCCAAAATTACAGAGAGCAGACCAGATTTTAAAAGGTAGAAAAACCATACTTCCAACGGTTGGATCTTAATGATTTTGGATATGATATGCCTCTGTGAGTCTAGTTTCTAACCCAAAAATAAAATCAAGGTTTGAACGGTTAGATCTCTAGGAATATGGAAAACACTAGGCATCACTCAAGAATCTGCAACTCTCTGTCCAGAGATCTTGTATGATTTCTAAAAATAGTGAAAAAAATGAGAAACACTTAGATCTTTTTAGGGTATCTTCCTAACACATTAAGGTACTTAGAAAAAATTATTAGAGACCCGGGAAACTCTATTAAGGTTTTGATTTATTAATTTCAAAATGGACTTACTCTTCTGAAATTTTGGACAAACAGTTGCATGTTTTGAAATCATAAAACCAAACCATCTTAGACATGGATTTTCATCAAAACAAAAATTACAGAGATGCTTAAATGAGTTATGAACATCCTCCAATTAGTCTCATCCAATTTCAATGAACCATGATCCTATAGAAAATCTTTGATCACAATTGGTTTATGGATTCACTGCACCTTTGTTAAATTGATGTTCATAGTTTAAAACCAACTTGATCCATGATCCTAGAAAGGACTAGAATCAAGTGTGATTATGATTATTGAGACAAATAATGAAATAGGGAGAAATCCCTAAGTTTAACCTTGATGGATTTCTATCATAGATCTCATAATTGGAGATCTAGCAAGAGAATCCTGAGGTCCTACTTATTTTAAATGAAAATTCACATCCAATTCTTCTCTCAAATGTATGATCCTTGAAGAATATAGAGTCATCTTATTATTTCTCCTACGAAGTTAATGGTCCTTGGAGACTTAATGAAATCCCAACTACATAAACCTCTATGGAATATAGCATGAATCCCATAAGATTTTTAGTGAGGAGATTACAAGCACTACACCATATGGGCAAATTTGTAACAAACAAGTTTTATAATTTGTAACGGGAATACCCTTTTATAGGTGCAAGAGACCACCCGCATTATGCAGCTGATTAGATAAGGAAGCCTAATCTAATTACAAGTTGATGAGTACAAATCATGGGAGGTTTCCTAAATGGCTTAGGAAACTATTTACACCTTTCTATTAGTTTTCTGACTGATTTAGGAAACTGCTGAGCTGCTTGGCTGTCAAACCGCACCTTGTGGAGAGCTGCTGTGCCGCATGCCCGGGCTGTGCGAGCACACCGAGCTGTTGCCCAGAAAAGGCCTCGGGATCGGAGGCTATAAGCTGCCTGTCCGGATAATCCGGGTCCTTTGCCGCTGACGTGGAGGCTGGGCTGTAGCAGAATATTTCTGGGTGTACTAGCTGCCCCCCATTTTTGAAGTTGATGTGATGTCCCATCAGATGAAGTTTGAAAATTAAGATTGCTTCCGAGGAACCGTCCGGTAAGAGGCCGGGACTCAACCCAGGGTGAGACCGATCGTTGTGGTCAGCCGGGGTATGGACCGAACGGTGGCCCTGTGGGCACAAGTCCTACCTGCGCCATGTGTCAGCTTGTAACTGGCCTAGTCAGGATCAAACGATACCAGCATGGATGTAACCAGACCGTTTATATGGTAACCGAACCGTCTCGTCGTGCATTTAATGCGCGTGCCTTTTGAGGTGACATTTTGCGTGCCCGAGGTGATAACTGTCAGCCACTTTGGGCGAGAAAGCGCACGAGCCGTTGGATCTATTTTGATCTGAACCGTCCGTAGTTCTTATATAAAGGAACACTTGTTCATTTCTCAACTCTTTGCTACAAGGACATACATTCCCGAGCGGTTCTGAGAGCAAACATTTCCCGGTCAAGATTTCTGAGCCCTTTATTGCGTTGATTTCTGTAAGTCCCTTTCCTTTATGAGTTTCAATTTGTCACTATTTTTCTTCTCACTCCCCTTCTCTTTTCTTTCCGTGGTGAGGCTGGAGGGAGCGAACCTGGTAAGCTTTGAGCGAGAGTGGGATTTCTTCCTCCTTAGGTTTTGTTTTTTTTTTTTTTTAAGTCAGGTGGAACCTTAGGACAGTTGAACCGAGCGGGTGCCCCCGGAGTAGTCTTGAGAGAGTGCCATCTAGTGCTAAGTACCATTCACTCTTTGCCTTTTAGGTTAGTGACCTTACCCCCTCTGTATACCAGGCTTGGGGTTCCTAACCCATACCTTGGTCATCACCTTCTTTCCGGCCCTGTCACCAAAACCCCAAGAATGTGTCACTCTGGTTTTAACTCGTCCTCCCAGTCGGAGGAGGAGCGGTCCGGGTCAGAGGAGCCGGACACAAGTCTGAGCCTGCCGTCTGCGTCCCCCCTCTGGCAGAATCCCGATCCATCTCTCCGACGATGAATCGGACCAGGAAGCCCCTATTTCTTCTGTTTCCCGAGTTCAGGCGACGAAACACTAGGGGAACCCGACCCTGAGGTGGCCTTTGCTAGTGAATTCATCCCATCCACCCTGCGTACCGAAGATCTTGGGCGCATTAGGGACAGGTACGGCCTTCCCGACCATTGCTCCTTGGCCGTGAACGTCGGGGGGGGGGGGGGGGCAAATATACCAGCGGGATTTTACCACCCTCTATGAGGACATCCTCATGGCTGGGTTCTGCATCCATCTCCATCCGGTCGCCTGGGATGTCTCGATCTACATGGGGATTGCCCCGGGCCAATTGACCCCGAACGATTAGAGATTCCTCATGGGGACCATCTCCATATGGCCCCAAGTTTTTGGGTACGAATTCTCTGTCCAAGAGTTCCTCTGGACACACCGATCGTTCCCCGTACATGGAGAGACCGAGTTCTTTTCTCTCAGGGCTCGCCAGGGGAGCAAGATCTTAGTCAACTGCTCGAGCAACAACAAAGGGTGGAAGAACAGGTTCTTCTAAGTGTCCACCCTCGGGCTCTGCGAACCGGCCCCCGAGATCCAGATGAGGACTTCCTGGGTGGGAGAGTTGAGGGGTAAGCCCGTCTGATTTCTCTTTTTGCTTTCTTCTTCGTTTTGCTCCAGTTTCTGAGACTAACCATTTTGTACTTAGCTTTGCAGCGGGATCAACTAGCCCGCCGAGCATTCCCGACGAGTGTCAGGCCCGAATCAGGAGTTTGGCAGACCGGCCGATAAACATCTGGAACTTGTTAACTCGGATCGGCGACTTTCGAGCTACTGACGACCTGGCTCAGCCCACTGAAGCTCCGATATTCCCCACAATCCTTCCTGGTAAGTTCTCGGACTCGGCCTTCTCCCGTGGTACTCCTTTCCCATCTTTTACATCGGTTGTCAACTGTTCAATTTTCTTCTTTTACAGAGATGGCTTCGAAGAGAAATATGGAGCAATTGAGGGAGAGGCAGGCCGCTACTGCTGCTGCTCAAATGGCAGTGGCACAAGGGAAAAGGCCTGCTGCCGAGGCATCGGGTGGTGAGCACCCTCTGAGGCGGATCACGCACGAAATAGCAAACCGTCCGAAGCCCGTGGGGACTTCAACGTCCCACGTGACGGTGGTTGCAGAGAATACCCCCCGGGAAGGGCCACCAGCTGTGGCATCGATGTGTTCCTCGGTCGAGATCAGGGAGCGGTGAGACCCAGTCTGCTCCCTAGCCAAGTGGAGGCATGCGAAAACATGTCTCTCGAGATCTTCCAAAGCTGGTTGTACAGCCTCTCCCACATGGTGAAGTCTCCTGCCTCTATTTCTTCTTCTTTTTTTCAATTACTTTACCAACTATACCTGGTTACTAATCGGTCAGTTTTAACTTTTTGCAGGTCGGATACATGGCCGCCGAGACTGAGTTCTTCCTCCCGTCCTTGGCCAGGAGGGCCGCAACTGCTGAAGCCGCTTTGTCTGAGGAGCGGGCAATCTCAGAGGCCAGGGGTACCGCTCTGGCCGTGGAAAAGGACAAGGTGAAGGGCTTGGGCTTGAGCCTTGGCGCAGATCAAGCCGAGCTGGCTACCACCCAGGCTGACCTAGAGGCTCTTCGGGCCAGCGCACCTGTAGCGGAGGCATGGGAGAAGGAGTTGGAGGAGGCGGTAGCGGCGGGGGCTCAGGAGGAGGCTTTTGATGATGGCTTCTTCCAGGGCTACGAAGACTTGAAGCGCAGGCTATCCCGGGATCACCCCGAGTGGGACATCTCGTCCTATGAGGGGATTGATCGGACTTCTGGGATGTAGGTCCTGCTGCAGGCGAGGGCCCTGCTATTGATGCCGGACTTGCTGAGGAGGCTGCCCCGAGCGAGGGCTCTGTCCCGGGAGTAGTAGCTGATCCTGCGGGAGAGGCTGGGGCCTGGGGAGACCGAAGACGTAGTCGAGGTAGACGACTAAGGTCCCCGACCTATTTTCTTTTGTAATGTAGTTTTTTTGTTTGGGGGAGGCTACTACAATTGCCCCCCAGACCCTGTACAAATATTTTTTAATTAATGAAAAGGTCCTTGAGACCGTCTTTTCCATTAACTGTTTACCATTTTTGTACTTGCATGCCTGCTTGGGATTGCCAGTGTCCGCCTAGTTTTGACCGACCTAAATCCCTGCCTTAGCAAATGGTTTAGGACCGTAACTGGTAGAATATCTGGTCTTACCGACATGTTTTAAAGATGACTGCCCTGTATATCATAGGAACTTATCATGTCTACCGTCCGGGATGTTTTATCTCTGATCACTATAAGTACTTAGGAATGTTAGGATTCCAAGTGCTTTTAATGACCGGTGTGATTTTCTATTTTGGCCCGGCCCAATCCCTGCCCCCTAAGCATTTTGCTAAGGCGGGTGTGCGGGAGTGTTTAGCCGTAAGAAACTGACCTGGAACATGGGTGGTTTCAGGGTCATTTGAGGCTTGCCATCATCACCCACCTAGGGGGTTTGCCCCCGTCGCTGGTTAGGCTTAAGCCAAGCTATTGCCTCAGGGTTAGGCCCGAGGTCTTTGTGCCTTGGTTTTGAGCAGGGTTAGGCTCGAGGTCTTTTAGGCCTTGGTTTTGAGCCAAGGTCTTTGCCTCGGGGTTAGGCCTGAGGTCTTTTAGGCCTTGGTTTTGAGCCAAGGTCTTTTGCCTTGGGGTTAGACCCAAGGTCTTTCAATATTGGGCGGGACACTAATAGGAGTAATTTTGCAAAGTAAAGTCTTTTATTTTATAATAAATGCTTAAATGGAGCTACAAAAATTTCCTAATCAGTGCTAAACTATCCTCGTCTCTGGGTTACTGATAATACTTGCGGATGTGTTGCATATTCTAAGGGTGAGACAGATCACGTCCATCCAGGCTCTGAAGCCAGTAAGTTCCCGGTCGGTTGGCTTGGGTAACTATATATGGACCCTCCCAATTTGGCCCTAACTTTTTATGGCTCGGGATTCGCGTAGACTGGTTCACTGCCTTAAGGACGAGGTCTCCTACTTGAAAACTGCGATGCTTCACCTTGCTGTTTTAATATCGTGAGACCCGCTACTTATGGGCTGCCACCTTTAAATAGGCTCGGTCTCTTTTTTCCTCTACCAAGTCCAGCTCTGTTCTGAGTGCATCTTTGTTATCTGGCACGCTGTAATTTGCCACCTGGTAAGTTGGCAACCCGTGCTCTGTAGGGACCATCACCTCGAACCCGTAGGTTAAGAAAAATGGCATCTCACCTGTTACCGCTCAGGGCGTAGTTCGGTAGGCCCACAGGAGGGTTGGCAGTTCTTCAGCCCACAGCCCTTTGTTGCTTTCAAGTCTAGTTTTGATCGACTGCAAGATCGTTCGGTTTGTCACCTCGGCTTGACCATTGGCTTGAGGGTGCTCGGGGGAGGAGTAGTGATTAAGTATCCCGTAGCCCGAGCAGAACTGCCTGAACAATGGGGTGTCGAATTGCCTGCCGTTGTCGCTGACCAGAACCCAGGGAATGCCGAACCTACTGAGGATATTCTTTTCCATGAAGCTTTCCATTTTTCGTTCGGTTATTGTTGCCAAAGGCTCGACCTCCGCCCACTTGGTAAAGTAGTCCACAGCGATGACTGCGAACTTGACCTATCCTTTTCCCGTCAGCAGGGGTCCGACAATGTCGATACCCCACTGGGCAAAGAGCCAGGGTCTTTGGATTGGTGTCTGAAGCTCTCCCGGTCAATTGATCATGGGAGAGTATCTTTGACATTTGTCATATCTTTTGACATACTCCTAAGAATCTCGGGCCATTGTCGACCAGTAATATCCTTGTAGTAAGGCCTTTCTAGAGAGTGTTCAGCCTTCGATGTGATTCCCGCACACTCCTTCATGGATTTCGTACAACACTGATTGGACCTGTACGGGATGGACGCAGCGGAGATACGGTATAGAGAATCCCCTTTTTTAGAGGATGTTGTCTATAAGATGATATCGGGCCCCTCAGTACCTAACCCGGCTGGCCTCCTCTTTCTCGTTTGGTAACACGCCTGTTGTCAGGAATGCTATGATCGGGTACATCCAGTTGGGTCCCAAGGCGTTTGGTTCCACCTCCATACATTCTGAGTTGATCACACTTGGCTCAGGCAGGTATTCTACCCTTATCCCGGGCAAGTTTAACTCAGAAGATGAAGCGAGGCGGGCTAACCGGTCGGCCCTGGTATTTTCCTCTTTGGATATTTGTATGATACAGAAACCCTGAAGCTTCTTTGAAACTGCTTGAACAAAGGCTAGATAGGCTACCATGTTCTCTCCCCGGGCTTCGTACTCTTGGTTGACTTGATTGACCATGAGCTGAGAGTTGCTATAACTTTGAACCTATTGCTCACCCATAGAAGTGGCCAACTACAATCCGACCAATAGGGCTTCATATTCTGCTTCGTTGTTGGAGGCACAGAACACAAACCTTAGGGCATACTCGAGCTGGATACCGTCGAGCGTAGTCAAGATGATTCCTGCCCCACTGCCATGCTGGTTTGAGGAACCGTCCACATGCAGCACCCAAGTGGGGATGTCAACCTGTAACCCGAGCGGTAGGATTGGTGGGTCGACCTCTTCAACTAGGTCTTCCGGATATGTGAACTCAACCAGAAAGTCTGCTACTGCTTGCCCTTTGATTACCGTCCGGGGGCGGTAGGCTACTTCAAATTCCTCTAACTTCACGGCCCACTTGACGAGCCTCTCGGACGTGTCAGGCCTGCTTAGGATCCTGCGGAGAGGTTGGTCAGTAAGGACCACAATAACATGGGCTTGAAAGTACGGACGGAGTCTCTGGGCGGAGGTGATGAGAGCGAATGCAAGTTTTTCGATGCGAGAGTATCTGCTCTCCGCGCCCTGGAGTGCCTGGTTGGTATAGTACACTGGGAACTATATCCCGTACTCTTCCCTGATAAGTGTTGAGCTGATCGCTAATGATAATACTGCCAGGTATAGGAACAATTCCTCCCCTGGTACGGGTGTTAAGAGTAGAGGGGGAGATGCCATATACTTCTTGAGTGCCTGGAACGCCTCTTCACACTCCTCAGACCACTAAAATGCCTTACAGAGGATCTTGAAAAATGGCAGGCACCGGTCAGTATTCCTGAAGACAAATCTATTCAGTGTGGCAACCCGTCCGGCCAGACTCTGTACTTCTTTAGTTGACTTGGACGATCGCATGTTGATGAGGGCCTGGATTTTCTAGGGGTTTGCTTCAATGCCCCGCCTGCTGACTAGGTGCCCCAAGAACTTTCTGGATGAGACGCCAAATATACACTTGGCCGGGTTCAACCTCATCCTGAACTTCCTCAAAATGCTGAAGGCCCCGGCCAAATGTTCCAGATGGTCGGACTCGTCCCGACTTTTGACCAATAGATCGTCGACGTACACCTCCATTGATTTCCCGATAAGGTCTTTGAACATGTGATTGACCAGGCATTGATAAGTTGCCCTGGTGTTTTTGAGGCCGAAAGGCATGACTTTGTAGCAGTAGGTCCCCTGGTCCGTGATGAACGAGGTCTTTTCTTCGTCCCCGGGGTACATGCTGATCTGATTATACCCGGAGTAGGCGTCCATAAACGAGAGGAGCGAATGACTGGCCATGGAATCCACAAGGAGATCTATCCTGGGCAGCGGATAGCAGTCCTTGGGGCAGGCTTTGTTTAGGTCGGTGAAGTCCACGCACATTCTCCACTTCCCGTTGCTTTTCTTGACAAGTACTATGTTGGCTAGCCAATCGGGGTAGTGGACCTCTCGTATGGAGTGGGCTTGGAGGAGCTTCTCGACTTCCTCACACACTGCTTTTGTCTCTCGGGGGCTATGCCCCATCTCTTCTGCTTCACAGGCCGGGAGTCTGGGTCGACGTTGAGCCGATGAGACATAACCCGGGGATCAATTCTGGGCATATATTCATGGCACTAGGAGAACACATCCTGACTTTGTTGCAGGAATTGAATCAGCTTTTCCCTAAGGTGGGGCTCCAACAGGGTGCCAATGCTTATCGTTTGGTCTGGGAATTGTGGGTTCAATGCTACTTGTTCCAATTCTTTGATCGGGCCCACTCTATCATTCTGGTCCCTCGAGTCCATCTCCTGGATGTTCAATGCCTCTGTGATGAACTCCCGGAGAAGGGAACTGACATAGCAACTCCGGGCGGTTGCCTGATCTCCACGCAGGCTCCCGGTTCCCTGAGGGGTCGGGAACTTAACTGTCAGGCAATGGGTGTAGACGACGGCCCTGACTCTGTTGAGTGTGGGCCTCCCAAGAATGACGTTGTAGGCAGATGAAGCCTCTACTATTACAAAGTTTGACAGCAGGGAAATCTGCTGAGGGTAAGTTCCCATAAGAATGGGGAGCTCCATGGTACCGAGCGGCTGGGTGCTAGATCAGTTAAAACCCACCAGGGGAGTAGCAACTGGGTGGAGCCGATCCCTGGACATCCCGAGCTGATTGAATATTGACACAAACATGATATCGGTCGAGCTGCCTGTGTCCACCAACACCTCCTTGACCACGTAATTGGCTATGGAGAGCGTCACAACCAAAGGGGTCATCATGGGGGCAGTGGACGCCTTGCAAATCGTCGAAGGTGAACGTCAATATGTTAGTTGGTGGGCGCCGGTGGATTGGACCTGCCAGACATCCACCCGGGATGCCTGAGCATGCCTCTTCCTTGCTGACTGTGAGTCCCTGCCATCCGACGTTCCTCCGGAGATCACGTTGATTTGACCAAGAGGCTGTATTTAACCGGGAGCTCGGGCTCCTTGCGTAGGCCATCCATCTGTGGTGACGTACTGTGCCAGATGACCCTGCTCGATCAGTTTTTCTATGGCTATCTTGAACTTGAAGCAATCCTCTGTGTCATGGCCGTGGTCTCTATGGAAGCAGCTAAACTTATCTCGATTCCTCTTTTTGGGCGGGGCTTTGAGTTTCCCCGATTGTTGAAGTAACCTCTGTGCCTCGGCGGCGGCCATGACTTTGTGGATTTGTCGGGATAGAGGCGTGAAATCGATTTGGGGCTGATCCCAGCCTCCTCTCTACTGGTCCTTCCTTTGCTTTTTTACCGGGCCCTTCTAAGAGCCCTCACGCCTCCGCTTGGCTTTCGGGGACTCATCTCCCGCGAAGCCAGTGCGCTTGGATTTTAGGAATTCTTCTGTGTCTATATACTTGCCTACCCTCTTCGAGAGCTCCACCAGGGTTGCCGGTCGGTCTCGGTGGAATGACATGGAGACCTTGGTGTGTTGGACTCCCGAGTAGAAGACCATGATGGCTGCTGTTTCATTCAAATTACGGATCTGGAGCCTCTACTGATTGAAGCGATCCACATACTCCCTTAGGGATTCACCCTTGCACTGCTTGACGGTCAATAGCTGAGTGTCTGGTTATGACCGGTCAAGCATCCCTACAAACTGGCTAATGAACAGCTTGGTCAGTGCCTTAAAGTCATCAACCGTTCGAGGCTTGAGGGCGTGGAACCACTACATGGCTGGCCCCTTGAGAGTGCTGGGGAAGGCCAGGCACAGCAATTCGTCAACAGTGGTAACCCCATCTGGGCCCTATAGGTGTGGATGTGATACACTGGGCTCCCTGTCCCGTCATAAGAACTGAGATACGATGGCTTGAACTTCCATGGGATGGCGAATCCGGTGACCCGAGTAGTATAGGGCGACTCGGTCTCCATGTTAGTATTGTCAGGACGCTGCTTGCGGCTCAATTGCTCAATCTATTTTTGCAAACCCTGGATTTGAGCATTCACATCTTCCCGCTCGGTCTTCCTGTCAATGTCCGAGCTGTAAGTCGAATCAGACGACGAGGCTTCCTCTTCGAAGTGTGTTGACCTCGGGGATAGAACCTGGCTCCGGCTCCGGCTCTGGGTAATCGTATGCCTAAGATCTCCCCGGCTCTGGGCCAGAGGGTCTTTGGCTGATTTCCTGGGCTTTGGCCCTGATCCCTCCCCCCTGATGGCGCGGCGCCTGTTGATGATGTCTCCATAATCTTCCACCCGATGAGGATTGGTACAAGCTCGCGGCCTGGGGTGCCTGGGCGCTCTGCTACGATCACCATCCCGGGCGAGTTCCCAATCCGACGGGGATACCAGCGCGGAGTGGGTATGTTTTCGGACTCTTCCAGGCTCCTGGTCGGGGGCACTCTTCCCAGTTTGATTCTCACATTAAGGGCGCTTCTCCTGTAAGGCCAACAGCGCTTCGATTTGCTGCTGGGTTTATCGTTGGCCTTCCAGAAGTTGTGCGAGCGCCGCTATCATCTGCTCGGAGGTCATGGAGCCGGCCTGCTGCTCGAGCTGCAAGTTCTCCTGACCGACCGGAGTAGTGTTTTTTTTACCCGTCTTCGGTGGTATGTTGACCAGTCAAGGAATTTATTGATGAGGAACTTGTCATTTTCCCACAGACGGCGCCAAACTGATGATGTCAAAAATTGGCAAGAGGGATTAAGAAGAGAGATATGGTGACACAATCAATTACGTGTGGTTCAGCCCCGTTAATAAGCTGACCTACGTCCACGGGTGCGTCAGTGCGCTTTACTAGCAGATCACCAGCGAGCCTAGTGAGCCAACAATTGGGGTGGCACTACCAGTAATACCGGCTGGGTGTATGCGTATCAAATGAGTGTATATGCTATTCTTTAAGTTAAGAATGCGATCCCCTATAATGGGGGTGAGTGGCCCCTTTTATAGGTACAAGAGACCACCCGCATTAGGCAACTGATTAGATAAGGAAGTTTAATCTAATTACAAGTTGATGAGTACAAATCATGGGAGGTTTCCTAAATGGCTTAGGAAACTATTTACACCTTTTCATTAGTCTTCTGACTGATTTAGGAAACTGCTGAGCTGCTTGGCTGTCAAACCGTACCTTGTGGAGAGTTGTTGCGCCGCATGCTCGGGCTGTGCAAGCATACCGAGCGGTTGCCCTCGAAAGGCCTCGGGATTGGTGAGCTACAAGCTCACTGTTCGGATAATCTGGGTCCTTTGCCGCTGACGTGGAGACTGGACTGTAGTAGAATATTTCTGGGCGTACCAATATTATATGTTATTTGAATAACACAAGAATTTGTTATGTGATTCAGAAAAAGAATCAACTCTACATATATATATATAGTTTTGTCGTTGCTTTTAGGTATATATAAATCCATGGCTGACTTAAAAATCACCCAAAAAACTAATTCGTCATCAAATTAACATAAAATTGTTTCTCGAGTAAACGTCTTCGGTAGTGTCTATGTGGCCTTGACTAGACACAAATTTTTTTTCTTTTTTGGATTTTTAACGAGTACTATCACAGTCCCATGATGTTGCTGACAGTCCCGTTTCTCATGATCAATAGAAATGAGACTCTAGTTAATTCCAAACAGAGTCCTAATTTTCGTTAAAACCAGAATAAAGTCAAAACTTAGTTGAGCATTATCATATATTATAGGGGTGGCACTCAGGTCATGTCGGGTCATAATCGTGTTATTCTTAACGTGTCATAATCGTGTCGGGTCATACATGGGACATCCATTTAACCCATCTAACCCACGTAGGTTGTCATCGATTCGGTCAGTATTTTTTTTTTCATGTTTTGAAAACCAACCGAAGTGGTCGGTTCGGTGGATTTTTTTCTGACTTTTGGTCGATTTTGCCAATTTGGACAATCAGATCGATTTTTTAGTTGTAGGTAATTTTAGGAAAATCGACCGGTTAGCTCGGTTCGGTTATTAAAAAAAGCTTACAGCCTTATTAAAAACACAAACCAGTTTTCCCATCAAATGTATCAATTATTAACACGAATTACAAATCATCTTAAATAACAAAATACTATAAATATAATAATATCCAACTATTATAAACTATTATAAACTATTATAAACTTATTAGTTATTAATTATTATTTTTATTAAATTAGTTATTAATTATTATATATAGATTTACTTGTTTGGTAAGTTAATAATTACTCTTTTTTTTTGCTTTGGGAGCAAAAAAAAAATTTTATTTTATTTTATTTTCAAATTTTTTTGTTCTTTTTATATCTTATTTAAATTATTTGTATTTTAGATTTTCAGATTGATGATGACAAAATTTGGGTGAGAGCTAGAAGAATAATTTAAAGAGACAGAGACAGAGAGAGACAAAGGATTTATATGTAGTTCGGCCCCGTTAACTAGGTGACCTACGTCCACGGGTGCGTCGGGGCGCGTTGGCTAACAAATTTTTGACGGCCTTTGGTGAACCGACAAAGAGGGCAGCACTACCAGAGAACAGCCGGGTGTATCGGATGAGAATGTCCTTCCCTTTAATGGGGGTGAGTGGTCTCTTTTATAGATGCAAGAGACTACTAGTACAAGGTAACTACCTGATTCAGGGAACCTTACTTGATTACAAGTGATTGGCATAAATCATGAAGGTTCCCTTACTGGTTTAGGAAACTGCTTGTATAACTCTTCTGAATGAGTTAGGGAACTGCCAGCAACCTTGTAGAGCAAGTCACTGGGCAGGCCTGGGTCGCACCCACCGGGGGATGAGTCTGCCTCGTGATCCCAAGCTGTGGGCCTAGACTAGACGGTATCGATCGATCAACCCGGGATAGCTGAATTCTAGGCAACTTTTTTTGGATGACTCGGTGTCTCCGTTTTGACATGGCGATTTGACTTTGACCGGATATTTTCTGACCTATCAATTGTCCCCCATTTTCAAAGCTGACGTGATGCTACATCAGATGAGGTTTGAAAATCTGTGCTATTTAGTAGACTGCTCGAGGAACTACCCGGGTCATTCCTCGGGAATGGACCTGCCCCCTTGGCCACCCGGGGGTTAGACAGAACGGTACCGTTGGGAACCTGGGGTTGGTGGCCACCAAGTGTCAAGGAGTGACTGGTCCAGTTAGGATCCAGCGAGGCCGGTGCTAGCATAATTGAACAGTCGTGTGGTAACTGGACCATCGTGTCACGCATTTAATGCGCGTGCCTTTTGAGGCGACACTTCACGTGCCTAAGGAGACAGCTTGTAGGTGGTTTAGGCGGGAAAACTTCCGGGCCGTAGAATCTAATCTGATCTGGTTTGTCCATGCTTCATAAATAAGGGACACTTGTTCATTTCCTTCAATCTTGCTACCCTGAGATAGAGATTACCGAGCGGTTTGAGAGAAAAAGCTTACCGGTCAAGTTTTTCCTGCTTTAATTCTTGTAAGTCAACACTTTCCCAGTTTCAATTTGCTGTATTCTTCCTTTTCCTCTTTCTTTTTCTTTCTTGAGTGAGGCTGGAGAGGACGAATCTACTAGGGCTCACACGGGAGTTAGATTTCTTCTTCCTTAGATTTTGCTTTTTCATTAGGTTAGGCGGTATGGCAGGACTGTTGAACCTAGCGGGTTGTCCCGGGTAGTTTTGACCGAGTGCCACCTTTCCTTAAAAACCTTATACTCCTTGTCCTTTAGACTTGTAACCTTACCTCCTTTGTACCTCAGACTCGGAGTCTCTGACCCATACCTAGGTCGCCGCTTGCTTTTTCATTCCACCATAGGAGTACCAGAGATATGTCACTTTGGTTTTGATTCCTCTTCCCGGTCGGAGGACAAACAATCGCGGTCTGGGACCCCGGACACAAACCTTTGCCACTTCGTCAGACCATCATAGTGAGGGTAGGATCCCGATCCGGCTGTCGGATGATGAATTGGACCAGGAGGCCCAGTTGGCCTGTCTCGCGGGGTTCAGGTGACAAGATTCCAGAGGGTCCTGACCCCGAAGTGGTGTTTGCCTGCGAATTTACTCCTTCTGTCTTGTGCGCCCAAGATCTCAGACGAATTAGGGATAGGTACGCCATTCCCGATGGTTGTTCCATGACCGTGCAGACCAGTGGGGCCCAGTTCCATCACCCGGGTTTGTTACTTTGTACGAGGACTCCCTCATGGCTGGGTTCCGTATTCCTCTTCACCCGGTCACTCAAGACGTCCTGATCTACCTCGGGATCGCTCTTAGGCAGTTAGCCCAGAATGGATGGAGGTTCCTAATAGGGTCCATCTCTCTCTAGCCCCAAGTCTTTGGGTACGAACTCACCCTTCAAGAGTTCTTGTGGACCCACCGACTGTTCCCCGTGCATAGGGAGGTCAGGTTCTTCTCTCTAGGGGCTCGGCAGGGGAGAAAAATTATTGTCAACTGCCCGAGCAACAACAAGGGGTAGAAGAACAAGTTCTTTCAAGAATCCACCCCCGGGCTCTGTGAGCAGGCCCCAGGAATCCAGCTAAGGACTTTCTGGGCGGGGGAATTAAGGTTAAGCATGTCCAACACTTCTCTTTTTTACTTTCGTTCGCCTTTGAGTGTAGTCATGTGGCTAACCGTTTTGTGTTTTGTTTTACAGTAGTATCAGTCAACTTGTCGAGCATTCTCGAGGAGTGCCGAGCCAGGATCAGGCATTTGGCAAACCTGCCCACCAACATTTGGAACGTGCAAACCCGGACGGGAGATTTAAGGCCTCCTACGACCCGGACGAGCTCGTCGAAGCTCTCGTCTTCCCTCCAATTATCCTGGGTAAGCATTTAGGGTGAATTATTTGTGGCCTTGGCCATTTTCCACTGCTTCTCCCGGTTATTGACTGCGTGATCTCTTTCCTTCACAGAAATGGGCCCCAGGAGAGATTTATAGCAATTGAGGGCCAGATAGGCCACCGCCGCCACTTGGATGGCAGGGAGAGGAAAGAGGCTAGCTGCTGAGGCCTTGGGTAGCGATCATCCACTCAGGCGGATAAGGCATGGAACGGAAGCACACTAGGAACCTGGGGAGTCATCGGTTCCATCAGATGAAGGTGGTAGAGGATACCGCTCCCCGGGCGGACTTACCATCTGGGACACCTCTGGGGGAGTCGGCGGAGATCAGGGAGAGGGAGAGGGTCAGGGCAGTTCTTCTCCCTAGTCAAGTGGAGATGTGTACAAACATGTCTCCCCAAGTCTTCTAGGGGTGGCTGTACAGACTCTCCCATTTCGTAAGTACTTCTGCCACTTTGTTCTTCATTTTTTATTCACCCTGTTTGCTTGATGACTGACCAATTTACACTTCTTGCAGGTCGGCTACATGGCCGCTGGAGCTGAATCCTTCCTGCCCTTCCTGGCTGGGAGGGCCACTGTAGCTGAAGCTGCCTCCTCGTAGGAGCGGGTAGCCTCTGAGGCCATGGAGACTGCCTTGGCCATTAAGAAGGACAAGGTCAAGGGCTTGGCCCTGGGCCTTGGTGCTTCGTAGGCAGAGCTGGCAGTCACCTTGGCTAATCTGCAGGCTGCCCGGGCCAACCTGGCAGTGGCGGACGCTCGAGAGAAGCCCCTGGCCGGGGCGGCGGTTGTAAGGTCTACAGAGGAGGCCTTTGACGACGGCTCCTACCAGGGGTATGAAAACCTGAAGAGAAGGCTAGCCCAAGACCACCCCGAGTGGGACTTCTCGTCTTACAAGGGGATAGACTCAGACTACTGGGACATGGGTTTTGCCACTGCCAAAGGCTCTGCTGGTGGGGCTAGACCTACTGAAGAAATAGCCCCTGGCGAGGATGCTGCTCCGGGCGGGGAGGCTGCTTCAGGAGGGAGGTTGGTGAGACTGAGGACGTGGTCGTGGTGGACGACGCCTAGCCTCTCTACCCGTCTTTGTTTTACAGGCTACTACAACTACCCCCCAGGCTTTGTACATTTTGTTTTTGTTTTTAATGAAAAGGTCCTCTGAGGTCGCCCTTTTGCATCAATCGATTTTCATTGTGTTTTTTTTTGCACTTGCCTGTTTGTAATAGCCTGAGCCCGACTGGTTGTAAATCTTGTGGAAACCTTGCCTTAGCAAAAGTTTAGGACTGTAACTGATAAAGAACACTCGGTCTTCTAGGGACCTGTTTTGAAGGTCCCGCCCGGTATAGTGTAGAATTTTGGTCGTATTACTACCCAGTCAATTTCTCTGGGCGTTGTAGGTACTTAGGAATGTTCTAGAATTCCAAGCCCTATTAGTGTCCGTTGTGATTTCCTATTTTAGTCCAGTGTCCCCCTATCCCGCAATCTTTTGCTAAGGTGGGCGTTGTTAGAAGGAGCGACCGTAGGGAACCGACCTGGAACGTGGGTGGTTGCAGGGTCTTTTAAGGCTTGCTATCATTAGTCACCTAGGGGAATTTTTCCCTGTCGTTGGTTATGGACCTAAGTGAAGCCGATGCTCGGATGTGACCCCGAGGTCTTCTGTGCCTCGTGTGTGGAGTTGAGATCTTTTGTGCCTCGGGCATAATCCTGATGTCTTTTGTGCCTTGGGTGTGATCCTTAGGTTTTTTTTTAACACGGAACACTGGTAGGGGTCATTACTTGCAACAAAAACAAAAAATCTTTATTCCTTTTGAAAATTATAATAATTGCTCTGGGAGAGCTACAAATTTCTTAACTAGTGATAACCCGCTCTTATCCAAGCATTACTGAAAATACTTACGGAGGTGTTATATGTTCCAAGGGTGAGACAGATCGAGCCCGCCCAGAGTCTATAACTAGTAGGTGCCCGGTCGGTTGACCCAGGTAACCCTGTATGGTCCTTCCCAGTTTGGCCCTAATTTTTCGTGGCTCGGAACCTTGGTAGATTGGTTTACCGCCGTAAGGACCAGGTCTCCCACCTAGAAACTACAGTGCTTGACTTTGCTGTTGAAATACCAGGAGACGCGCTACTTATAGGCTGCCACTTTCAGATATGCCCCGGTCCCTTTCTCTTCTATTAAGTCGAGCTCTCCTCTGAGGGCCTCTTCATTGCCTTGCTCGCTAAAATTTGATACTTGGTAAGTCGGTAATCCGAGCTCTGTGGGGACCACTGATGCTGTCAAAATCAAGTTCTTATTTAACCCTATTAAAAACGTAGTATGTTGGAAGTAGGGTGTCGAGTCCACAAGGATTGCAATGCAACAAGGCTTGTTGGGCGCTTAATAACCAATTATAATGCGAGGAGCAATTAACAAACTAAGAAATAAAATTGAGTCTTTGCAACTTTGAGATTGGCTTAATTTGTATAAGATTATACTACAATGACTATTTAGTAAAAGAGAAAATAAACTTTGAGTAAAGCTAAGTTTAATTGACAATTGGGGGTTTTGTAAAAGGAGAAATTGAGGTTGGGGAGCATTCCCCCACCTTGGACCAAACAACACATGGCTCTCATACTTGTAGCACATCCTAGAGTAGAAAATTGCATTATGACAAACTATCAAACATGTGGTAGTCAACCAACATGCTAGATAGATGTTCTAATGCATTACATGGGATGGGTATGTGGTTAGAGTTTAGAGATTTAACAACTTCCAATGCTTGACATTGGAGTTGGGGTCTCAAGACATCCAACCATACCCCCATGAACTCTAGAAATACCACAAAATGTGAGAGTCCTACAATAAAACACACTTGGGTCCAATGGTGGGTTTATGATCCCCAACCTATATGATTTAGCTACTCATAATCATAATGACAACAATATTAAAGAGAGGGAAAGAGGAAATATACCAACTAGAGTAACCCATCATGAATGCCATAAAAATCCCAAGATGTTCTTCAACAAAAAGCTTCAAAGTATTCGATACAAACCCACTTTTCTCTCTCTAACACTAAATGAAAGTAGATGATAGGTAGCTGAGGAGTAATGGTGGAGAGAGATGAGGGGATTTGAGAGAGGGAGAGTTTACAATCTAGAAAATACAAGAAAAATAAAAGCTAGCCCTAAATTAAAACCTTCCCTAACTATATATACTCTATGCAAAAATGGCAATCTTGTAAATACAAAAGGGAGACAAAGCTGTAGCAGCGGATCGATCCGATGCAAAAAGCCGGATCGATCCCATTCTTCAATTAGGAAGCAGAATGTTCCGCAAAACTCGCAGATCGATCCGCGTGTGAAAGCCGGATCGATCTGGCCTTGCGAGAAAATGTTTCCAGGTCCTGGGGAAGCAGCGAATTGATCCGTCTTAAGAACTCGGATCGATCCGGCCCCCCAGAAATGTTCTTTTTGTCCCTTCCTTTTAGTGAAGCTTCCAAAAGATTGAGTCCAACTTCTACCCAGGTTCCAAAACACCTACAAGAAAGAGATTTTATTAACAAAAAGTACACAACAACAAGAACAACAAAAGTATAATTTATCCATTAAATCTCCCAGTATAAGTGATAATTCGTGTCCAATAAGGGTAAAATCATGAAGTTAAGAATGCAAGATTAGACACGAATCAACCACCGTCTCAAAGCCGTAGGTGAGGGAAAAGGGGGTCTCCCCTATAGCCACTCAGGGAGTAATGCAGTACGCCCATAGGAGCATTGGTAGCTCTTCAGCACAAAGTCCCTTGACATCTTCAAGTCTGGTTTTAATGGACTGCAAGATTCTTCGGTTTGTCACTTCGGCCTGTCCGTTGGCCTGAGGGTGCTGGGGGGACGAGTAGTGGTTTGATATTCCATAGCCCGAGCAGAATTGCCTGAACACCAAGGTGTCAAACTGCCCGCCGTTGTCACTGACCAGGACCCTGGGGATGCTGAACCGGCTGAGGATGTTTCACTTGATGAAGCTCTCCATCTTTTTCTCGATGATCGTTGCTAGAGGCTCGGCTTCTGCCCACTTAGTGAAATAGTCCAGGGCAATGACCGCGAACTGGACTTGTCCCTTTCCCATCATCGGGAGGGGTCCGATAATATCAATACCCCACTGAGTGAACAGCCAAGGGCTGAAGATCGGTGTCTGGAGCTCTCCCGGGCAGTTGAAGGTAGGCGAATATCTCTGACACTTGTCATACCGCTTGACGTATTCTTGGGAATCCCGGGCCATCGTCATCTAGTAATAGCCTTGTAGTAGGGCCTTTTGGGAGAGTGCTCGACCTCCAACGTGGCTTCCACACACTCCTCGTGGATTTTATGCAATATTCCCTGAACCTTTGTAGGGTGGATGCATCGGAGATACGGGTAGAGAATCCTCTTTTATAGAGAACGCCACCAACGAGGTGGTGTCTGGCCGCCTAGTACTTTACCCGCCGTCTTCTTTTCATCTAGTAAAGTACCGGTTGTTAGGAACGTCATAATGGGATCCATCCAGCTGGTCCCTAAAGCGATCGGTTCGACCTCCATACCTTCTAAGATGGTCACACTAGGCTCGGGTAAGTATTCTATCCTTATCTCGGGTAAGTTTGACTCAGAGGACGAGGCGAGGCGGGCTAACCGGTCGACTCTTGTGTTCTCTTCCCTCGGGATTGTATGACATAGAATCCCTTAAGCTTCTTTAAAACTGTTCAAACAAGGGCGAAGTAAGTTACCACGTTGTCTTCCCGAGCTTCTTACTCCTGATTTACCTGATTGACCATGAGCTGGGAGTCGTTATATCCTTGGACTTGCTGCACACCCATAGAGGTGGCCAACTGAAATCCAATCAATAGGGCTTCGTACTCGGCCTCGTTGTTAGAGGCTTGGAAATCGAACCTTAGTGCGTACTCCAGCTGGATCCCGTCGGGTGTGGTCAGGATGATCCCTGCTCTACTACTATGTTTGTTGGAGGACCCATCTAATAGAGTACCCAGGTCGGGGTGTTAGGCTATAGGTTGGGTGGTAGAACCGGTGGGTCGAGTTTTTCGACTGGATCTTCTGGATATTTGAACTCAATGAGAAAATCTGCCACTGCTTGTCCCTTGATTGTTGTTTGTGGTCTATAGACTACTTCAAATTCTTCTAACTCCAACGCCCACTTGACAAGCCTTCCGGATGTCTCAGGCCTGCTTAATATCCGGCAGAGAGGCTGATTTATGAGGACCACGATGACATGGGCCTGGAAGTATGGGCAGAGTCTCTGGGCAGAAGTGATGAGGGCAAAGGCTAGTTTTTCGATGCGAGAGTACCGGCTTTCTGCGCCTTGGAGCGCCCGACTGGTATAATAAACTGGGAATTATATCCCATGCTCCTCTCGAATGAGTGCCGAGCTTACCGCTGAGGGTGATACTACCAAGTACAAGAACAGCTCCTCCTTTAGTACGGTTGTTGAGAGCAGAGGGGGCGACATCAGGTACTTCTTGAGTTCCTGAAACACTTTCTCGCACTCCCCCGACCACTGAAATGCCTTACGAAGGATATTGAAAAATGGCAGGCACTGGTTGATAGCTCGGGAAACGAATCTGTTCAATACGGCTACCTATCCGGCCAAACTCTAAACTTCTTTGATTGATCTGGGTGGCCGCATCTTAGTAATAGCTTGGAGTTTCTTGGGGTTTGCCTCGATTCCTCGCCGACTCACCAAATAACCCAGAAACTTTTCGGACAAGACTCCAAATGTGTACTTGGCCAGGTTCAACCTCATCCGGTATTGTCTGGTCGGACTCGTCTCAACTTTTGACCAAAAGATTATTGACATAACCTCCATGGACTTCCCGATTAAATCTTTGAACATATGATTGACCAGGTGTCACACCCCGATTTTTGGACAATCAAATATTTAATCCAGAGCATGTATCCAGACTAATATTCAATTTCAAAACATCGAGAGTGACACCGACACACAGGCTAGTAGATAATTATTGAAAACAGTATTTTATACTCATTAAATAAGAACATGTGATTTTGTGTTTAAAGAAAAACTCTTTATTATTAAACTTGTATTCCCAAACATTCATTTTCATTATAAAAGAAATTTAACTCTACACATATTATATCCTTTCGATTTACAAAAGAAATATTATGTTCATTCAATAAAACCCCCTTTATAGAGTTCAGCGGAAAGAAAAATAAATATGCATAAAATCTATACATCCATTGGTCAGAGCAACTACAATATTCCCAATACCCAATATACAATCCTTCTTACAATTATATACATGTGGCCCACACTGCCAGAAATAAAATAAAGTACAACAAAAAAATACAACTCTAATAATAAACAACACTGCGACAGTCTCTTCACCCAAACAGAAGCTCCAAAGAAAATCTTCAAATACTAAACCTGCACATACATTCGACTACGTTTCATATAGAAACGCACCCGAATGCATTACGCACCCGGGTCAGTATATAAAATACTGGTGTGAGTTAACAAAAAAATATAAAACGAGTCTTAGGGAACAACGGTGTCCCATAGACTCCCAAAAGTACTCACAAAGAAACAACATGACCACCTCATATCATACAATATCGTTGCACAGAAAATAAACAATGTCATCACACATAATTCATGTCGGGTTAGAACAGTAGTTCCACGCACATTTCAGGACAGAACGGTAGTTTCCTTCAATGTGGTGGCAGTGGCTCCAACCCCAAATAAACACAACTGAATACTTACCGGTCGGATATCTATGGTGAGTCAGCCCTGCATAAAAGTTAGTGGACCCACCATCCTGTAATATATAGTTATCACAAACCAAGCAAATAAGTCAGTAAACAACATTTCCACATTCTAACTTAAACATCGCATTCATTATTCCAAACTTATCAGTCTTATGAAATACTCCATTGTCATTATTTATTAGCCTTTAATTATCTTTGTGTTCCCTAGGTTCACCACTTGGCCACCCTCTATGGTACAGCCCACACATATATCCCATATGTGCCCGGACATACTACCAACACCCACTCCGGTGCCAGTTTGGTTGGGGTATCAACCAAACCAGGTATACACAACGGACGGCTGGTCAATATGTCCAGACATCTATACAATATAAGCCGAGCATAAGGCTTAGGCCAGCTTGATCACACATCCACTGGCAAAAAGTACACTCAACAAGTCTTAAGCCAGCTTGATCACAAAGCCACTGGCAAAAGAGTGCGAGCTACCAAAAATAATAACACAACAACGGGGAGTAGTGAACACTAAGGTCTTTTCCTAGTTTCTTACCATCTACGTTAATTCTCATAAGTACGCATTCATGAGGGTTTAATCACGTCGTTAACCACTTCGGGAATTTATCATTTATTCCATGGAATATCATTATCCGATTATTCACGATAAGACCTTTTTTTTTGCCAAAATTCTATTCAAGTCTCTGGCGTAGTATTTTCATAATAATTATTTAATACCACACATAGAATAAGTTGGGGTTTCTTAACACATAGCATATAAATCGACACTCAACAGTACTATTTAAAACAGTTCCAAACAGACCCTAACATTAAACAGTCCCAAAACCAACATGGACTAAAATTATTCCTCATAATAATTCCGCACAAAGAAACATCTCTAACAATTTTCATAAACATAAATTCGAAATTCGGAGTTACCATTCACTGCTACTGTAATATAATTTTTCTGCCCAAACGGTGCAGAATTGGGAAAAATGCTATTAGACGAAAGTTGTGCAGAATTGCGTTTCCTACAGGCTTACGTGAACAGAATCACGAAAACTGTAACGTATGATTTATTATGAATTTTCTACTAAAATATGATCCGTGAAAACCCCAAATCCGAAAATTGAATAATTGCTCAAATGTATATTCAAAGCTCATCTATAAATCTCAAATCATAACTTCAATCATTGTAAATAAAAACCTAAATCTCATAATCCATAACCATACTAATTTAATAATCTATACATTTAAATTTTCAATCAAATGAGATTAAAAGAAAATAACAAGTTAACTCACCAATTTATGGATTCAAGGTTGATGATGATTAAGCAAGACAAAGGTTTGGAGTCCCTATTGTCCTCTCTTATTCTCTTCTTCTTCTCATTCTTTATTCCTTCTTCTTCTTCTTCTTCTTCTTCTTCTTCTTCTTCTCTCTCTCTCTCTCTCTCTCTCTCTCTCTCTCTCTCTCTCTCTCTCTCTCTCTCTTGTGTGTGTGTGTTTAGAAGTGTATTGGGGGCTAGGGTTTAGATAGTAGGGGTGAAAGTATTGTTGGGAGAACTAATATAGGGTTAACAAGACATTATCCCGTTTTTATTTTTACCCCTTCATAAAAATACATCATATGACCCCAAAATGCATTGCAAAGTACCAAAATGAGTTACCCATTGGGTACCCATGACCCAGGTACTTAATTCTTATGTTAAATACATTGTTTAGAATATTTACGGGCCCTGTAAATACTACTAAATTAGAAACACATCAATTCTTAAAAATTTGAACTTACACAAATTTATCCCATCACTTAAGTTTATAAAAATATTCACATCGTAATTTGTACTAAAAAATTAATACACATAGATATATAACCATAAACATAAATACCCATAGCTAATTTATCACATATAAAAATTCGGGTGGCCACATTGACATATAAAAATAAATATTTATATCTTGAAAATTACGGGTGTTACACCAGGCGTTGATAAGTTGCCCCAACGTTTTTTAGGCCGAAGGGCATCACCTTGTAACAATATGTCCCATGGTCTGTAATGAAGGAAGTCTTTTTTTCGTCCCCGGGGTGCATGCTAATCTAGTTGTACCCCAAGTAGGCGTCTATGAATGAAAGAAGTGAGTTGCCAGCCATAGAGTCCACAAAGAGGTCTATCCTAGGCAGCGTATAGCAATCCTATGGGTAGGCCTTGTTCAGGTCGGTGAAATCCACACACATCCACCACTTCCCGTTGCTTTTCTTGACTAGCACTACATTTTCTAACCAGTCAGGATAGTGGACTTCTCGGACAGACTTCGCTTTCAGGAGCTTCTCAATATCTTCCCGTACTACTACTTATCTTTCAGGGGCCATGCCCCTCCTCTTCTGTTTGACTGGTTGGGAGTCCAGGTCAATGTTAAAATAATGGGACATAACTCGAGGGTCTATCCTGGGAAATTCCTCATGGAACCAGGAGAAGACGTCCTGGCTCAGTCGTAGGAGTTGGATCAACTTCTCCCTGAAGCTCAGCTCTCAGAGAGTGCTGATACCGACGGACTGGTCGGGGAGTTGGGGGTCCAGTACCACTTTTTCCAATTCTTCTACTGGGCTGACTCCATCCCTTATATCCCTTGGGTCCATCTCCTGAACGTTCAACGTCTCTATAACTGCTTCTCTGCGCAAGGAGCTGACATAACAGCTCCGAGAGGTTGCTTAGTCTCCACACAAGCTCCTGGGCCCTAGTGGCATTGGAAACTTGATCACTAGGCCGTATGTTGATATGACCGCCCTAACCTTGTTGAGCGTCAGCCTCCCCAGGATGACGTTGTAGGCGGACAGAGCTTCTACTACCACAAAGTTTACAAGTACAGAGACTTGCTGGGGGTAGGTCCCCATGAGAACTGGGAGCTCGATTGTACCGAGCGGTTGTGTGCTAGATCCATTGAACCCTACTAGGGGAGTGGCTACGTCTCGAAGCTGATCCCTTGATCATAAACTGATCGAAAGCCGAGATGAACAAAATATCATAGGAGTTGCCCGTGTCCACTAACACCTTATTGACCATATAATTTGGTATGGAGAGTGTCACCACCAGCGGATCATTGTAGGGGTAGTGCAGGTCCTTCACATTGTCAGACGAAAACATCAACACGTCTGTCGATGGGGAGCTGGCAGATTGGATATGCCAGACATCCGATCGGGATGCCCAACCATACCTCTTTTTAACCGACTGTGAGTCCCCTCTGCCCGAAGATCCTCTGGAGATCACATTGATTTGCTCGAAGGGTTGTGGCTGCTCGGGAGTTTGGGTTATTTGGTCAAGGTCGTCTATCCACCGCGACAAACTCGGTGAGATGACCTTGTTCAATCAATTTCTCAATGATAATCTTGAGCTTGAAGTAGTCCTCTGTGTCGCGACCATGGTCTTTATGATACCAGCAAAACTTATACCTATTTCTCTTCTCGAGTGGGCTTTTCAATTATGCCGGCTGTTAGAGCAGCCTCTGTACCTCGGCGGTGGCCATGATCTCGTGGATAGGCCGGGAAAGAGGTGTGAAGGTAATTGTAGCCTGATCTCAACCACCTCTCCGTGTCAATGTACTTCCCAACCCTCTCGACTGTTCCTCTGCGGAAGATCGATCATAGATGAACAACGTAGCAACTTTGGTGTGTTGAACTCTCGATCAGAAGACCATGATAGTGACTATTTCGTTTAGGTGGCAAATCTGGAGCCTTTGTTGATTGAAACGATCGACGCAATCTTTCAGGGATTATCCCTTGTGCTTTTTGACGGCCAACAGTTGGGTGTCGGGCTGTGACCGGTCAAGCATCCCCACAAATTGGCTGATAAAGAGCTTGCTGAGTGCCTTAAAATTGTCGATCGTTCAGGGATTGAGAGCATGGAACCTCTGTGCGGCCGGCCCTTTAAGAGTTCGTCGGCAGTGGTGACCAGCGCCATTTGGGCCTTACAAGTTCGGATATGATCCACCGGGCTTCCCGAACCGTCATAAGAATCGAGATGCAGTGGTTTAAACTTTCACGGGATAGGGAATACTATGACCTGGACAGTAAAGGGAAACTTAGTTTCTATATTGGTGTGATTATGGTGCGGCTTACAGCTCAATTTCTCAATTTGCTTCTGTAGGTCCTCAATCTTGGCCTTGACATCTTTCTAACCGATCTTCCGCTCCGTATCTGAATGGTACGGATCGGACGATGGGGCCTCTTCCTCGAAGTACATTATCCTTGGGGATGGGACTCAACTTTGACTTCGAGTAATCGTGTGCCTAAGATCTCCACGGCTCTTGGTTGGGGGGTCTTTGGCCAAATCCTGGGTCGTTGGCCCTTGCCCCTCCCCTTTGGCAGCACATCTGTTGTTGATGATTTCTCTGGCATCCCCCGCCTGGCGCGGGTTATCCCGGGTACATTGTTGGGTCCGCTCGGGAGCCTGGCTATGCTCATCATTCCCGAATCGATCAAAAGCCGGCGGAGATACAAGTTCAATTTGGACACGCCTTCGGATCCGTACGGGCTCCCAATTGCGCTCGCCCTTCCTAAGCTGATCCTCGATTTGAGGGAGCTTTTCTTGGCGATCCAGCAGTGCTTCGATCTGTTACTGAGTTTATCGCTAGCCCTCCAGTAGTTGTGCAAGAGCCGTGGTAATCTGCTCGGAGGTCATGGAAGCAACCGGTTGCCCGGCCTATGAATCTGCCTGACCTGCTAGAGCAACAGTCTTCTTACCCTTCTTTGGCGGCATGTTAATCAGCCAAAGATTTGTTTTTCTGAGAGAGTTTGTCATTTCCCACAGACGGTGCCAAGCTGATGATGCCAAAATTTGGGTGAGAGCTAGAAGAATAATTTAAAGAGAGAGAGACAAGGGATTTGTATATGGTTCGACCCCATTAACAAGGTGACCTACGTCCACGGGTACGTCAGGGTGTGTTCGCTAACAAATTTCTGGCGGCCTTTGGTGAACGGACAGGGTGGCACTACCAGAGAATCGGCCAGGTGTATGCGTGTAAGAGATGTATGAGTTCCTATCCTCGTCGGATGAGAATGTCCTCCCCTTTAATGGGGGTGAGTAGTCTCTTTTATAGATGCAAGAGACTACTTGTACAAGGTAACTAGCAGATTTAGGAAACCTAACTTGATTACAAGTGATTGGCATAAATCATCGAGGTTCCCTTAATGGTTTAGGAAACTACTTCTATTAGTCTTCTGACTGAGTTAGGGAACTGCCAACAACCTTGCAGAGTAAGTCACAGGGCAGGCATGGGTCGCACCCACTAGGGGACGAGTCTGCCTCATGATCCCAAGCTGTGGGTCCAGACCGGACGGTATCGACTGATTTGACCGGGATATCTGAATTCTAGGCTCCTTTTCCGGATGACTCGGTGTCTTCGTGTTGATGTGGCAATTTGACTTTGATCGGATATTTTTTGACCTATAACAAGTTATTAAAAATTATTTTTAGAACTAAAAAAATGCCTCAACTGCACTTAAATACTTAATCGGGTCAACCGGGTTAGACGGGTTGACTCGCTTAAACCCAATTATTAATCGTGTCAAACAGGTCGACTCGTTTATGACCCGTGCCTTTATACAGGTCACCCAAACCCGTTTATTTTCGGGTCGGGTTTCCGTATCGGGTCGAAAATTGCCACCCCTCATATTCTCAGCATTCCCAAAAAAATAAAACATAAAACATTAGTCAATAGATGTTTATCGATGGGCATATCTAGGACCGTTACTCTTTGGTTTGCATATCTAGGACCGAGTAATGCCTGGGATCTGTTGGGACACATAAAACATTTACATAAAGTTGCTTACAAAAATTTATTGTGTCTATCTCTCTCTTCTAGTAGGGTCTTATTGTGTCTATCTCTCTCTTCTAGAAGAGAGAGATAGACACAATAATTTTTTGTAAGCAACTTTTATGTGTCCCAAGTATTACTCATCTAGGACTTAGGGGTGGATATAAGCCGAGCCGAGCTCATGTGCTCTCGAGCTTGCTCACGAGTTGAAATGAGCCGAGCTTTTAAGTGATTGCGAGTTTTTTAACGATCTTTTTCGCGTGTACTTTAAAACAATATAGTTTAATGATAAATAAGTTATTTATCAAGCCTATTTTTTTTAGATTTGTCATATTTTCTCTAAAATTATATAGTTTCACAATAAATACATGCATATATAAAAGTCAGTATACAAGCTTCATGTCAAGTTTATTAACGAGTTTTTCACGAACCTGCTCAGGGGCGGACGAAAAGAAGGACAAGACCCCCTTCCCCCTGAAAGTTGTCATGACACATCCCGCTGTGGGCGGAAATAGGATACGTGACATGCCACCAAGACTCATCAAATGCATTAAAAGAATATAGCAGCAAAAAAAAGGAACTTAAAACAACATTGAGTATTCAAAATATTTAAAAACAATACCCTCCGAGTTGCAAAATCCGTATAAAATTGAAAATATAATTATATTTTGAAACGAATGAATATATGTTGAAAGTGGTCCCAAAGGTGCCCTAAGAATCAATCAAAACATTTAAATAATTTTCGGAAGGGGTATAAAAAGTAACCATGTAGGGGTCATTATTCAATCGGTCAACCGATCCCCTTCGACCTGTCGAATAACCCTTTAGCAAAATTCCTTTTTAGCAGCAGAAATTCTGCTAAGGATCAAACAACCTCTCACATTTGTAAACCTCTCAACACTCATACTTTAAATCCAAACTTTCGAACTAGACCCGGTTATCAGGATTAACATAAATCTTACTAAACATTGAAAAGAAAACGAAATTGAGCAAGTTAAGGTCCATTTGGCTCAATTCATAAAAACATCAACAACATATTCTTCAAACTCAAAATTTGACAAGTTAAGTATAGAAAATGCGAATCCAAGAGTTCGGATTCATTACCACCATAACAATGTAGTTCTTACTACCTACTACAACATTACATAACCATTCCCAAGGTTCCAAGTCATATAAACAACCCAACCTACTCAAAAATCCGTTATTAGAAACTTGGAATAGAATACAAAAATATATACAAGAGGATGATTCCTGTCGTTCACGGCCTCACTCCTCACGCTTATTCTTTCCTTTTTTCTTATAACCTACAATGGAGAAAATCTCCACTGGTCAGCTATATGTGAGTGAACAATTATAAACATATGCTTATATGGCAATTCATGCTCTAAGCATCAAAACACATCACAATAATCTTCGGGATGAGAGATACGCATTCATCCGGTAATGAGATTATGAAAATGATGACGTAGAGGGCCTTCTCCCAACCACCATCTAAGTGCCTTGGCAGGGCCTTCTCCCAAACCATGCACTGTAGTCGTCGCTACAATAAATCCTTAAACATCGTGTAGCTTACCCCCGGAATGAAATAGTACCAAACTCCTCTTCGACCCACATAGACACATAGCATGCTCATATAATCACATATACTTGCTTCTATACATTTTTACGTGCATAATTAACAGGCCTAATTAATACACAAATTTCACCCGGATCTAAAATATCAAGTCGAATATTTAAATACATGAAATTCCTTATAATTCATAAGCCTAGAATTCATACCTTAAGCAATAGTCCTATAACTTCAGGAGAAGTACTAGAACACTGACTCTAAGCCAAATCTCAGATTATACGCAAATCCTACAAGTATTTACACGTTTTCCCCAAATTCCTAGAATTAGGATTTTATCAAAACTTAGCCAAACAAGGCCTAACAACTATCAATACGAAGCCCTTACCTCAAGGAGTTCAAATATGAAGTTTGGAAAAAAAAAAAAACAAACGAGCAGAAGTACGTCGATTGGCATCATCAAGCTCTAAGCAATAAATCTCCATCTTGATTTAGGTTTTAAGAAAACTTTTGTAAATGAAGATATCTTGCCACTTTCTATATATATAGGCAACACTTTTGGAAATTGCGTTTACCTCCCCACGAGTTCTCAAAACTTCTAATTATTCCCCAAAATGTCTTACACGACTAATTCATGCTTCATGAGTGAAAACTATAAATTATAGAAGTCGTCTAAGTTCCGTTTGTCGCCGTAATTACATTCCGAAAACTAATTTCATAGAATTTCTAGATAATGTACCTTTTATGCAACGCATTACATAGGTTATCACTATAACGTTCAAAACGTTCTTAATCAAGATCAATACTATCAAAAAATATACTACACAGATAAATTTACTATTCACAATTTACCAGATAAGTCAAATAACATTTAAATTATATAAATGCCATTTAATCATGCGAAGTTCCTCATGAATTTCCACATCTCCGTGTCCTCGATTGATACTCCACGTTGACTCACAGTCATTCTCAATAAAAATTATTAAAAAACTTTAATGATTTCCATAAATTCACTTATGCATTTTAAAATAATAATCTTCCGAGACGGGTGTGACAACTCTCCCCACCAAAAAGGAAGTTTGTCCCCAAACGTATACCTCAAGAGTCAAAAAGATGTGGATACTCATTCTTCATCTCTTCCTCATTTTCCCACGTAGCCTCCTCGACTGTATGACTACGCTATAATACTTTCACCATTGGAATTGTCTTCGTTCTCAACACTTGCTCTTTTCGATCCAATATCTCTACTGGATGTTCTACAAAAGTCAAGTCCTCTTGAATTTGCAATGGTTCTAGTACGATAATCTTATTCGTATCCATCATACACCGCCTCAACATAGACACATGAAACACGTTGTGCACAAATGCCAACTCGGATGATAAGGCTAGTTGGTACGCCACCAGTCCTACCCTCTCTAGGATCTCAAACCATCCTACGAATCTCGGGTTTAGAATTCCACGCTTTCCAAATCGAACAATGCCTTTTGAAGGCGATACTCTCATGTACACAAAGTATCCTACCTCAAATGTTATCGGTTATCACTTGGAGTCGGCATAACTCTTACAGTGACTCTGAGCTACCTTAAGTCGCTCTTGAATTAACTTCACCTTCTCAGTAGTCAACTCTATTATCTTGGGTCCTATCTACCTTCTTTTCCCAACCTCAGTCCAATAAACTGGTGATTGACATTTACACCTATGTAAAGCTTCATACGGTGCCATTCCAATATTCGATTGAAATCTATTATTGTAAGCAAACTCGATTAATGGTAAGTGTTTCTCCCAATCACTTCCAAAGTCTAAAACACAAAGTCTAAGCATATCCTCTAACATCTAAATCATGCGCTCTGATTGTCCATTAGTCTGAGGATGGAAAGTGGTACTAAAACTCAGCTTGGAACTGTCACGCTCCAGAGCAGCAAAAATAGAGAAAAATAAATTTCCTTTTTGGGTCCATAGGGAATGACTGGTGAATGTCACTAGATCCACACCACAGTACTAGTCCAACTAAAACAAACAGAACAGTAAAAAAAAACTGAATATATAAAACGATTCTATCAATTACAAAACATCAAAGTGTAGTCCACAGGATCACAACAGGTCTGGAGACAACATATGCCCAAGTACCCATTAACACGAAACAAAATTGAGTTCAACAGAAATAACTAAATGTAACTATCTTAAGATCTTCAGCTGGCGTAAGGATAGTCGTCAGCATAATACTCCTCTCTCGAATAACCAGCGTTAGTGGGGCCATCCTCTGCATAGCCCAACTCCAGGTTGTAGCCATCACCGTAAGTTCCAACACCTACATTGTTAAGAATAGGGTAGTCTGGACGGGGAATGTCTAGGTAATAAAGACCGTGAGCTTATTGAAAGCTGAGTGACAACTAACTAACACAGTCTCATAGAAATAAGGTAATTACCAGTCCTGAACGATAATAAGTAGTGATATTAATAATATATTTTCCTCTGTTATTCAGACACGTCATAAATCGATTCTCTTCCCCTTCTAACTCTAAAACTGACTGTACTCAACCAAACTGACTATACCGAACTGGTTATATCATCACGACATACTAGTGTTCTTGTTCACCGCTTTTAAGAACTCTTACTGTTCAGCGCTTTTAAGAACTCTTGTGAACACTAGCCATCATGCTCATATAACAACTAGTCTATGGAAGTACCCATACTCTTGTTCACCACTTTTAAGAACTCTTACTCTTCACCGCTTTTAAGAACTCTTGCAAGTACAGTACCTACATAGCTCTGGTAAATATACCATGGGCGTGCCACAACTACTCTGGTTCACCGCTTTTAAGAACTCTTGTTATTCACCGCTTTTCAGAATGCTTACGAGTCCTGTGCACCGATAGCTTCCACAATTTTGGTCAAATCCTTCTGACTCCCTTATTGGATTAAATCTGAGCGAATAATCAGTTTGACTCATACAACCTCGAAAATAACTAATAACCCACTGACTGAATCACCAGTTATTCAATGCTACACAGTGTTATTATCTTAAACCTATCTCGTTGTCGCGTCGTATTATTACTAACGTTCTGAATCTGACTGCGTTACTCACCATATTATCTCAGCCTCATTATCATATCCCATTACCTTCGTAATCCATAATATCAAATTATAGAAACAAGGAATGATAATTAAACAACTACGCATTATGCATTAAAAACTAAAGGAACACATTCATGTTCTACTAGGTTCGATCGATTGAAGTCATCTCAATCGCTTGAAGGAAAGTGATGTTTGATTGATCGAAGTATTCTCGATCGATTGAAGTCAAGGTGGTCTCGATTGATTGAAGACTTTCGATCGATTGAGACTCAGTGATTTCGATCTATTGAACTCAGTTTGATCGGTCAAACTAAGTCTTCTACATATTCTTTAATGAACGTGCATAACATGATAGGGGTGTTTGGGTCCATATTAAAACGTCCAGAACTTGTAAAACATCAAAACTAAGATACCGAGTGAGTTTGGAACTCACCAAAAGTTTCTAAGGGCACGTTTGGCAACATAAAGCTTTGAAGCTTTAATGGCGGCCTCCTCTCTCTTCCTCTGTCTCTCTGCCTCTTCTGTCTCTCTCTCTGCCTCTTCTCTTTTCTTTTCATTCTCTGCTGCTTCTTCTTCTTCTTCTTCTTCTTCTATATATAGGTGTGTGTATATAAATATATGGATGTGTATATATATAACACAAGCACATCCACAAAAATATCTCTCTCTTAAACTCTCAAGTGTTCTACACCCACACACGGATAAGCTATATATATAAAGAGGGAAGGAGTGCAGATGGCAAGGTTTGCAGGAAACCTAGAATTCAAATGATTACAATGTTCGATCGATCGAACGAAGTTCGATCGCTCGCGAGCAGTTCTGTCAGTCTTGATTGATTGAAAAGAGTTTGATCGATCGAGGTGGGCACCATGTATTAAATTCAGGTCGGTAGGGTTTTGATCGCTTGAACTAGGTTCGATCGCTTGAGCTTGTGAGATGCCTGATCGCTCGAAATGATTCAATCGATCGAAAGTTAAATTTCAGGAATGAACAAGGAAAGTATATAGAATTTCTGTGCATAAATACTTATTGAAAATACGGGGTATTACATCATCCACCAGTCAACAAAAGATTTCGTCGTCGAAATCAGAAGCATACATAGTATAAACAAAAATGGAAACCTCTCACATATCGCTAATTCTAGCTCCCACAAAGCTTCTCCTTCATCATGATGCTTCCACTAAATCTGTACTAACGGGATCTCCTTATTCCTGAGCTTCTTGATCCCACAGTCTAGAATGCGAACTGGCCCTTTGTTGAACGTGACATCGTCGTTGACTTCAATATCCTTGAAGTTGATCTCATGCGCTGGGTTATGGGCACACTTCCTCAGCATACTGACGTGGAAAACGTTGTGCACTTCTGACATCTTTGGCGGTAACGCAAGGCGATAAGCAACCTTTCCAACACACTCTAGAATCTCAAACGATCCGATGAATTGTGGCGATAGCTTGCCTCTCTTCTAACCAAATCTGACAATGCCTCGAACAGGAGAAACTTTGAGCAGCACATGATCTTCAACGGCAAATTCTAAGTCTTTGCGTCGCTTGTCAGCATAACTCTTGTTTCGCGTCTGAGCTGTTTTCATCTTTTTATGTACAATCTAGATCTTCTCACTAGTTTCACATACCATCTCTAGCCCAACAAGTTGAGTATCTCTGACTTCAGTCCAACACAACGGCAATCGACAAGGTCTTCCGTATAAAGCTTCGAACGGCACCATTCCTATGCTCGAATGATAACTATTGTTGTAGGCGAATTCGATCAAAGGTAAGTGCGTCTCCTAAGAATTTTCAAAATCAATAACGCAAGCGCGTAGCATGTCCTCCATCACTTGATTGACTCGTTCAGTCTGACCATTGGTCTGCGGATGAAAGGCTGAACTCAAGTTTAATGTTGTTCCCATTGCTGTTTAGAGACTCTTCGAAAATTCTGCAGTAAAATGTAAATCTCGATCTGACACGATAGAAACAGGTACTCCGTGTAACCATACTATGTGTTGCAGATACATTCGGCTTAAACGTACTACTGGATACGTCATACTGTAGGCGACAAAATGTGCAGTCTTCATAAGGCAATCCACGATTACCCAAATATCATCATGGTTCTGCTGTGACTTTGGCAATCTTACCACGAAATCCATAGTGATATGCTCCCATTTCCATTGAGGAATCAGTAACGACTGTAGAAGTCCAGTTGGTTTATGATGTTCTACCTTTACCTGTTTATAAGTAAGACATTGAGCTACATACTCAGCCATTTCTCACTTCAATCTTTTCACCAAAAAATTTTCTTCAGATCCTTATACATCTTTGTACCTCCCGGATGAATAGTCATTCGTGACTTATGTGCTTCATCCAATATTTCCTTCTGGAGATTTCCTTCGTTAGGTATACAGAGTCTACCTTTACATCGTAAGGCTCCGTCTATACTGATACTCCATATTTTTGGTTCCTTTGCTGATATCTTCGCGAACCATAACTTTAAATCTTCCGTCGTCTATTGAGCTGTTATGATATGACTGATCAAAGTTGGTTGTACCATCAAACATCCAAACTGTTGTCTTTCCATTGGTTCTACTAGCTGAAGCTTGAATTTAGCTAACACTTCTAATGCTTTCCATTCTCGAATTAGTAGTACAGCGACCACTAGTCGAGGCTTATGACTCAAAGCATCTGCTACGACATTCACTTTACCTGGATGGTATTGCAATGAAAAGTCATAGTCCTTGAGTAACTCCATCAATCTTCGTTGTCGTATATTCAACTCCTTCTGAGAGAAAAAATACTTCAAACTCTTATGGTCAGAAAACAGATCAAACTTCTCTCCATAGAGATAGTGTCTCCAAAGCTTCAATGCAAACACTATTGCTGATAACTCTAGATCGTGCGTAGGATAATTCTTCTCGTGTATCTTCAATTATCTTGATTCATATGCAATCACATTCCCGTCTTGCATAAGTACACAACCATGTCCTTGGTGCAATGCATCACTGTAGATCATATACCTTTCTCCACTCTTCGATATTACGAGTATTGGTGTAGAAGTCAATCTTTCCTTTAACTCCTAAAATGCATCCTCATGCTTGTCTGTCCATTCATACTTCGTCTCCTTTCTCGTCAAATTTGTCAATGGTCCTGCTATCTTAGAAAATCCTTCGACAAACCTCCTGTAATATCCTGCTAAGCTGAGGAAACTTCTAACTTCCGTCGCAATAGTTGGTCTATTCCAACTTAAAACTGCATCAATCTTAGATGAGTCCACTGAAATACCGTCTTGAGAGAACATGTCCCCAAAATTTGACTTCCCGTAGCCAAAATTCACACTTACTGAACTTTGCATACAACTTATTATCTTTGAGTGTCTACAAAGCAATCTGTAAGTGTTCCTGGTGATCTTCCTCCGTCTTTGAGTAGATCAAGATGTCGTCGATGAATCCTATAATAAATTTATCTAGCTATGGTCTGAATACTCTATTCATTAAGTTCATAAATACTGATGCCGCATTCGTCAAATCGAAAGGCATAACCAAAAACTCATAATGCTCGTATCTCGTCCTGAAGGCAGTCTTCGATACATCCTCTGGTCGAACTAAAAGTTGATGATATCCCGAACGTAGATTGATCTTTAAAAAGATCCTTGGTCCTTGCAATTGATCGAATAGGTCATCTATCCAAGGTAGTGGATATCTATTCTTGATCGTTACCTTGTTCAACTCTCTGTAGTCTATGCAGAGTCGAAGTGTTTCGTCCTTTTTCTTCACAAACAGAACTGGTGCTCCCCAAGGTGACGTACTCGGACACACAAATTCTAGATCTTCAAGTTCTTGGACTTGCTTCTTCAATTCCAACATCTCAGTTGGTGCCATTCTATATGGAGTCTTGGAAATGGGCATTATTCTAGGTACTAATTCCACACAAAAGTCCATCTCTCTTTAGTGGAAGTCCTTTAATATCCTGGAATACATCCTAAAAGTCTTGTACAGTAGGAATCTGATCCATCTTTAGTTCTGTACTCGTACTCCCGATTGTAACCAAACTACTCGTAAGAAACATGTCGCTCATCAGCTGACACTGGAATCTAATTGTCGGACATTCTGGTATCGAAAACACAATCGTCCTAGTAGGACAATCCAAATTGGCACTGTACTGAGTTAATCAATCCATTCCTAGGATAATGTTGAATTCTAACATTGACAAAACTACCAAGCCATCTGGAAGGTTTCGATCTCCCAAAGTCAATGGATAATCCTTATACACTTTACCTAACTTAACAGTCACTCCCAAAGGTGACACATCATTCAGTGCTGGCTCAAGTATCTGGGGTTCTAAACCCAACTGACGCACCATTCTAATAGCAATAAATGAGCGTGAAGCTCTAGTATAGAATAAAGCTTTAACTGGACTATGAAAGAGTACAAGCGTACTTTCCAAATGTTGTTGTTCATCGGCATTAAAGCATGTTCCTGTTGGGATGATAGCATTCATCCGCGTCTGACCCGGGGGTCCCTGAACTCCTTGAACTGGTGCTCCATAATACCCTCCTCGAGGTGCACGACAATCCTTACTCAAGTGACCAGGCTTGTTGCAATTTCGATAAACAGTCTCGAGTCGATGATTAACTCTGGGGGCTGTGCAGAACTTTACAATATGCCCTGGCCTCCCATAATTAAAACATCCTCCACTGTTGTTTAGCGGATCTGTTAGCAGTGCATGTGGTTGTGATCCCTACTGGCGGTATTGCTGGGGTCGCGAATAACCTTGCTGAGGCTTCCTGGTTCCATCCCAGGTTCTCTTGTTGCCTTGAACATTTCCCTGAGGCCTCCAATTCTGGGTATTTCTTGGTGGTTGGTTCTAGAAATTCTGTGGCTAAAATCCCCTTGACAACTGAGGTCGATTCATCTGGGGTTACCGTGCGGAATAGACATCCTTTTTCCAATCCTGTAGTGAATCTAACAATTTCCTCATACGACTGATTCAGATGACCAACCATCATATGCCTGAGGAGGGAGTTCAGTCCTTGGTGAAATCTCTTCACCTTCTTCAGTGGCGTATCAATCATATGTTGAGCAAAACAGGATAGACGTTCGAACTATGTAGTATATTCTCATGCATTCCATCCTCCTTGTACCAAATTAAGAAAATTCCTTTCTTGTTGATCCCTTTAATCTCCCGAAAATTACTTGTCCAAAAATCTTCCTTTGAAAGCTTCCCAAGACATAGCTTTAGCAGCATTCATCTCGATAGTGGCTCACCCGGCGTCCCACTAATCTGAGGCGGCGTAAGTGAGCTGAAACGTAGCAAGGCAATGCTTCTCCTGCTTGCTGCATTCTAACGCTTCAAAGATTAACTCCATTTCTCTTATCCATTATTCTGATTTCTATGGTTCTGTCAGTCCATCAAACTTCTCGGGACGTAACCCACAAAAATTTGCTAACAATTTGTCTCCACTTTGTCTCTACGAGAACGGTGCAATTGGGGGTTGGACCGGTCATTGATTTGTAGCATGATTGTAGGTATCCCCTACATGCTCCATCCTTTGCATAAAATGCTTCAAAACTCCAAATGGGTCCATCCCTTCTGGTATAGGGGCTCCACTACGTGCTTGATGATTTCTCAAGGGTCCTACCATATTGGTAACGAGTGTTGCCTACAAGAGACTCACGGATTAGCTGAAAGTCTTCTCAAAGAAAGGAAAACCAAGATAGGACGAGAAACAAGAAGAACTAAGAATTCTATAAATCAACATACAATAAACAAACATACCCTTGATATCCAAAAGTACAGCTAATACATCAAAAGATGTACCATGGAGAACATGGTAACCGTACCATGTACCACGTGGGACACAAGCAACACAGCACTAAAGTCAGCTATACCATGCTACTACTAGTAATGTCTACACAAAGCTATGGTCAAATAGCTATCTCTCAAGCTCCCCAAAAATCTGGTGGACAACATGTCCTGATATAAAATGAACAAAAATCTACACCCTGCAGATCCCGCCTCAAAAGTCGTCAGCATCCGATCCTGCTGGTGGTGCCTCATCCTCTAAATTGTAATCCATCTCCTCGAGTAGATCATCCTAAATTGGTGCAACAAGATCTCCGACTACCACTTTAATATCCCAATCCTCTATCACATCTGCATCAGCTTCCTCCACTGCGTCTGTTATTACCTGGTTAGCGACCTTGACTGCTACTACAGTGAATCCATCAGCTATATCAAAAGCTCCTGCTATCGTAGCCTCTCCCATAACAAAACCTTCTGGCTGGGCTACCATCCCGGCTATCTATCCTACTGCCATATCGGCCATAGCTGCCATATGCATAATAGGTCTGGCCGGTATCTGAAGTATAACGAGTGCCTCTGTTACAACGATCTCCTCATCGACCACGTCCTCAACTAATACATCGGCCTCCATCCCTAAGTCTGCCTCCACAGCCTCTGGGTCCTGTGCTGGTTCCTCTACCTCAAATTCTGGCTCCTCCGGATCATCTCCGGCTCATCATCCGCGAACGCGAATCATCATCTGCGTCGTCCACGTGCTCATCTTCCGCTGGGTCCTCGTTGTCCATCGGCTCTTCCTCTCTATCCCCGTCAATATCCTTGTCGGGATGCTCATTCTCTGGCTCTGGATCTGGATCCTCCTCATCTTGAATTAGCTCAGGCTCTGAAACTGGTGCGTCGGGTACCGGTGATGGTGGGGCTGCCGATGCTGGTATAGCTGTAAGCTCTGGTGGGATGGCTAAAATGACTCTCAGCTCAATCTCATCTTTCTCTGGCATACTCTGAACTAACCATAATATCTCTTGACAAATGTCCCTACCAACCCTCGCAGAATGGTAAGCATCCATGCACATCTGTGTCGGCTGAGTCCTCCCGGTCTCATAAAGTGCTCTCCATATATCCTCTTCCAAATGTTGACTAGCTATTTGGCACACTCGCTCATGATAAAACTTAGGGTCAGCTGGCTCCATGGTATCCCCATGGATCACGTGTCCTCCATAAGCATCGGTAACAAATTGATAAAACTCTAGATCCATGATATCCTACAAAGAGACTATCTCATATCTCATCTCAAAAACTCTTAACATACTAAGACCAGATGGTGTGGAACGAATAGTGAACGAAAGTATCACAACCTAAAGCTCTGATACCAAAAATCTTGTCATGCCCCGGAGCAACAAAAATAGAGAAAAATAAATTTTCTTTTTGGGTCCATAGGGAATGACTGGTGAATGTCACTAATGATCCACACCACACAGTACTATTCCAACTGAAACAATCAGAATAGTAAAAAAATTTGAATATATAAAATAATTCTATCTATTACAAAACATCAGAGTGTGGTCCACAGGATCACAACAGGTTTGGAGACAACATATGCCTAAGTACCCGTTAACACGAAATAAAATAGAGTTCAACAGAAATAACTAAATGCAACTATCTTCAGATCTTCAGCTGGCGTAAGGATAGTCGTCAGTATAATACTCCTCTCCCGAATAACCAACATTAGTGGGGTCATCCTCTACATAGTCCAACTCTGGGTTGTAGCCATCATCGTAAGTTCCAACACCTGCATTGTTAAGGACAGGGTAGTCTAGATGGGGAATGTCCAGGCAATAAAGGTCGTCAGCTTACTGAAAGCTGAGTGACAACTAACTAACACTGTCTTATAGAAATAACGTAATTACCAGTCCTGAACGATAATAAGCAGTGATATTAATAATATCTTTTCCTCTGTTATTCAGACGCATCATAAACCGATTCTCATCTCCTTCCAACTCTAAGACTGACCGTACCCAACCCAACTGACTATACCAAATTAGTTATATCATCACGACATACTAGTGTTCTTGTTCACTGCTTTTAAGAACTCTTACTGTTCACCTCTTTTAAGAACTCTTGCGAACAGTAGCCATCATGCTCATATAATAACCAGTCTATGGACATACACATACTCTTGTTCACCGCTTTTAAGAACTCTTACTGTTCACCGCTTTTATGAACTCTTACGAGTACAGTACCTATATAGCTCTGGTAAATATACCATGGGCGTGCCATAACTAGTCTTGTTCACCGCTTTTAAGAAATCTTACTATTCATCGCTTTTAAGAACACTTGCGAGTCCTGTGCACCCATAGCTTCCACAATTCTAGTCAAATCCTTTTGACTCCCTAATTGGATTCAACTTGAGCAAATCATCAGCTCGACTCACACAACCTCGAAAATAACTAATAACCCACTGACTCAATCACCAGTTACTCAATGCTACCCAGTATTATCATCTCAACCTATCTCGTTATTGCGTCGTATTATTACTAACGTTTTGAATCTGACTATATTACTCACCATATTATCTCAGTCTCATTATCGTATCCCATTACCTTTATAATCCATAATATTGCATAATAGAAACAAGGAATGACAATTAAACAGCTATGCATTATGCATTAAAAACTAAAGGAACACATCCATGTTCTGCTAGATTCGATCAATTGAAGTCATCTCAATCGCTTGAAGGAAAGTGATGTTCGATCGATCAAAGTATTCTCGATCGATTGAAGTCAAGGTGGTCTCGATCGATTGAGACTCAGTGATGTTCGATCGATTGAACTCAGTTCGATCGGTCGAACAACGTCTTCTACAGATTCTGCAGTGAATGTGCAAAATTTGATAGGGGGTGTTTGGGTCCATATTAAAACGTCCAGAACTTGTAAAATATCAAAACTAAGATACCGAGTGAGTTTGGAACTCACCAAAAGTTGCTAAGGGCGCATTTAGCAACGTAAAGCTTTGAAGCTTTAATGGCGGCCTCCTCTCTCTTCCTCTATATCTCTGCCTCTTCTGTTTCTCTCTGCCTCTTCTCTTTTCTTTTCCTTCTCTACTTCTTATTCCTCTTCTACTTCTGTATATAGGTCTGTGTATATAAATATATGCATGTGTATATATATAACACAAACATACCATAAAAATCTCTCTCTTTTAAGCTCTGAAGTGTTCTAAACTCACCCACACACGAATAAGCTATATATATAGAGAGGGAAGGAGTGCAGATGGCAAGGTTTGCGGGAAACCTGGAATTCAAATGATTACAAAGTTCAATCGATCGAACAGAGCTCGATCGCTTGAGAACAGTTCGGTCAGTCTTGATAAATTGAAAAGAGTTTGATCGATCAAGGTAGGGACCACATATTATATTCAGGTCGGTAGGGTTTCGATCGCTTGAACTTGTGAGATGCTCGATTGCTCGAAATGACTTGATTGATCGAAATTTAAATTTCAGGAATGAACAAGGAAAGTATATAGAATTTTTGTGCATAAATGCTTATTGAAAATACGGGGTATTACAGGTACCCATAGCCTTCTGTAAACTTCCCCAAAACCTCAACGTAAAACTACTATCGCGATCTCATACAATCACTGTATGAACTCTGTGTAGTCTCACAATTTCCTTCACATACAACTCTACTAACTTCGAAGGCTTAGTCATCTTGATTGGTAGAAAATGAGCTGACTTCGTCAATCTATCAACTATGATCCAAATCTTGTCGTTCTTATTAGGCGGTCGTGAAAATCTAGAAACAAAATCCATCATGATCTCATCCCATTTCGACTCTGACACAGATAATGGTTGTAGTAGTTCTGCAGGTACTTGTCTCTCTGCCTTGACTTTTTGACATACCGAACACTCTGAAACATATTTAGCCACTTCTCGCTTTATGCCTCTCCACCAAAGTTCTCTTACAAGTTCCGGTACATCTTATTACTTCTCAAATGGATTGAATGTTTGGAACTATGTGCCTCCTCTAGGATTCTCTCTTTTAATTCCTTCAGATTCGGCACATCCAATCGATTCCCAAGCATCAACACTCATTGCTCTAAAATAAAACTGGGTCGCTTCCCTAAAAGTATCCCGTCTCTCATTTTTCATAGGTACTAGTCATTGGATTATTTTATTTTGATCGATTTCATCAATGATGTCCAGATGAGCTATGATCGCCATCATCAAACCACAATTCATTTTTGGAATGAAATCTAACTCTAAACGTTCCATCTCTCTGACTAACTCCTTTTGCTTAGTTATCTCATCGGCTAAATTTCATATCATCTTTTGGCTTAAAGCGTCGGCTACTACGTTAGCCTTTCCCGGATGATACTCAATCAAAAGATCGTAATCATTCATCAACTCTAGCCACCTCCTCTATCTTATATTCAAGCCTCATTGCGTGAATAAGTATTTCTAGCTCTTGTGGTCCATGAAGATCTCATACTGTTCGCCATACAAGTAGTGCCTCCAAATCTTCAAAGCATGATCACTGCGGCCAATTCAAGGTCATGAGTCGGATAGTTAACTTCATGGATCTTCAGCTGTCTAGACGCATAGGCAATCACCTTGCCACTCTGCATAAGTACATACCCCAAACCTTGATGCGAAGCATCACTATAGATCACAAATCCCTTGGTTCCAAATAGTATCTTCAAGATAGGTGGTGTTGTCAAATGAGACTTCAACTCCTGAAAACTATCTTCACACTATGAACTCCATTCAAATGTAATACCCTTCCTCATCAACTTTATCATAGGTAATGAAATCCTGGAAAATTTTTTAATGAAACGGCGGTAGTATTCGGCTAATCCTAAGAAACTTTAAATTTCTGTCACCAAAGTCGGTCTCGATCTGCCAATTAGATATAGCTTCTACCTTGTGAGGATCCACTGAAATGCCATTCTTTTCAATCACGTGACCAAGAACAGCAATGCTAGGTAGCCAAGATTCATATTTCTTAAGTTTTCTGAATAGTTGCTTCTCTCAGTCTCTAGAGTATCAACCTTAAGTGTTTCTCGTGCTCTATCTCACTCGGCAAATAGATAAGAATGTCATCTATGAATATTATAACAAAATCATCCAAATAGTCCTTGAAGACTCGATTCATAAGGTCCATGAACACGGTTGGTGCATTTGTAACCCTAAATGGCATAACTAGGAATTTGTAGTGTCTGTAGCGCGTTCTAAAAGATGTCTTCTGTACATCTTCCACTTTCACTTTCAATTGATGATAACTTGATCTCAAGTCTTTCTTCGAAAACACTCATGCTTCACGAAGTTGATCAAATAGGTCGTCAATTCTGGGCAACGGTGTCACACCTGTTTCAAAAATTTCATAGTTTTATCATGCATACTTGAAATTGGTGAGTTTATTAATGTTAGTTGATAATAGTGACGAGGTTGACTGTGAGTCAACGGTAAGGTGTCAGTGAGGACACGGGAACATGGTAGTTTATTTTGTATTAGCACGAATAAATGACATTTATGTGATTTAAATGTTATTTGACTTATCTGGTATTTTGTGAATAGTGAATTATACCTGTGTAGTATAATTCTGGTAACCTCGATATTGTTATATATCATTTTGAGAACTGTGGTGAGAACGTGAGCGTTACATTAAATAAAAAGTAGGTGGTGTAGAGATTCCACAGAATTTAGTTTCGGACGTAATTTTAGACCCAAATGAGACTTAGTCGAAAACTTTTATAATTTATAATTTTCACTCATAAAGGCATAAAATGGACGTGTGCGAAGTTTCAGGAGTTAATTAGATGTTTGAGAAACTCGCGGGGAGGTAAACACGATTCCCGAAGAGTTTTTCTGTAAATAGGTGAGGGTGAGAATTCACTTCTCACAAACTTTACAAAATATTTTGATAGAGGAGAGAGAAAAGGGGATTTGATCCTACGGGCTTTCCGATAATAAACGGCAACCGTTCGTCCGTTAGTTTTCAACCAAACTTGAGATTTGAATTCGTGGAGGTAAGATCTACGTTTTGATACTACTTGGACCATGTTTGGCTAATTTTTCTAAAAATCTAATTTCTAGACGTTTGGAGAAAACCCAGTAAAACTTATAGGAATCATCTCAAATTCAAAATCCGACAATTAATTGGCCCTCTAGTCGATCCTTCAATGTTTGAAAAGAATCATACGAGGTATGAAGTTCTAACTTATGAAATATAGAAAAATACATGTTTTATATTTCGACGACAAAATTGAGATCCGGGCAAAATCTATGTGTTAATTATAGGCCCGTTAATTATTCACGCGCTAAATTGTGCAAAGCATGTCTAAATTTATGCGAGCACGTTGAGTTGTCTATGTGGGTCAAAGGGGGTCTTATACAAATCAGGGCCGGCCTTGAGATTCTCAAAATTTTCTAAGGCCTCATGCGAACTTTCAAAGGTGGGCCCCTCTATATTAAATTTCATAAGCAAAAAATTTATAAGAGTATGTAATAATTTTCATTAAAATGAGACAATAAGCACATAATTACATTAGTGTTGTTCAACTTAGTTCCAAAATATACAACACCTTAGTCCCAAAAATCAAAATTCTAACTTTACATCAAAGTAAATGTGATCGCCTTGCATACCTGCTTGTCGTGCTCGGTCACCTCGCTGAATAATGATTAGTGGCTTATTCAATACTATTGCATTCTGAAAAAATTAAGAAGAAGATTAGAAGAAAATACAAGGGGGGAAAAAAACACTAGGGTTCAATACTTCAATTATTCAATACTTACCAATTTAATTACCATGAATCCATAAGAGTATGAATGACTGATGCTTCAGCCTTCAATCAATAGAAAGCTAGGGGGAAAAAAAGATTATGAAGAAAATATAAGATAACTGAGGAAATTATGCAGAAGATTATAAGAAAATATAAGGGAGGGAGGGAGGGAGGGAGGGGGGGAATATAAGATATCTGAGGAAATTATGCAGAAGATTATAAGAAAATATAAGGGAGGGGGGGAAGCTAGGGTTCAATCGAATAGAAAGGTAGGGAAAAAAAGATTATGAAGAAAACATAAGAAATCTGAAGAAATTATGCAGAAGATTATAAGAAAATGTTAGGAAAAAAAAATATGGTTCAATCAAGAAAAAGAGAGAGAGTCTCTGAGAAAAAAGGGAGAGATTGAGAGAATAAGGGGCGGGTGGGGAGAACAAAGAAGCTAGGGCCTAGATTCATACCTGCAGGATTCTGGATGGAGAAAGAGAGAGACTGAGAGAGAGATGAACTGGTTACGGGTTGGAGAACTGAGTCTCAAGAGACACACACACACAGAGAGAGAGAGAGAGGGAAATTAAAAAAGCAAAAAAAAACAGAGGCCTTGCGTAGCTTCCTACAGGTTGGAGAATGGTAGGAAAATTGGAAACAAAAAAGGCCCTATAATACAAAATGGGCTTTTGGCCCAATACAAAAGAAAAAAAAAAGGCCCTTCACTAATGGACTGGGCAGCCTGGGCCCAATGCAGCCGCTTGGCTGCATGCTGCCAGGGCCTGCCCTGATACAAATTCATGTCGGAGTAAGCCTCTCGATGTTTGAGAATTTTAGTAGCGACGACTACTGTGCATGGTTTAAGGCTTGGTCTTGCTAGGGCACTTAGGGATGTAATGGTTGTAGGCTTGGACTAGCCATTGACATCGCGGTTTAAGGCTTGGACTTGCCGCTACCGGATGAAGGCGTATTTTTCTCCCTAGCAACTATTTATGTGATTTATGGGATTAAAGCATGTGTTATCATATATTGCATATGTTAGAACTTGTGCACTCAACATATAGCTGAGTAGTGGAGATTTACTCCATTGCAAGTAAGAAGAAAGACAAGAAGAAGCGTGAGGAGTGAGGCCGACGAGACGGCGGGAACCACTCTTGTTTATATTTTGTTCCTTTCCTAAACTTGTGTAAGGATTTGGAAAGTCATAATAGATTGTAATAGGATCATGGTTTAGTTCCGTAGGATTGTAATCTTGTATTCGAACGCCTGTAGTTATGTTTTAAATATTATAATTCGGGGGTGGTTGTGGTTGTTTTGGATATTGGAGAAGCATGTGTAGTAATAATACAATAGGGCTGCCCAGCAGGGGATCAGTCGACTGAACCCTATTTCAGTCGACTGGATCCTATGTTCCTCTAGACACTGAAAGTGAATAGTGTCAAGATCAGTCGACTGGATCGATTTTCAGTCAATGGACTACTGTAGATTTTGGCTACTGCTTTTAATTATGGAAAAACCAGTCGACTGGACCCCTTTACGGAAATGTGGATTTTGATTCTGCTAGAGGCACAGTCGACTGGGAGGATTCAGTCGACTGAAAAATGAAGGCCCCAGTCAGTCACAGTCGACTGGATGGGCTGGTGTTCTGTTTTAACCTTTCTACTGTTGGTCTTTAGTCGACAGGATCCCCGATTCAGTCGACTGGACCTCTATTTCAAAACTGAATTATTTTTCCAGGCTTTCCAATTGGGCAAAGCTTTTTGCGACTCTGATATTAAAGGATTGTACTTATTATTTTCTACTGCTATTTTACTCTAAAGGGGCTGGATAAGCCTTGATGGAGTGCCACGTGCCCTATTTCCACGCGTAGTGGGATGGATCGTGACCAATGGATACTTGTTCTTGATTATCAACTTATTTAACTCCCGGTAGTCAACACATATACACATTGAACCATCTTTCGTCTTTACAAATAATACTGGAGCTCCCCACGGTGATATGCTAGGTCAAATAAAACCTTTGTCAAGTAGCTCTTGTAGTTGAACTTTCAGTTCTTTCAATTCCACGGCTGCCATTCTATATGGTGCTTTCGATACGGGTCTTGAGTCTGGCATTATCTCAATGGTAAACTCAATCTCTCTCTCAATAAGAACATCTGGCACATCATCTGGGAATACATTCGGATACTCTCGTACTATTAGAATGTCTTTTACTTTCAATTGGATCGCCATAGTATTAATTATTGAACATAGAAATCCCCAACATCCCTTTCTTAATAACATACCTGCTCGGATAGCCGATATCAAATACGGTGGCGGTATAACCCCACTCCCTTGGAAACAAAACTCCCGTACACTGGTGATCAAAAATTAACTTTTCTTCGTTCACAATCTATCGTGACTTGGTTAAGAGATAACTAATCCATTCCTAAGATCACATCAAAATGGTTTAAGACAAGCGGCATAAGGTCTATGGTCATCAACTTCTCGTCCAGTTTAATCTCACAATACTTATACATCGTAGACTTTAGTACTGGCTTACTAAAAGGTACTACAATGGACAATTCATATCCTAAAAGTGCCGATCTAACATTCAAGTGTTCAATAAAATGATGTGACACAAATGAATGCGTAGATCCCGAATCAACGAGTACACATGCTTGATGTGAACATATAGGCACCATATATACGTGAGACCACTATAGCTGTAGCAACATCTCCGGGATTCATCTGATATGACCTCCCTTGTCGTTGTTCAGTCCTTTGCCTTATTAGTGGTTTGCTTAGGCTTCGAACCACTTGAAGTCATATAGCTAGCTCCTTACTGGGGACGCTTCCTCGGACAATCTTTGGCTCGATGTCCAACAGTACCACAATCAAAACACTTGATTTTTGAGTCCGATGTAAAACTTGCATTGTTCATCCCTTGAGTTTTGTTCTGAGAATTAGTTATGAAACAATGGCCTGTGTGTGGTCGATTACAAAGCGAACACAACGGTATATTACTTGGTGCCCTCCTGGGTTCACTAAAACTAGAACCAAAGCCTTATGTAAATGGCCTCTTGACAGATCCCTCTTGGTTCCATTCTCTACCACAAGTGTCGTTTATTGTATTGTTGCAATAGTCGAGTGTTCATATGTCTCCACCCTCAAATGGATGTTCTCCTTTAATCCTTCATCGAACTTCCTTGCCTTATCCTCCTCCATTGGCACGGAACCCTTTCTGAACCTCAATAGTGCATTATACTTCGAAGTGTACTCGGTCACAGTCATGTTTCCTTGTCGAAGATTATCGAACTCTTTCTTCTTTGCATTATGCGCGGCCCTTGGAAAGAATCGATGATTAAACTATGCCTTGAACCCTTCCTATGTTATCGATGCCCCTTGATCCAATACATTAACCCACTAATTATGAACTTCGCCCCTGAGTACATCACTAGCGTTCTCAATCTTTAGTGCATCGGACATCGGAATGGATTTAAAAATCTTCTCCATATCCATAACCCAGTGCTCTGCTAGCATCGTGTCAGAGGTTCCGTGAAACTCTGTCGGCTTCTTCCTTATGAATTATTCTGACACGGATCGTCCACCCCTATTCTCAGGTGCAGACTCAACGGCTATCGGTGCTGGCTCAAAAGGAAATGTTGGAGGTAATCGCTCTGCTAAATTATGTATTTGTAACAACCTGCATTTCATTTAATTATTAATTTTAGCATGTCCATATTTAATTTGTATTTCCATTGACATAATTAAATTCATTTAGTATTGTCTGCTTTTAAGTTAATTACAAGTCTCATTTATCTAAATCTTACTATTTGTTTTATTTTATGTTAAAATTCTTTTGGGGTCAAACTATAATTTCTGTAAATTTAGTGATGCCTATGTTGAATTCCAAAACTGTATTTCAAAAACGGTGGAAATATTTACCTTGGACACAATCAGTATTTTTATAAAACCAGAAAATCATTCCTTACGTTAAAAATGATTTTTTTGTATTTTTGAGGTGATCACCGCACCGTAGAAATACCAGTTTATGTTGAAAATTGTCCGCGCTACGTTGATCTCCCACAGTTTTGGAAGTTCCACCAATCATGAAGTGACACTTGCTTTAATCTCATTAATGCTAGCAATGATTAGCTAGGTTTGTTTGGCAACATAATTTTATGTGTGTTAATTTAGTACCTTAAGTCTTTTTACCCAAACACCATAAGTGATTCCCTGCATGTTACTCGTGCCTTGTTTGCCTATGTCTTTAGTGTGTGTGTAAACATTAGACCTTGATCTTCATTTCCCAAACAAAGATATTTGACTCCTATGAGTCTAAATTTGCCTCTTCAGATATGTGGGAGAGTATATATGCGTATGTATTGATCCTGTTAATCTGTAGATTTGTTTAGAAAATTAGTACTTAAACTAAATTGTTAAGCCTTTGAGAAGGAACTTGGAGGCCAAGTTCTTGATGTCTATATAAGCCTCATACACTCTCACCCTTTCCTCAGATACACATTCTGCACTACACAAACACAGAGAGAAAAGAGAGAGTTGGAGAGTTCTATTTGCTGAAAATTTGCTAGAGAGAGGAAGAGGAATCCCCATAGCGAAAGCTTGGGTTTGAATTTCCTATATTGCTTCTCTTTCTCAACAATCTCTACACTCTTAATCTCAGTGAGTATTCTAAACTCACTCCAAATGTAATTTCATGCTTAGTTACTGATTGTGTATATGTATTGATAAATCACCATTGCTAATTCTTCCATGGGAGCTTGAGTTTGAAAAACATGAATTTTTCTAAACCTAACCAAAATTCGTTTTGAAAGATGATTTTGAAAGATTATAGTTCATATAAGTGGTAGTTACAATATTAGAACTTAATTCGTTCGTAGCATGACGTATATTGAAAATGAAATTTCTGTCAACTCTTTGTTTTTCGTAAAATTCGAGAGCTACGGATCGATTCAAGTAAAATTGATCTTAGATTCTTAATCCTTGCAAAAAAAATGAAGAAATTCATATATTACATGTCCTATGTACTTTCCGAATTGAAAATGGGTCAAAAGACCCCCTAATTTCTGAAACAAAGCAGTTTTGACGAAGAAGACGAAGCTACTGCGAGAACTCGCGCGCGCAATCGCGCGAGCAAGGGTCGCGCGAGCGACCCATCACGCGAGCGGCCCGCGCGCGCGAGTTGTGTGTTTTCAGGCAGACAGAAAAGATTTTAAAAGAAAACGAAAATTGGGCATATCGCGCGAGCGGCCCACACGAGCGAGGTGGCTGGTTTCAGGTAGACAGAAAATATTTTAAAAGAAAATAAAAAATGGGCATATCGCACGAGCGGCCCACGCGAACGACCCCTCGAGCGAGCGGCCCGCGCGCGTGACTTCTGACAGTTTCTGGTTTTTGTGTGTTTTCTGATAAGGGACTGTTTAGATGATGTTTTATAAATTTTGAGGCTCTGTTTGGAAGTTATGTTAAAACAGATTACATTTTTGTTGTTAAAGGACGATTATGATTTTGATTCTTTTCAAATATACATGGTTATCGATCCCGACATTTCAAATGTTTAGTTGCACGACATTCATACGGTATCAGTTGTACATGCATGGTGAGTGTGAGTGTTGGTCAGTGTGGAAAAGAGTAATGGTCAGTGTGGTATAGAGTGTGTGGTTGAGATTGTGCTATGGACACTCCCTGGTAAGTGAGTACTAAAGTGTGTTGTGGTTAAGATTGAGGCTAGAGTGTCTTTGAAATGCGACCATGGCAAAACTGGACACTCCCTGACGCCCATGGAAGTGTTAAAGTGTGTGACGCCGAACTTGGAAATTCCCTGGCACCTATGGTAGTGCTAAAGTGTGGCCTACGAAGACTCTCTGGTACTCGAGTCTGGATACTGTGTGATGTATTTGCGAGGCGGATTAGGTACTAAAGTGTGAGGCATTGGACATTCCCTGGCACCCCGTGCTAAAGTGTGAGGCAAACTAGACATTCCCTAGCACCCCTGTGCTAAAGTGTGGCTATCAGAGTATTTCAAGGTGTGAGATGGTGGGTTGTTGTGTTTGTCGAGAAAAAAGAGTCGGTAAGATGAGATGGTGCATTGTTTTCATACACGGTCACATATATGTGAATTACAGTTTTCAAATGACATTGTGGTCGTTTTCTAAAATGAACTCTTTACTTTAATGTAAACTTGTTGAATTAAATAGGATTTTGAAAATGGTAAATGAGTATGTCTTCCATTCAAAGTTATGTTTTTAATACTTACCAGCTTCTTGAAGCTGACGATGTTGATGCGTCCTGGACATTCGTGTCCAGGAAGATAAAACTGTAATCAAGCGGAGCATTATGACTGCGCTAACTGAGAACGGCTGCTTTTGGAAGATAAAACTGTTATCAATATCCTATGCTTTAGTTTATGAACTATTTTGTAATAAGGATGACTGTAATAGATGTTAAGTTATTGTTTTGAGTTAAGCAGTTTGTGCCTTTAGAGACCCCGTGCTGTAATAACTATTAAGTTAGAAAAACATTGTAAACCTTGATTACTCTGCTCTGATTATTATGTTTTTGTTGTTGACGTTTGGGACGGAATCGATCCTTCAAACTGTCACGACCTACAGGTCCATAAGGAAATTAAATGCTTTTCTTATTTCTGCTACGTCGGGGTGTGATAGTATCAAATCTCTGATGTTTCATAATCTCTGACAGATAGTCTATACGGGCATGTAGTGATTTCTCATGTTCGTTAGTTATTATTCTCAACCTGTATGACAATAACTTCAATCATGCATGAATAACATACCATATGCATCAAACATCTCTACTACGTGTGAATGCATTTTAGAATATGTGTCAAATCACTCTATATTCTACTCGTCGCTGAATGTTTCCAAAATTTTGTTACCTCTAGCTTTGATACCAATAAATGTCATGACCCATCCTACTATAGGCGAAAATAAGGCACGTGGCACGCCACCAAGGCTCATTAAATCCACTAAAAGGCTATAGCAGTGGAAAAAAGGAACTTAAAACAACATTGAGTATTCAAAACATTTGGAAACAATACCCCCTGAGTTGTAAAATCCGTATAGAATTGAAAACATAATTATATGTTGAAACGAATGAATTTATGTTGAAAGGTGTCCCAAAGGTACCCTAAGAACCTATAATACCCTATATTTCTGTCATGTATTATATAAATAAGACCTTGTATTACTTTATTAAATACTTGCATAAGTTTAGCTTTACCTTTGGTATAATCTGTATCCTAATCGATTGGACTAGTTTTCCAATCGATTTCCTCATCTTGGATACCAATTGATTGGCATAATATACCAATTGATTGCCATTATAATACCTAACCCCAATCGATTGGTGGCAGCTGAACTTGGCCACCATATTTGGTTTTATGTGGTTGTCATTTAAACCCCTCCCCTATATATATCCCTCCCCTATTTCATATATCTATTGGGTTGTGTGTTTGAGAGAGATACATATATTCATATATATATATACACCCACATAAATATATATATATATATATACAGTTTATATATACACACAACACACACACTCTCAAGAGAGAGAGGAGAAATAAAGAAGAAGAAAGGAGGAATAGAAAGGAGAAAGAAAGAAGAAGAAGCGATAGAGAAGAGAGGCTGAGAAGAGAAAGAAGAGATAAAGAAGCTCACCAACTACCTTGAACTCCGATGAGAACCGCTGCCATGACTGAACCTTCTAGAGAGCTCTAAACTCATTTGGTAGCGTGTTTAGATAGTATTACATGTTTTAAAAGAAGGAAAGACGTGTAAGATGTCCCTTCAAGAATTCTGTTTGAACTACGTGTTCTCAGGGAAGAAGACGTATTTCCAATCAATTTGGACTTTTCCCAATCGATTACCATAATTGAGAACCCAATCGATTGGTATTAGTTGTGACCCAATTGATTAGCATTTTGTGCAATCGATTGGTATTGATTTGAACCCAATCGATTGACATGTTGCCCAATCAATTGTTATTATCTTTACCCCAATCAATTATTAGTTATAGTATGTTGTTAATTCTTGTTGATTATATCTTGAACTGTTTAGTTGTTTATTTATTAGACTGGAATCCCCGCATTAATACAATAGTAATGAAAAAGATAATGATAAGCCTTGATGTGGCAGCCTTGAGAATAATGCACTATTAATGACGTTAGCAAGTGTATCAATTATGAACCGAATCGGTCTCCATTTGTTGTATCCAATTGAGTTGGCCACATGGGGGTGTCGAGAGTCAATTTAGTTATAGGTCAGTATAAGTTGGTATGGGTGACGCTTTGTACGTGGGCGTATGTTGATTGACGGTGTCCTAACGAATGTGGACTGCAATCATTGTGCGTGGCTGGACATGGATTGACGGTGTCCTAATGTGGACTGCAATTAATGGTATATCTGTGGCATACATTAATTGACAGTGTCCTAAAGCATGTGGACTACAATCAATGGTACATCCCTGATATGGCATGGATTGATATATTCTGATCAACGATGTCCTAAAGTATGTGGATTGTGGTCAAGGGTGTATCCGGATAATCTTATTATCAAGTTATTAATCAAATCTTAGAGTATGCTGGTCTTTTCGTAATAAGACGACTAATGGTTGGTTTGAAGAGAAGATACTATCAGTGGAACTTAATCTATCGTTCATAACTTGTAATAACTTTCTAATTGTGATACCTTGTTAGTATGTTACTCACTCATCTTTCATTAGGGTGACGGTGTTTATGCCGCTGGACATTCCCTGTCCAGCCTCCTCAGTATATTCTTATGCAGGAGTAGGACCTGAGGGCGAATGCTTCTATAAGAATGAAGGCTATACTGAGGACATTCACGCTTTTGATGGAAACACATGGGAGGACTACTATGCGGATGGCTACGTCAATGTTAGCTGAAGATTGGAAGCAGACTGTAACTCTTTATATTTATGTTTTGGATATTCAGTATATTGTATTCAGTATATGTCATTTAAGACCTTAGTTCCTCTATGTTCTGCAGACTCTGATTGTAATAGATTTATACTTTATGCTACATACGCTGTTGAGCTTAGAATATATATTACCGCTCTTCATTACTCTATTATTTAGAACTGTGTGGTGTGTACAATCATGTGACTTCATCAGTCATGGCCTACGGATTCAAAAAGGAATTTATTTTCTCTATTTTTTTTTTACAATTAGCCCCCCCTGAAAATTATATTTAGCCTCGGCCCTGACAGTTTAAAATTGTCATACTAATCTCTATTTCTCTTATGTTTTTGTGCTAATTATAAAAGTCCTCATTCCTTATATGTTTTTTGGGATAATTTTTTTAGTATTAGTTTATTTTTTAGTATTAGTTTATATCATCTGCCCCTAAACCCTCGTATAAACCTCTGTCAAGTCTCTCTTGTATTGATTTTCTAAATCCGCCCATGCGCTTGCTTACGAGCCTTAATCAATCGTGTTTATAACGAACTCTGCTGAGTGAGTCGAACCTAACCTTTATCAAATAGAACCGCGCGCCTTGTTAAACGGCTTGGCTCTGAGGACCAATCCAACTTTATGTATCGAAGCTTCTGTGGACCCAATGCTCGATGGATGGCGTTTTAGTGGTTATCAGACAAGGTTGAGCTGGTGTGACCGTGTGAGCTTCACAACATGCTCTGACAATTGTTTGCAATAACTTTGCTAGAATTAAAGTAAGGACTATGATCGCCTCTTTTTGGGCCCATTTTGGCTGTTAATTCAAGAGGGCATTACATCCATGATACTGTTGGTGCTGCTCTCTTATAGAAGTAGACTCTAAAATAATAATAAAAAAATAAGTAGTTGAAGTAGACTCTAAAATAATAATAAAAAAATAAATAGTTTGTGAGTATTAAGATCCACTTTTAAGATGAAACATCACCAATAACAGGACATAAGAAAACTTATAGAAGTGTTTTCCAATTCAAAAATGGTGTACCTTTCTTGCTCTTTAACATAGGTCCACTTGATATAACTTATGCGTAAATATTTATTTATTTATTTTGTGACTACACACTACACAAAGAGAAAATGTACTCTCTTAAAGGTGGGACCGTGGGATGAAATCTCTATCACTGAGTCATTTCTTAATCTCAATTTATGCACGAGTATTAACATAAAAAATATTCTTATTTTATTATTATTATTATTTTTTTTTTATGTTTTTTGGGTCACAACAGGAATGCCATTAGTTGTAAAGTACTAGTATATTTCGAGATTTTCTTAATCTCAATTTATGCACGAGTATTAACATAAAAAATATTCTTATTTTATTATTATTATTTTTTTTTTTATGTTTTTTGGGTCACAACAGGAATGCCATTAGTTGTAAAGTACTAGTATTATTTCGAGATTGTACTTTTGTGGGATAGATAATTTTCAAAGTACTTATAAATTTAAGAATTTAATTAGTTTACAAATACTACATCACCCAAACAACCGTGATAATTGATATTTGTTCCTAATCAATGCTTCACACGGAGGATATATATGTAGAGAGAGAAAAATACAGTGATGATATGTTTCTATATCTATAGGTACAATAATGGATAAGAGTGATGACATGATGCATGGTCCAAGCCAACCTAGTAGACAAGGAAGCAATCAGGAAAGTGAGGTAGGGTCTCCCATATTTATTTTAGTATTCTTGGGCCCTAGTTAAGCCCAAAAGTCAGAATTCCAAAACCTTATCCCACGTGTGGTATGAGGCCCACATCTCAACATCAATGTTTAGTACATCACACGTGTGTGCACCAACCTTCCTACATTCCCTAACCCTTGAACTTGAAAGGGATTCCCAACATTTGTTTTCATTGTAGTTTAGTACTTTCATATATACATATTCTGTTAGGGCTTGTTTGCATCTCCAGTAATTGGAATGAAATCATTCAAGATCCACGAAGAATTTTGGTATAGAAATCCATCATTTGAATGAGGTAGTTTAGAAAAGGTAGCTGTGTTAAAACATTGTGGTTAAACTCATCTAATATCATCGCAAGGGGAAGTTAAGATTGACCCACATATATATATGAAGAAATGAAATAAGAATCTCCATTTTCCTAAATTATTTCATTCAATAGCATGATGAATTTATATACCAAAATACTTAACTTGTGGTGCACAAACACCTCTTTATATTCTTTTCATTAATGGTTTTTCAGAAGATATTATTTAACCTATTTATCGAATTGAATATGGTAAATATGTTTAACCAAAAAAAGTGAGAAAATAAAGAAAAAGAGAAACACAAACAAGAATTGCAACGTCAAACCATAATTCACTTGTAAAACAAATTAATGGATAGTATTTTACTCATATAATCATAGTGTAGATATGGTTAAACAATGTTGTGAAATTGAGTTTAAGGCTCCATTTGATTGATGAATTTATGGAAGAAAAGATAAAATAAATAAAAACCGAGAATATTCTGTTTTTGTTGGTTACCAATGAAACGATGGGAAAAGAATTAAGAAGGAAAACGAAAGAAGATATTAAAAAAAAAAAAAAAAGAAAAAAAAAAGAGAGAGAGAGAGAGAGGATATTTTAGCTTATCTAACATATTTGAGTATAGGAGAAAATACTTGGAAAATCAAAAAATATTTTTTTTTTTATTAACTTGAGCTGCATAAAAACCAAACCAAACCAAACAGAACATATTACATGTAGTATAAAAGTGGAAATACCATTGACAAAACTCTAAAAATTCAATGCTACAACTAAACCTACTAGGGAAGAAAATTGGGGTGGACCCTTGTGTCCGTGGTCCTTTGCAAAAAGAAGTGAGTTAAGGCTCAAGATCGAAAAGAAAGGCTGCATCATGCATGTAAGTTCATAGCAAGAATGGGCACTATAATTAATATTGATTCATCTCTTTGTGCCTTACATCAACAATGAGCTGTTTCTTTGGTTTGATGTATCATGTACTTGTGTGGATATGCATATGTATGTTTTGGGACAAACACCACCTAGCCTATGTTGGATCTAGGTACATGCATAGGCAAACATAAGTGCCTCAATTTGTGAAAATGGTTGGTTTGGGATATTATTCAAGAAATTGAGCATATCCATGTGGGTATCTGCCGGAAATGGCTGGCCACCATTCACTAGCAAAAGAAGATATGTGGTTTGTTCAATAGAAAAACAAAAGAAATAATAACTATCTACCAATGTCTAAGCTAATTAACCAACTAGGCTAGTTCTTTAGCCTTGCATTTTTTTTTCACTAACAACCCTTTCATTGAAATTCCTTCAACTATTACATAAACTTTCATTAAATTAAATTTCATCCAAAAAAACTAACGTTTTTGTATCATATATTGGAGATACATATGATACAAAAATATTAAGAACATGATAATTATTTATCCCTCCTCTGAGCCATTGATTTTTTTTTTTGTGGATAAATTTATCCTTTGTTGCACACATATTTGTCATTTTGCCCTTTGTTGTACACAAAACTTTAGGTGCCAACCTAACTGAAGGAAATTTTCAACGAGTCTAGGGAAAAATATCGTATGAATACCAGTTTTCTATTATGTACTGGTAACACAATTCAAAAATGTTATTATTATTATTATTATTATTATATTTTAACGATAACCTAACTGAAGGGGGAGTGAATGAAATAATGTAATAGTTGAGAGGTTCAATTTGATGAGTTTTTTAGTTTAGAGTGTTACTTGAAAAAAGGTCAATAGTTGAGAGGGTAATTTACCGCTAAAAAAAAAATCCAAATTTTGGTTGTCCTGGAGCCTTGCAAATTCATCCAAAAATTGATGTTATTCATCAGTCGGAATGAGTGGATTTTGTTGTGAATTATTGTGGAGTTTTGGGATTGGGTTGGGTCGGAGTGGAATAAGTGTGTGTATGTGTAGTGTGTGTATGTCCTACCATAGTCCAAGTAAGTATAAATAAATAAATAAATATATATATATATATATATTTATGTCACAATATGGTTTAGTGAACCAAGTCACGAATAGTATCCCTTTGGAGCAAGAAATTTTTGTATACTGTGTGGTACCCTACAACTAGGGATGTTAACGAGCTGAGTCGTTCAACAAGGGTTTGAAATTCGGTTCGCTTCTCGTGAACACGATCGATTAAGGTTCGTGAGCAGGCTCGTGAAAAACCTCGTTAATATGTTTGATAAAGAGCTTGTATAGTAGCTTATATATATATTATAAAACTACATAATTTTAGAGAAAATATGACATATCTTGTAATTAAATCGGCTTGATAAATGACTATTTTATTATTAAACTTTATGGTTTAAAAGAGTGAGTGAAAAATCTCGCGAGAAAGCTCGCGAATGCTTGAAAGCTTGGCTTGTTTGAACTCACGAGCTCGTGAGAAAGCTTGGCTCGATTCGTATACACCCCTACCTGTAGCCAATATGATTGCCTTGTTTGGGTGGAACCCACATGTAGAGAGTTGATCCCACCAAAATGAACTAATCCTATAGACTGCAGGGATACCACATAAGCTTACCACTCTGGAAGTATGCAAAACTTCTCCATTGGAGTAACTAAATATTAGTCCAAAAACTGCTCCTTTTTTGTTTGGTTTTTATTTTTTATTTTTTTTATTTTATTTTTTAAACAGTTTGAGTTTATTTACCAATTACTTTCATGGCCAATGCTGCAATTTGTGGATGAAATTTGTACTCGTAAGATCAACTTAATGAAAGCGGACACCTTTGTTACGCATCCCCATCTTTCTTCTGTCAATAAATTCTGCGTACACACATGCACATATACAGTTCATATTTACAAAATTAAAATACCACAATTTTGTCGACCAATTATGGAGATTTTGTTGTTATGGCTTGTAGATTATATTGTTGCGAATATGACCTGTAACACACAATACAAACACACATAGAAACTAAGAAACAGATAAGTTACGACATAAGATATACCCTGTGGTTCGGCCAAATTGCTTATGTCCACAGCCTCTCACACCAGTTCATTATATTCAAATAACATAAACGATTACAAGTTTTCTCTCTCAAAAAATAACACTCAACACACTGCGGTTGCACAGACTTCTCCAACATATACAGATGTCACATAATTTATATTATATATATACAGTCCGAATCTTAGGCGGACATTAAAAAATGATCTTAAAATACGGACTGTTAGGTCAATTTTTTAAAATCCGCTTAAAATTCGGACGGTATATATATATATTGTGATTATAGATCCAAAAAAAACTAATACAAGTATATAGTAATAAGAAAGTAAATGAAAATTAAGAAACGTAAACGTAGATACCACATAAATTACATAATTAAGCTAACCCATATTCAACCATGGTGATGGGGCCTCAAATTGACTTTTAGCAATAAAGGCCAAACTACATGAAATAAAAGAAGGGGACAGGAATCTACATGACGTCCATAGTTTCTTATCTTTATGGCTCGTCTAAGTTGAATTGTAGACATCACATTGAAGTAATGTTATCATATATTTGATTTACATCAAACCGTACATGGTATACATATAGGTATAGATTTTTAAGGTAGCAATTACTTCAAAAGCTTAAGCTGTTAGAGAATAGGCCCAACAATGTATATCAAGCTTCAACACCGTCCCTCACGTGCAACCCAGACTTGTACGTGGAGAGCAAACAAACCAAACTCCATCTTATTAGAGACAAATAACAAAGTGCAAATATGCACAACAAAGCGGGGATAGAGAGTCGAACCCAGGACCTCCCACAAACAAGGCTCTGATACCATGTTAAGTTACCAACTACTCCAAAAGCTTAAGCTGTTAGAGAATAGTCCCAACAATATATATCAAGCTTCAACATAGATGTGTATATATTGGACCACCTTGTATCACTCCACCCTCATGCAATATTTCATAGTACGGGGTGAAAATGGTTCAATTTAGTGTGATTTTCTTATTAATCGATTGATTTTGATTCGGTTCGATTTAGTGTATTATCACTATTAATTTTGATTTTACACGGAAAGAAATTCTAAAAATTGACAAAATTTGGCTGAACCAATTAGTTCGATCGGTTTGTTATAGTACTTCTACTACGTACACAGCTAATCATCAGACTCATGAATTACTTTATTTGGAACCAACAATCACTTATTTGAATTATTAAAATATTTTACTCCGTAGTTTGTTTGGACAAAAACTTCTTACATCCTTTTCTAAGTTCTACCCAACTTTTGAATCTATTTTTTAAAACTTAAATCAAAAGCACCAGTTTGCTGTCGTTACAAAAGTCTATTAAAGAAAAATGTCTCTTATGTCTACAGCTCTACACCAATGCCAAAATCCTTAGTATTGGGGCACCAGTTTGGTTCTTTTGAACATTAGATTCTTAGTGTCACCAAGAAAATGTCATTTTGGCCGTTGGGCCCGTTACCTGAGAGATTATTCAGTCAAATCGTCATGTTATTATAATTTTATATTATTAGAGTATCACATTACATTAATGTGGTCAGTGTGACGGCATGATCAATCTGACGGTCGACTTATTGAATAACTTCTCCTCCTACCAACCGGTTATATAGGTTGAATTGAAAAAAGAGAGTACATATAATTCTCTTTATTTCAGCTGCCTTTGACTTTAAATAAGTTGAATAATTACTACTAGTTTAAAAATGAGGGAGAAAAATTCTAAATAATGACTACAATAATTGCTAGTAGTTAAACAACTAGAAAAATAAGAAACACGGAAAACTTATACTTATATACTACAAAATGAGTTCAATAATTGCTAGTAGTTTATAAAATGATCGAAAATGAAGAAATTACCAAAAAAAAAAATTTAAAAAAAAATTAAAAATTAAAATAAAAAAAAAAAAAAAAAAAACAATGTAAAAAGAATACTAATAAGAAAGTAGGCTAGGTACCTTCATTCTTATTTACAATTATAAGGTGCACTTAATTTAGGGGCATTAAAACTGTTGAGATAATTATTTCTATCGCGATCTTCAAAACATCATATCCAAACGTCTGTGATCACTATGATCAACTAGAGTGGTTTAGTTCCCCAAGTTTTTGCTCATTTGAGACAATCGAATTCTCTTGTAAGTTCTGGCATCTCTATTAAGGGTATTCACGGTTGGTTTTGATCAGTATTTTAGTAGTTTTAAAATTGACTTTTTGATTAGATTGGTTTATGCGGTGTTGGTTTATTTTTGGTTGGTTTAAACTTATGTATTTCTTTAATACAAACGGATCCATTTGTGTTTGATCAGTTTTTTTTTTTTTTTTTGTAGATATTCTAGTTTTCTTGAACACCTCAATATGTAGTTTTCACCTCAAGTCTTGATCAACTCATTTGTGTTGAAATTATTTTTCTTATTCTCTCGTTTTGGGATTTTGAATTTGACCCAACAAAAAGGGGGTTTTGATTGTCGACCGCATTAGTGGTACGGCAATTTCTGCTGCACTCCATTAAGCTAATACGTGTGGTTTTTACCTTGGAGTAATGACAGGTGTACACAAATTTTGTACACATTTTTGCACACAAATGCTTTAAATACTTGTACCTTATGTTGTTTAAAATTTTCACACTTTTCTGTGCACCACTTATACAACATAGGGTACATGCATTTAAAGCATTTGTGTGTAAAAGTGTGCAAATTTGTGTACACCTAGCATTACTCATTATATATTCAGTGTTTTCATAACACAACATCATCGTACTAAAACAAGAAATTATTCTGTGAGTCCGTCATACTATGTCATTACGCTGATGTGATATGATCACTCAATTTGAAAAATTGCCATGACACTCCCCTGGAATAAGAGGTATGTGTATAGTTAAGATTGAGGGGTCACACCCCTCATTGATGACATAGTGTGATAGACTCACTAAATAGTTTTTCTCCAAGTAGAGAGAGAATGTTTTTATCATGTCTACCTAAAATAGGAACTACATATATAACTTCAGATTATTAGGGCATTAATTATATCATATCCTCAGATGAAATTGTGTCACAGCCACACCGAATAATTTTCGTAGGGATTGCACCTATACGAACAAATTTGGTTTTTTGCCACGCGCAGGTGCGTGACTAATAGTCAAAAAGTGCGTCGCTGAAAGTATTTGCCACGCAGTTCGCGCGTCGCACGAGCGTAACGGAAAATGGCGTAACGAATAAAATTGCGCGACGCAGTCAACGCGTTGCTAATACTATTTTTATTAGCGACGCGTCCGCGCGTGGCAAATAATCCACAAGCGCGTTGCTAATAATTGTCTTACTTAGCAAAAACGACTGCGTCGCTAAAATAAGTTATTATTAGCGACGCATTTATACGTTGCTAATAGTGAGTGTAATTATCAGCCACACTATAGTGCGTGGCTAATAAAGAGGTATTTGCCACACAACAGTGCGTGACAAATACTATAATAAATATTTCAGTAATTATCAGCAATGCTCACTTACGTCGTTAATAAGGTAGTATTTGTCACGCTACATAGCGTGGCAAATAATCATTTAGTATTTCGAATGATTATTAGGCACGCAATAAATGTGCGTTGCAAATAGCAATACCAGATTTGAAATATTTTTTTCCTTTTTTTGAATTTTTTTTATTTTGAACCAATAAACCTGCTAAAACACCACCAACAATAATTTTAATCTTCATACATTCATTTGAATACTTTGTCAATAACCAAAGCAAGTCACAAATTTAAAATATAGTTATCACAAACCACAATATCAAAAGATGTTCAAATACTAATACAAAAGTATCGTAAATATGTCTAAGGACAAAAATAGAATAAAAATCAAGAATAAAATCATCCAATGCAGGTACTAGAGCCTCCCAATCTGAAAATAGAAAAAGAAAAAAAAAATATTAGTCGCAAATTTTTTATAACAATTGAACTTAAAAATAAGGCAATAAAAAATGATTAGCGTATTATCGCGTAATATGTAAACCGAATGCAAGAATTGCGTTCCGTTTGTTCCCGCAAGTCTAGTTAGTCATGTGTTAGGTGTGGATTCCGGTCTCTTGCCTCTCGGAGTCCCGGAACTCGTTTTGACCACCCAAAACATCAAAACATAGTTATAAAATGCATAGGGAGATTATTTTGCGTATTATCGCCTAACTTGCAAACCGTGTGTAGGAATTGCGTGCCGTTTGTTCACGCAAGTCTAATTGGTCGTGTGTGAGGTATGAGTTCCGGTCTCGTGCCTCTCCGAGTGCCAAAACTAGTTTCGACCCCCCAAAACCTTAAAACTTAGTTATAAAAGGCCTAAGGAGATTATTTTGAGTATTATCGCCTAACTTGCAAACCTTGTGTAGGAAATTGTGTGCCGTTTATTCCCGCAAGTCTAGTTGGTCGTGTGTGAGGTGTGAGTTCCGGTCTCGTGCCTCTCCGAGTGCCGGAACTCAATTCAAACCCCCAAAACCTCAAATTTTAGTTATAAAAGGCCTAGGGAGATTATTTTGCGTATTATCGCCTAACTTGCAAACCGCGTGGCAAATATTGTACGTCACTGAAAAGTAGATTTGTTGTAGTGCTAGGGTTGGATACGAGCCGAGCCGAGCCGAGCTCATGTCTTTGCGAGCATGCATGCTCTATCATGTAATTAAATGAGCCAAGCATTCAAGTGATTGTGAGCTTTTTAACGAGCTTTTTCACGGGTCCTTTAAAACTATATAGTTTAATGATAAATCAGTCATTTATTAAGTCTATTTACGAGATTTGTTATATTTCTCTAAAATGTAATTTTACAATAAATACATAATAAAAGTTAATATATAACATTTTTATCAAATCTATTAATGAACTTTTTTACGAGACTGCGCATAAACTTTAATTTTTTGTATTCACAAACTCTGTTAAATAATCCAAATCTAACATTTGTCGAGCTGAGCCACAAACTTTTGTTGAGAGTGTGTCCTCCTACAGCTGCGCTCCAGCCGCTGCTGCCGAGGACTGGGGATGGAAAATCATGACACATCATGTGTCCATGCTCACATTTCAACCCCATCCATAAAACCAATCAATTCTTTGTGGGTCAAACCCACATGACCATGCCATGCTCATCACCAACATCTAGTAGGACCCACCCTCATGTATTGCTCCCCTTCCATCTCAATGATCCAACGGTCCAAAACTCCCACCTTCCAAAAATCCATCTCAGCCGCTCATTCCTGGTCCACAGCCTTCAATAAGGGCAATTGATTCTTGTCCCACCTCTGTCTCCTCGTTGCATCATATGGGACCCAAACCCAAAAGTGCCATTCATGTGACCGACACCAATATCTGTAATGTGTCCCCCCAATCATGATTTTCATCTTCACGCGCCTTCCCATACATGGGTACGTGTCATGTACCCAATGGGTAGCTAGCCAGCGCGTGTGAGAGACCGTGTGGGATTTGTATTGTTCCATCCATGAAACCCATGCACGAAGAGCAAAAATAAGTGACTTTAATTATTGTCTCAAACCCAATCTCTCTATAAAATTACTCTGTGCCACATACCATTTTCTCACAGCTCAAAACTTTTCTACAACACATCACTGGAATTTAGAATAGCTTTGCCCGAGAGTCGCCGGAGTTTAATTAACGGGTCTAATTGATTTGTGAGAGGAGAAGTACTAAGAGATCATTGGTTGAATTATCAAGGAAGATTAATTATGAAAATGGAAGGGATTGTCACTTGGGAGGCTGATCTTAATCTCAAAGCAACTGAGCTAAGATTAGGGTTGCCCGGGACCGATGAGCCGGAGAAGCAATCATCGGGTAATATTAATAAAAGAGCCTCATCGGAGACCGATACCCAAAATGATGACCAAGAGTGTGCCCCTCCAGCAGCCAAGTAAGTCATCTTTTGCACTAACATGACCATATATATATATATATATATATATTTGATGATTAAACTATATAGTATGATCAAATTGTATAAATGTGGTGTATTGGTTTGATTTATATTGGTTTATGAAATGGCAGGGCACAGATAGTGGGCTGGCCGCCGGTCGGATCTTACCGCAAAAATTGTTTCCAACCAAAGAAAATGGAGGCGGAAGCCACAGCCGGAATGTATGTCAAAGTGAGCATGGATGGTGCTCCTTATCTCAGAAAAATTGATATCAAGGTTTACAAAAGCTATCCAGAGCTCCTCAAGGCCTTGGAAAATATGTTCAAGTGCACTTTTGGTACGAACCATATATATATACATGATAATTTTGGTCATACATATATCTATACATATAGACATATGTATATCTTTTTGTGGGTGTGTGTGATTCTGATCGTTTTATTATGGGGTTATAAACTTGTACTAGGTGTGTACTCAGAGAGAGAAGGGTACAATGGATCTGACTTTGCACCAACTTATGAAGACAAAGAAGGTGATTTGATGCTTGTTGGAGATGTGCCATGGGAGATGTTTATTACATCTTGCAAAAGGTTGAGAATAATGAAAGGATCAGAAGCTAAAGGCTTGGGATTTGTATAATAGATTAGAAAGCCAAAGCATGCATATAGAGATCACAGACACAGTTTGGGGGTATGAGAATTTTATGTGACTCATGGTGAGATGATGAAAATCCTTCTTTGGCTTGGGTTCTCCAAGAAGCTAGTTTGGTAATTAAGGAAATCACATGGCTGTTTTTTGGCCCTTCTTTTTTTTTTTTTTCTTTTTTCTTTTTTGTGATTTGAGTCCTGTAACTACCCCATCAAACAAATGCTAGATGGGAAGGAACCTTTTATTCTCTTCTATGAATCTATATCTATACATGTATAAATGAAAATAAGCTTAATCCACACCTTTTTTTTTTAATGAAGATTTTTTGTCATGTATAAATGGAACTATAGAGGATCATCTACTCCTATACAATTGCATGCAAAGTTATGTGTTGTTCTATAAGTCCATATTCGAAGCTTGAAATAAATGGTAGTTTCATGCAAATCATGACCTCTTGAAATTTTCATGTCAATTTAAAAGATAAAAGCATTCTGATGAACTTCACTTATTTTGCAATTTTTTTATTTCGAAATTCGATGTAGTTGTTTTCGAAAAATGCTCTCTTGAAACAACAATTTACTACAAAAATATCTCTAGAAACTCTCATTCCACCCAAAAAAAAAAAATTAGAAAATTTGCTGCAGCTTGTTTAAAGAATTCGAATTATAAATTATGCCTAAATTACCCCAAGGACTCATAAACTTGAGAAAAAGCACAGATTTTGCTTCAAAAACATCAGTTACCAACAAATTCCTGTGCACAAAATTTCACAAAAAACACATTGTGAACAGCCTATGATGAATTTTTTATTTTTGTATCCCCGAACAAACATTACCCAAAAATAAAAGGCCACTTCAAACCATTCTTAAAATTTATCTCCAGCACTACCAAAAAAAAAAAAGTTTTTTCATGAGAAAATTAGAAATTCATCTGAGAATCAGCATAATTAGCAGTTAAAAAGATGTATAATTATCACCGGCCATTAAAACTCAAGTGCGTAATAGCTAGCAGTTCGATCATAAAAAGACTCCATTCTTGAATCCAAAATTGGCACTTGGGATTTTACCCAAGGTGGATTGTATTGTACCTGCCTTCAACCCATAAAGCTTCCCCCAATATCCTTGTGCTGGAAATCTGGATAATTTGGATTTTTCTGTCAAGTGGGGTAACAGTAATTAGTTAACTTTTGAGGGGCAGAACATGCTTTGTGTAACAAAGAAGATGAGGCAGCAACTAAAATTTGATAATTAATTCATGTCCGCAAAGAGAAACTTCGGGTTCAACTGTACTATTTAAGGCTCTGTTTGGTTTTGCAGATTAGAAGTTAAACTTGTAAAAAAAATATGAAAGGAAAACTAGTTCTCATGTGTTTTCCTCCATGCTTTACTACTGTTAAATATTAAAAATCATCAGCATTATTGTAACCTAAGAAAAAAATGAGGGAAATGGCTCACAAAATTCAAAGATTTCCAATTTATTTCTAACAGCATTTCCTTTTTCTCACTATTTTTCAACAACAGAAAGTGTTTTTTCTTACTGTTTTCCTTTCCTTTCCCTTACTGAACCCATGAACCAAACAGAGCCTAAGTCGTTCACCAATGTTTCTTCCCCCACTATTATTGTTATGTCACAAGGATAAACTGAATAGTCTATGTTGTCCTTCCTATTATCCCACCAATCCACAGGATTGTTAGGATTGTGCCTAAAATTCTATTAATTGAATTATTTTCTAATATTTGAACTTGTTAAAATGTTTTGAATGGAAAGATCAGGAAGTGTTACAAATCTGCCCGTAATTAATTCATAGGCTCGTTTGGCGTTGTTTTATGCCGATTAATAAATATTTGGTATTGACTCAACTCAAGCAAGACACAAACATTGAAAAGCACCCGTTGAATTATAATAGGTGGCCATATCCTTCCTTAGGCATGATAATTGGTGAATCTAGTATGAATTCGTGTAATCCTAACCTGTTAATTCATTTACTTAGTTTAAGTCAATTCTCTGCTTTAATTAGTCTTATTAAATTCTCTAGTTTAGTGTACTCAATCAATCTAGTTTAAATTTCAATATCATTTAATTTAATATTCCTCCAAAATCAATCATCTTTTCTTTTCTTTAAGAAATAATTTAGATAAAAACATCTTACTAATCTATTCATTCCTCGTGGGATCGACCTAGACTTCCAGTACTATATTACTTGCACGATCACCTATACTTGGGTGTTGCACACAAGTGCGCACAATATTTTATTCGTGTCAACTCATCCTCCCGAGCTCCCTCCTGCATACTTTTCCCTGTAAGTCTTCACTTTGCTCAGTTTCTATTCATTATTTTCTTCTATTTTTCTTCTTTTTTCTTTCTCGAGCAAGACTAGAGAATAGGAATCCTATAAGTTTTGTGAGGGAGTAGGATTTCTTTTTCCTCAGGTTCTGTTTTTCTTAGGATGGGGGGGCTCTCTTCTTTTGATAGAACGGTCTGACCGGTTGGTGTGTCCCTGGCCTGCCCTGTCTGAGTGCTACTTGATAGTTAGGACCATTTATGCCCTACAGTATAGGCTCTTGACTCTTCCACCTCTTTACCTTAGGCTAGGAATCCTTGACCCATACCTAGGTTGTCAACTGTTTCTCCATCCTACAGTAGGGGCCTTAGAAATATGTTACTCTAACTTCAACTCATCTTCCCATCAGAAGATGAGTACTCGAGATATAGAAGTCCGAGCGCCAGTCAGGACCGTCTTTTCTTGACCCCCTCAAACCACCATAGTGAGGGTAGAATCCCCAACCGAGAGTCTGGCGAGGGAGTAGGTCAGGGGTACCATGAAGCCTCTGAATCGCGGGGGGTCGGGTAGAAAAGCATCGGTCTCGGATAGGCCCGAGATTGCCTTTCTTGTGAGTGGACTCCCAGTAGTTGTTTGTGTCTGACCTGGGCAGACTTAGGGACAAGTATGACCTTCCCGGCCACTTCTCACTAGTTGTGCCATCGGGTGGGGCTCACCTGCACCAATCGGGTTTCGTTACCCTTTACGAGGACGCATTCATCATGGGCCTCCGTCTTTTCCTTCACTCTCTTGCCTAGGAGTTACAAATCTACATCGTTATTGTTCCCGATCAACTCGTTCCTAATGGTTGGAGATTCCTAATGGGGGCCATTCACCTTTGGCCCCAAAATTTTTGGGTATGAGGTTACCCTCCATGAGTTCTTATGGGCCTATAGACCATTCCCGCTGCATGGGGAGGTCAGTTTCTTTTCCCTGAGCGATCAACAAGGGAGAAAGATAATAGATAAATACCCGAGCAACAACAAGGGGTGGAAGAAGAAATTCTTCCAAGTGTTCGCTCTCAAGCTTAGCGAGGGAGCTTCGGGTATTCCTCTGAAAATTGCCCGGGTGGACGCTATGAGGGGTAAGCTTCAGTCTTGAGTCTGTTTTTTATTTTTTGTTTTGTTTTCTCGTTGCCTCAATATTGACCGACTCCCGTATTGTTTTGCAGCCAGATCTACCAACCCACCAAGCATCCCAGATGAGTGCTAGGACCGGATAAAGGCATTCTAACAGGATCCTATCAACATTGTTGACATGTTGGCCAAGACGGGAGCCCAAAAAGTTACCTTGAGCCACAAGAACCTTTTTTTGCACCAATCTTTCCCCCTGTCATTCCTGGTTAGCTTCTTCTTCTCCAACCTCCTTCATTGCCCCTTCATCTCTTTTCTTTTCATTGACTTGCTTCTTTTTCTAATTTTGCAAAGATGGCACCTAAGAAAGATCTAGTTGCCTTAATGGAGAAGGAGGTTGTCGTTGTCGCATGACTGGGTGAGAAGAGGAAGAGGTCGAATATTGCTATCGGCCAGCAATTCAGGCAGATGAGGCATTGTCCCAGAGTAGAACCGGCCGGGACGTCTGCCCCAAGGGTTAAGGTGGCTTCCACTGAAAGTCCTTCGGCGGATATCCCAACTTGGGTTCATGTGGCGGAGTCAGCGGAGGAGATGCGAGCAAGGATCCGGCCGGCCCTCATCCTGAGACAGGTTAGGATGTATGGGGGATTGCCCCTCAGGCCCTTATTGGGTGGCTTTACAGCCTTTCCTACTTCGTAAGTGTTTTTTTTTTTTTTTACCTTTTCTCTCCATTTTGTAATGATTAATCACTCTTTGTTTCATTTTTCCAGGCCGATTGTCTTGCGAGCGGCCAGGGCTGAATCTTCCCTTCCCAAGCTAGCCGAGAGGGCGGCTTCTGCTAAGGCCATTCTTTTCACGGAGAGGGGGGTGCTAGAAGCCAAGAAATGTAGCCTGATTGTGGAGAGAAAAAAAACAAATGCATTGGCCCTGAGCTTGGGAGCGGCTCAAGAGGAGCTAGAGACAGCCTGGGAGGGCTTGGCGGGTGCAGAGGCCGAGAAGAAGACTATGGCCGAGTGTAGACACCCAATTTTGAACACTATTAGGATTTAGGGTGGATAAAGTCTTGGAGGATTCAATGATGAAAAGTACCCCGTAGAAGGTACTGGATTCCACACAATCGAAAGATCAAACTTCATAAAGTGACTTCAAGTTCAGAAAAGCCCTTTTCAAGCATACAAACCTGATTTTGTCAAAAACATCTCTCAGAATTAATATTCACTCGGGGATAGATGAATATGAAGTGTTCTAAACGTGGTGTACTAGGTATCTAGAGATTCAATTTTAAAGAAAAACTCAGAATCGATGTGCATTGGAATGTAATTTTGAAAAAAAAAAGTCGTTGGATTTCAAAAGGACAACGAAAGTTCCAGAGGACTTTCGGACTTCAATTGACCTAAAATTTTGATTACATTTTCTCCCGAAATATTTTTTATACTAAAATTCAACTCGACATCTTTCCAACGGTACATAAATGGATATGATTTCGGACACCAAAAAGTATTTTTACGAAAATCCAAAAAAACAGTGTGCATAAGATTTGAAATAGGGTTTTGGGGCAACCAGGTGAGCCTGAAAAGCAAGTGGTGGCTCCCATATAGGAATGGCAGCTTAGGTGGGAGCTACCACCTATAATTTGTCCCATACATCGAGCTTTTTTGGTTCTAGACCCTTCCAAAAGCTTTTTACTGCGAATTAGAAATGACCCAAAAACTGCATTTAGGCATTGAAATGGCCATTTTAACACTATTTTGATCTCTAAAATCATTGTTTTAATCCTAAAACTTAAGAATTATGTTTTCTACACTCTAATATAGATCCATATGAGATCATCTTGGATTCATCTTGAATATCCTAGAGATACCATAGCATATATATGAGATCACACCTTTCAAGATAATTATATTAGAGTTTTTGACATCAATTGCCTCCCCTAACTTCCACTATTTATGAGTGCTTGGAGAACTTGAAGAACACTTGAAGAAGGAAATCCTTCAAACACACTTTTGAAGTATAATTGAGAATCCTCCAAGAGGTAAATACTATAATCCCTCTCTAATCCCTACTTTTATATATAGATCTATAAGACTTGGATCTAGTTTAGTTTTCTTTTATTTGATAGAATACTCATCTTCTTCCTCTCTTATTCTTCACTCACTCACATAGCTAGATCCAAGTCTTCCTTGATTTTGTTGATAATTCATGATTAGAAATTCATTTTCACTTTGATCTTCATATTTTGATTTCAATTTTGATTTCATTCCTTCTATATAGTTTAGATCCATGCATACATAATTATATATATGTATCTAGCTATTTTAAGTTCTATGATCGTTTGGAAGTATGATCTATGAGATGGATTATTCCTATGTTCATACTTATCTCTTGATTATTCCTATTACCTAGAACTTTTATTGAATTTCATCTCAAAGAGGATATTTGTAAGACCCTTTGATCCATGATCTAAAGTTATCCATAGAACTTGGGGGCTAAATTGATTAGGAATTATGATAATTAAGTTGATCTATAAGTTTGATCTCTCTAATGAACATGAATCTTCACCAAAAATGTTTTTCTCACACTTCAAAATGAACTAGTCAAAATTCAGCAAAACAGATTGGTTTTGTTCATAGCATTTAGTCGATCTAAACCCATAGTTTGATGGATTTAAAATTTTTGTAATCCTAGACAAAGCTTCATTAGTTGCAGTTCATTTTAGTTGTTTTGCTGATAATAAGGTTTAAATACCATGTTAGGGGTAACAATGTTGCAATATGGATGCTATTCCTAAGTTTTTTCTATAAAAATTTGCAATTTTCTATTACGATGATGACTTTTGGCTTACATATCCTGTTAAGAAATTGTTTTTATCCAATTCCTGTATGTCCAGAATAATCTTGGTTCATTGGGGGTGCATAGATTTTCAATTCAAAGATATTGTAGAGTTTTCAGGTTCAATTGATCAAACTAATTTCGATTGATCGACGTCGTCCCACCCTCGAGCGCTTCAATAGTGTTCAATCGATCGACAGTTCGATCGATCGAGACTTGTATTTAAATGAGGCATCTCCAGTACACTTCATCAGTTTCACTCTTCCTCTCCCTCATTCTCGAGCGATTGGCGACAGAGATAGACTTCGGGTGATTCTTGTCCGCCCTCATCACTCATTCCATTCGAGGAGCCCCTGGTCCCCCTAATCATCATTTTCATCCCCCTAATCATCATTTTCATCACCATTATCCTCCCCTCTGCATGTATATTCGAGGTAAGGTCCATGGAACCCCCTCTCATCCATTTTATTCGAATTTCTGTGGGAGTACCCCCATGGGTTTTTAAACCATTTAAGTGTTATTTTTGTTTGCTATTGTGTATTTGCGGTCCGTTCCCGTTCTCAGCTCTTGTCGCTGTTATTTTGCTGTGTTTGATCAATCGAACTGGGCTCGAGCAATCGAACCCAGCATCTTTTCAATCGATTGAACTCGGCTCGAGCGATCAAACCTGGTACCTTCTCAATCGATCGAAGAATCTTTGATCGATCGAAGTGCAGCAGTTTCAGCTTCTTTTATGTTTTCCCTGTTTTCATGTATTTTCTGTTTGTTTCTTCCATTTCAGGGCTTTCGCGATAAATCCTATCACAGGGTACCATAAGTCTAAGCCACTTGACCTCACTATACCAGACCCCATACCAGATCATGGGCTCAGAAATGAGGAGGAGCGTGTATGGTTTACCAGATACTTTTAGTCCAGGAATGTGATGATAGAGCGACCCCTAAAGGCAGTTTGGCTGTCCGCCCCGTGGTTTCTCACACGTCTTCGTGACATGCCTAGTTGGTTCACCATGTTGACGCAATCTAAGCAAATCAACATCACATGGGTATGAGAGGCGTGTGCGAGTATGATTAAGGATTCTGCAGCTCCGTTCACTTACAGATCATTCTTCCGGGGTCGCGAGATTATTTTTAGCTTGGCTACCGTGGCCACAGCTTTGGGTATACCAGAGACGCTTGACCACTATTACCCACACATACCTGGTACACCCGAGTCTCTGCCATCTATCATCATTTAGGAGATCACCAGCGGTGCGATTCAGATCTGAAATAGCATCTCCCTGATTGAGGATCGATTTATGACCGAGCAGTACCACCTTCTCCACCTGGCGCTCGCCAATTGTATATTGATGACATCTTACCACGAAAAGGTGGTGTCATGGTATGCTCAGGTTCTGTATGCCATAGGGACGGGGTAGAGTGTCTGTCTCCCTTGACTATATATCGACTTTTTTATCCAGCCTACGCGGTAAATTGCCGCCAAGCATCATTTGAAGGGCGCTTGGACTATCCATAGGGTGATTAAGCAGGCTGGATTGATACCATTGGCCACTAACACTATTTCTCAAGCCTCGAGTTATTTTGGGGAGACAGCAGCACGCCGCTCAGATGTGCAAAAGAAGAGGAAGATGAAAGGGAAGGCGAAGGTAGGAGCGAAGATGAAGAGGGGAGGAGGCACCAATACAGAGGGTGCAGCTTCTGGGACACCCACAGAGGTTGAGGAGCTAGATTCTGATGACGAGGTTGATCCTCGTATTAAGGTTGCATAGTTCGAGCTGAGACAGCGGTCTTAGGCTCCCGCCCAGGGAGAGTCTTCTTCATCTGTGCCTCTCCCTACTGTTCATGAGTTACTATTAGAGGAAAGAGAGGCCCGGATCAGACTCGAGGGCAAGATGGACCGCATGACGACTCTTCTTGAGGCTATACTAATTCAGATGGGGGTTGACCAGTCTTTACATACACCTCCACCACCCACTACTGGTCCTTCATCCTCAGCTCCTCAGGTTGATCGTCCTGCTCCATCTACATCGGCAGTACCATCTATTACTGATCCTCCTCCTTCTGTACCACCTATTGGTCCCTTTGCTCCATCCACATCGACGTCTCTACCGATCATTTCTGAGACTCCTCCACTACCGATCATTACAGCTCCCTCCTCGACCATTCCATCGGCGGCACCACCTGCTACTGAGACACCACTTCCACCACCTCCAGTCGCGACTGACACATTATTATCTACACCAGTTGCTCCGACTGCGAGTGACCCGACAATGGCTACTACTGTTGCTGAGGGTGGAGTTATGGATACTCGGGACGTGCCGATCGAGATCTTATCTGACATCGCCAATGATGCTTAGACTTGCCGGGTAGACGATTGGGAGAGTTTTGTTGTTTATTTGTTCTTTCTATTTTCTCTCCGCCCTTGTCATTTTATTATATCTATATGGCTATTTTGGGACTGTTTGTTTGGTTTGGATTGCATGGACTTTATTATCACTACTTTCTTACTTTCATTGTATTATCATTCCAGTGATTGCTTTTGTTATTAAGTTTGGACCTCCTGCTCTTTCATTTCCTATTTAATCTCTTTTGATCTTTGCTGCTTGAAGTTTGTATGATTTCTTTACAGCTTGTTATGCTGGCAGATCTTACTATGCTTTAGCAGGTGATATCTCTCTATCTATATTTGAAAATCATCTTCTGAAGACATCGAAATTTTCAGTTGGGGGTGGCATGTAGATAGATAGTCACCTGCACATGTCTATACTTAGCAATATGAATGCATTTATTGCACATTTCATACAATCTCGGTTGGAATTGGAAAATATTGAACAAATTTTAAAATAAAATTGGAAATCTTTGAAATTATAACATTTATTGGTAGAACGACTTGCAATACTCACTCATGTTTAGCTGTTACCAAGCAATGATACATTCATATTAATCTCATCTTTTTATGAATTAAATTCACGCGCTTTTCTAGTTCGCTAGGATGATTGCATGTGTTAACCATTCTTGTATCCAAAATCCTTATGAACATGTTAATAGCTATGTAGAAAACCTAAAATAAGAGTTAAGATGACTTTTGTACTCTAAGGAGGCGTAGTGGAAACTAGTTACCCTTAGTGAGCTGTTGAATCCAATCTTCAATTCTGAGGGAGTTATCACATTAAATTCGAATTGTTTTTCTTGAATAAGTATATTAAATTCCTCGAATAGTCTCTAATTCTTCATTTTGGCTGCTTAGTAGAGGAGAACGTTAAGGATTTACCAACAAAACTCAATGAACACTTAAGTGTTAAAAATTAAGAAGTTGAGAAAATGATTTAAGTCATCGTTATTTGCTCCTTACCTTTCCATGTACCTGTATCAACATTCCAGAATATGCATTGTTCTCAAACCCCACACCTAGTAAATACTGTCAAATCTATTATGAAATCCTAAATCCCTAATCTTATACTTTGACCTCAATACACCCCATTGCACATCCAATGAGATTAAATTGTTGAAATATGTTATGGGGAGGGAGTAGTTTATGGGAGGGGCTGCATAAAAGAAAAAAAAAAGAAAAAAGGGAAAGAAGAAGGAGTCCAGGTTTAAAAAAAAAACATTTATGAGAATAGAGGATGGTCGGAATGAAGTGAAGAAGAAATTACTACACTCAATCACATGCTAAAGATGTGCGATTTCTTATCCTTTCATTTCTACACTACTATATAAAATTATACCGAAAAGTCAAAGCCTTAATGATTTTTAACAACTTAGTTTAAACACGAACGTGTAGTTTGAGTTAACCACGGTATTTCGCTACTCTAGTAAGTAGTATTCCTTTCATGAGACTATACACTCTAAGTGTTCGTCCTTTATTGAGTCAGGCGTGAAAGCATTAGTAAACAAAAAATTACTCATATCAAAGCTTTCACACCATGTGCGATCATTATTAACCAAGTTTCTGTGAGATGTTCATTCTTGAGCAAAAAAAGCATGTGAGAATTGAGTTGAAACTACAAGTTCTGAGAGTATGATAGTCTAAACAACTCTAAATAAAGTTTGATGTATAGCTATTAATTTCACACACGCATGGATACATGGATGTGATGTATATGTTATTCTTTCTTGGTGACATGAGGAACATGTGTATTTCTTTCATGGTTTGAATGAGGATGATATGTTTTGTAGAGCTAAATTAATAGTTGAATAGAAGAGAGTGTTTACAAGTTATTCTATATCTTTTTGATCTTCAAATCAGAGAATTTTGTGGGTACATTCACTGCAAACCCTCACGAGACACGTCCACTAAGGGGAACCTAGGGGTTTAACGGCTTGTTGCATTTGCTAAATGCAACCGCGATTCCTGCGAAAGTGAGTTAGGTAGTTTCTTTTTATTTAGATTAGTTTGCATTAGTTTTAATTTGTTTTATTTTAGTCATTGTAGTATTAGTTTAGCTTGTTTTATTTTCGCTTTATTGCTAGGGACTAGCAAATCGCTAGTTGGGGGTTGTGACAAGCGGGGGTATTTGTAAAATACAACCGCGCTAAAAAAAGAAAATACACTGAATTAGTTTACAATTCCCTTGTTTATCTGTAATTTGAATTACAATGCCAGTTTTTATACAATATGATTAATCTATGATAAGTGATATTGTTTTAGTGGTTATTTGTGCATATTACTGTTGCTGTGTGAAGAATTGAATAAGCAAGATAAAAGGAAGTGCTCGGTTTCAATGAAGACAATTCAAACATGAAAAGAGGGTTTCGAGCGAACAAAGAGGTCTCGAGTGATCAAGGCTTCTATCGATCGAATGTCGTTCAAGCGCTCGAAGATCTCAGAAGTTCAATCGATCGAGATATGTTTGATCGATCGAACATGGCTTTTATCAGAAATAACGCGCACGCAGCAGAGAATGAGATATAACCCTAGCCTTAGGTTTTGTATATATAGTCGTATTGTATACGTCTTGGAAGATGCCCACTTTCAGGTTTTTTTTTACCAGTTTTATGTAGAGAGTAGAGAGTGTGTCCTTGTTTTGTAGGTTTATCAAGATTCCTCATTGTTTTTGGCTTAGATTCTTTAGAGTTTAATAATAGTTCAGCATTCCAGGTTATTTTATATTATTTTATTTACACTCTGTCAGTAGTTATTGTAGTTTCATCTGCTAGAATCATAACTTTGCATGTTAGGTAATGCTAAATTATTTGTTTTTAGAGATTTCATGATTAAATCACAACCAAACGACACCTTAATGGATCTTTACGTTAAAAACGCATCTGTGACACTCCAAACCATGTCTGAGTAGTCCCCAGGTTAGGAAATCGCGATGAAACTGTGATTTCAAGCATCTGCCATGCATCAGAATAATTCCTGTGTTTGATCGATCAAAGTTAGTTTGATCGATCGAGACAGAGATACAGTCACTCGATCGAAGACATTTCGATCGATCGAGAGATGAAGATGTTCGATCGATCGAAAGCGCGTTAATCGATCGAACCCTCTGATTCTTAAGAACATTCAATACAGCATTCCTGGACTTTCTGTTTCACAGATTTGTTATCAAACTGTCCCTAAATGCTCAGTTTGTCAAAACAGTCTCTAAACTTGAGGTCTTAAAGCATTTTTCTTCAATATCTTTTGCAAACCACCCTGAATGCTAACACCATTGTAGGTACGAGTCTTAACTTTTGTTTTAAACCGCTTTCATGTATTTCGAACTTAATTTGGATGATATAGTCCCGGTCATGAAAGGGCTATGGATTCTCTACCTTTAGAAAAATACGGAATACTGTAGAAGATGTACTCCAATGAGCTTTGACGCAATTGCATGGAAGATGGCTAGGTCACTGTGGATTCGCGTGATCCCAACACTTCTCTTTTACTAAAAAAAAACTAGTTTTAAAATATCGCTCTAGTTAACTAGTTAGTCATCAGTTTAAAGTAATTTAGTTGCTTTTAATTTTAATAGTTGTTAATCGTAGAACTCTGTGTTCTACAGTTTCCTTAAGCATTAAATTTTCTTTTTCTTTTTAGAGTTTAATCTAGGAAATTAATTTTCAACCTTCCCTATGAGATTGACCTGGACTTCTAGTACTATATTACTTGTACCATTATCTACACTTGGGTATAGCACACAAGCGCACACAAAAAAAATTCTCGTGTCAAGGAACATTAAATTGAGTCTTAACTTCGTTACAAAAGGCACATAAAATGGAAAATAACTCTGAATGATTTTTCATTAAATAAATCCAAGTAGTTCTAGAAAAATCATCAACAAAACTAACCAAGTACCGATACCCCTCTGTGGAGGCTATACAGTGTGGACCCCAAATAACTGAATGCACTAATTAAAAAGAACTAGACACACGTTATTGACCCGAGGAGCAAATTAAACACAGTAATGCTTCCCCAACTGACACGACTCACACTCTAAAAAAGATAAATTACTCAAACTAGGAACTAGCAGCTTCAAATTAGTCAAGGAGGGATGGCCAAGATGATAGTGGATCTGGTGAGGAGACACGGTAACAGCAGGACAGGCAATGGGAGAGGTAGGAAGAGAATACGGACCATCAAAGTAATAGAGACCATCAGATTCATGCCCTACGCCAATCGTCTTCCGAGTCTTCAAATCCTGAATAAGAACAAAATTAGAGAAAATGCAGACAGAAGCATTAAGATTTTTAGTCAATTTGACAACAGCTATCAAATTGAAAGGAGACGGAGGTATATAAAGGACCGAGGATAAAGAAAAGGATGAAGTCAGTTGGGTAGTCCCTATTCCTTCAACAGGGATAGAGAAACCATTGGCTACTGTAAAAGGGGGTAATGATGACGATTTTTCAAGAGATGAAAAAGGGGTCAATATACTTGTTAAATGATCAGTGGCTGTTAAATCAACTACCTATGGTACAGAACGAGAGGTGAGACAAGCAATAGGTATACCTTTTTGAACAAGTGAGGTACTAGGAATGGATGCCTACTGAGATGCCTGGAGATGAAGGAACTGAGAATACTCCTCACGAGAGACAAAAAAATTAGCATCAGTAGTGAGAGCAGGATGGTGAGTATCACCAGATTCGGTGATAACTGTATTAGCAAACTATGCAAGGTGGCCGACGAGATCCCAACAAGTTTTCCTAGCATGACCATCCTTATTGTAATTATCACAATTTGTGTTTGGCCTCTGCTATGGCCTCCACGTCCACCACAATGGCCCCTTCCATGACGGAGATTACCACCAACCCTACTAATCGGGAGATGTGAAGCCTGAGTAACAAGAGCTGAGTGATCAGTAGCCGCGGGAATAGGAATAATTGGATCCCGAGAGGTATGGATATAACAGGCTAGCCACGCTTCTTTTTAAAACTTTTTCAAAATTCAAATACGAATCACGACTTAATTTTTTAAAGAAAAATTATGAAACCATTTTAAAAGCAAACTGGTCTTTCGAAAACCAGAGATTAACTAGGTCCGGGGATTATGGAATGAGAGGGGAAGGAGCCCGACAGGCTAAAACACCCCCTCTCATCCTATCTTGTGATAGACCTCTACTCAACATCCTTTTAATCGAATTATTAATCTAACCATGCCCTCGACTAATACATAGATATAAATATACATTACAAAAGCATGTTGACAATGGTGCAAAATCACTAATGATAAAATGGCATACAAAACAATATAATTCAAATAGCAAGCAAATGATATGCAAAAATAGAGAGCGAGGAAACTTACCCGGGATCCAGCTACGATAAAGAAACGTATAATGCATACACAAAACATAAAGCCTAAGAAAAGGTCTCTAACACATATATACACATAAGGTAAGACATAGTCTAAGGTGTCGCACATGGAGTCGAAAATTGATAAAATCAAAAATATGAAATAAACTAAAGAAAGAGTCAAGAAATTGTACCTCCATAGCGCTGAAAAATAGAGGGTTAGTCCAGATGCTTTGAACATGATATGATATGAAATCCTAAATAACATTCCTAAACTTGTAGCTTAAATCTTTCAAGTATGAAAGAATTAACATGATCATGAATTCCTTCCGATTAATTGAAAATACATCTCCACAGATATACAAGTCTCAACTCGGAGCCAATGTAATGTCCATATAGAGATGGCATAGTCCCAACATGACCATAAGGAACTCACAATTAGGGTCAATTAAATGCAATTTAGTTCCAACACAAAATGAATCATAATTACAAGTATCAACCTACATGGATGAATGCATATGAATACAAGAATATGAACAAGGGTAAGCTATGAACTATTCATTGATTTGGATCATTTAGCCTCTAAATTTAAGTTTAATTAATCATTATTAAAATATGGTTTAAGCCCTAGGTTATATAAAAGTCATTTAGATCATTATTTCCAAAGTTTATTAAGTCTGTAACAGAATTCCAGAAATTACACAGAGCAGACTAGGACTTTAAAAATAGAAATATCATACTTCCAATGGTTGGATCTTTGTGATATTTAGACGGTCCTAATGGTGAGTCTAATTTCTAACCTAAAAAGAAAATCAAAGATCCAACGGTTCAATCTCCGGGAATTGGGTTATAACCAGACATCACTCAGAATTTAACAACTCTCTATCCAAAGATTTTGTGTGATTTTCTAAAAATAGTAATAAGTCTGAATGACTCTAATCCTTTTAGGGGATCTCATCAACACATTAAAATTCATAGAAAAATGTATTTAAAGTCAAAAATACTTGGTTAAGGCTTTGATAAATTCAAATCAAAACTGACTTACTATTCTGAAATTTTAGACAGAGAATGGCTAGTTTACAAATCCTAAGACCAAGCCATCTTAAACATGGAATCTCTTCAAAACAAAAAATACAATGGTGGCTTTTTGTGTTATGAACTAGGGGTGGCAATCGTGTCGTGTTGGGTCATAATCGTGTCGTGTCATAATCGTGCCGTGTCAATAATTGTGTCATTTCTAAACGTGTCAAAAACCTAAACCCATACCCGTTTAATGCAATTCACGTGTCACCCATTTAACCCACCAACCCGCGTAATGAACAAGCCGTTTTCTCGTAACCTTTTTTTTTCTTGTATAACATGACATATTTAATAGATTGACTTCATGTAATAAAAAACCAAACATAGAGGGAAAAAATGAAGAGGCACGATTCTAAGAACACAAGTCTTCCCACCTAATGTACCAACTACCAACAAGTCAACGACAGTAAATGATCAATTGTTTCAAATTTAAACTAATTAAGTACCATATAACAATATCTAACTATTATAAAGGTAGGATTGTAATACTCTTAACTCCACTTTTCCCTCCAAAAAAATAAAATAATCGTGTTACTTGCTTTAAAAAAAACGTATTTCAAAAAAATGTATATTTCCAAAAATACCCTCTATAATCGTGTTAAACGGGTTGACCCAATTAAAACATGACCCAACCCGTTTATTAATCGTGTTAAACGGGTCGACCCGTTTATGACCCATACCCGTATAAGCTAAACCCAAACCCGTTTAATTCGTGTCAGATTCGTGTCGTGTTGCCGTGTCGTGTCGAAAATTGCCACCCCTATTATGAACACTGTATAATTGGTTTCATTCAATTCCAATGAATCATGATTGAATTAAAAATCCTTAATCAAAATTGGTTTATGAATTCACCGCACCATTTGTTGAGTTCATCTTTTTTGGCTAAATCTACCAACCAAACCATAGAGATTGACTCATCCTAAAACTAATTCTCATTCCCATTGATGGTCTTTGGAGATTTAAAATAAATGACTAATCCATGTGAGTCTCAATGGAATATGGAAAGGATTCCATAAGACTTCAAAACTAGAAGACCTAAGCCATGAACTAAGACTTGGACTTACTAATTATATATGGATATGATTATTCTTATTTAAATCAGAAGTTCATAGAGAATCTAAAAGGACCAATTCAATGGAGTCAAATGAGATATTGAGCATCTCATAAATCCCAAGAGAGGATCATATCAAAGGAAACGGAAATCAAGGTTCAAATGATATCCAAGTTAGATTTTGCTTTGTGGTATATTTAGTCTTAAACTTAAGCTACTTTAATCCAAATCAAGTGAAAACAGCAAAATGGAAGTTTAATTGCAATTCTAGTGGTGTGCGATGAAAAGAGGTTGGAAGAGACTTTTTGAAAATATGTAAAAGATCCTAAGTAGCTCTATGAATTGTGATTAAACTTGGATTAAGTACTAACTAGTCTAGAGTTGACCTCCAATAATCCTCAACTTTTTTGTGATTTGAAGGTCTTCCAAGGATTATTCAAGCTCTTCTTCTAGCTCATGCAATGCCTTACTCTTTAATTCTCTTAATTTTTTTCTAAGATTCTCCTAATCAAAACCTAAGAGATTCAAGATTTACGTTTCTCCAAAAAAGGATGAGGCTCCTTTGTAATGGGATATTCACTCCCTATATATAGGCAATTTTTTTAGGGGTATTTCAATAATTTTAGGGTAAAAACCCTAATTTCGGATGTACTTTTGATGGTACAAAATGTACAATTTCAAAAAGTAGATTTTTAAAAAATGCGGTAGTTGGTGGAGTTGTCTGCGGCACTCTGTAAATGCTAAATTGCCGCAGCGGCACTCCCTCCGCAGACAACTCGCGGACTATCGTCTTTTTGTGCACCTTGTTTTGCCTTACTTTCAATTTCTTTTTCTTTTTCTTTTTCTTTTCTTTCCTTTACTTGCTTCTAGATTGCTTCTATTTGTGCGGCAATTGGCGAGTTATCCACGGAAATCAGTGAATGCCGATGCGGTTATCAGTGACTGCCGGAGCAGTAGTCAGTGACTGCCGTTGTAGCAGTTCGTGAGTGCCGCAGACAATGCCACCGTGTGCTGTTTTCTGCTATTCTTCCCTTTTCCTCTCTTTCTTTTTCTTTTCTTTTGGAATTGAAGAGCCTTTTGAGGAGCTTGAACCACCTTGGAAACCTTAAGTTAGCTGGACACTGTCATCATCGAACTTGGAGGAAACACTCCCCTGAATTTGATGTTTGGTTAAAATTGGGGTGTCTACAAGAGGTACTCCTCAAAATATGCTGATATGTCTCAGCAAGAGAAGGAAGAGTGGCACCACCAAGAATTAGAGACCGAACCAGCTCATAATCACTCTTGAGACCTGCGAGAAATTTCATCACGGCCATTTGTTCCCGCTGCTTCTGTCGTTCCTTCGCATCAGTAGTGATAGGAAAGACGCTATTCAACTCCTCAACCAACCATTTAAATGAAGCAAAGTAATCAGTTACAGATAGATCACTCTGTTGTAATTGAAAATACTAAAAAGAGAGATCGTACATCCGAGTCAAAGCACTGGAGTACAAGAATTGAGCATGCCCCAAATCTCCTTACACGTGCTCAAATGACCACACATATCCGTAACTTACGGTTCCATAGTTCCAAAGAAGTGCAATAATTTGAGCATCCATTTGTCTCCATTGCTTAATCGTCTTCTCATCAATAGTAGTAGCAGCCCCGGTGAGGTGATCATCAAAACCCAAGCCAGTAAGGGCAATGGTGACAGCTAGGGGTGTGTTTCGGCTGGAACGGATCGGAATACCCTCTTTCGGAAAAAATTCCAAAAATTTCAGAAATTAAATAGGTGTTCCAATTTCTGTTCCGATAATTTTGGAATTCCATTTTCCCTTTCGATTTCAGAATTCTTCAAAAAAATTTCAGATTTCTTGGAATTGGGATCGGAAATTTTCATAATTTTTGAAATACAAATACTATTGAAAGAGTAAGTCATGCTTTTATAGAGAGTCCCTTACTCTCTCCTTTCTCTTCTTATTCGATGTGGGACACACAAGTCCAAATTCTTCCAAATTTTTGAAAAACATTTTTTCGGAATATTTTCAGAATTTTTGAAATTCTCAAAACAATTCCAATTCCGTTCCGATTTTTTTTTAGAATTTTCGGAATTCAGAATTTCAGAATTCAATTTTTAATGCCAAAATCAAAATTTTTTGGATCGAAATCGGAAATTCCATTCCAAATGACACCCCTAGTGATAGCTCTAGACCATTGAAGAAAGTTGGAACCATTCAACTTTCAGGTAGTAAGTTGTGGGAAAGCCTTAGACTCTATGAAGAATATTAAGAGAACCAAAAAATCAAATTTGGAGCAAAAATAAATTGAGAAAGGACCAAATTGGAATAGATCTGGACCAAATAAGGCTGCCAATGAACAGTAAATTTTGCGATGAACAGTAACTTTCGGATGAACAGTAACTTGCGATGAACAGTACCTTGCGATGAACAATAACTTACGATTAACAGTAACTTTCAGATGAACAGTACTTGAGGGGCAACGGCTAGGGTTTGAGGGGCTACTGGCCTTCTCAATCTTGGACAGAGATCTAGCAATTGATAAAACACGATAAACACTCTCGATCAACTTTGATCGGTAATAACAAGAGGAGCGGACCCTTAGATCGGATGCTCTGATACCATGTAAAAGTAAACACTTTGTATATTGAATAAATAAAAAAGAGAATACAAGGGCCTATTTTTATACTTAGCTAACCTAACCACACTTTACATTTTTTCAATGTGGGACAACATATACACATAATAAAACACCTAATACAAAACTTGTAATACCCATTAAATTTACAAGAAGTTTAGTGTTATTATCATAACTAACCTTATTACTATTAATTCATCTATTAGTTCATAGGCACATACCAATAAAGTGTACAATTAGCAGCATTTGTAAATTTGGATGTTACTTTATTCAAATTATACTTGTTGGTGATAAAGTAAAACAAGAAGTAATTAAACTTGAGTAACATGTCATTCAAAGCACATAGGTGGTAAGTTGTCAAGATAAGTGAGATCATTTTTTATTGTTCAATGCACCATATATTTAACTAAGAATTTCCTTTATTTTATATAGTAGACTAGGTGTGTTGGCCTACTGGGCTAGATGATGTATAAACTATCTAACATTATCTTCATGGATTTTTACCTTACTTCACAAACATCTTCTTGCTTACACATATATCTATTGGAGGTGTATAAATAGGAGTGACTGTGCCACACTTAAGCACAGGAAATACCAAAAAATAGTGGGGTTTGTTTGACTCTAGTCATTGGGGTAGCAAGAGAGAGTTTACAACTCAAGGCAATTCATGACACAGTGGAAGATAAAAATCTGCTGATATCTACAATTTAGTAAAGGTGAGGGCCTATATAACTTTCGCTTTTTTTTCGACCTTTTTTCGAAAAAAAAAAACTTTCGCTTTTATGTGGCTATATACACACACATATATGGGTAAATATTGATAAAGGATGATATGCCTTTATACCTTTAGTTATTTTCTTTTAGCCATTAAAAGACCACAAATTGGGAATTTCTTATCAGTATTGAGTTTCAAAATTTTTACAAGTGTTTTAAATATATATATATATATATATATATATCTATTCTATTATAAGAAACTAAAAACGGAGGGTTCAAGCATAACTCAACGTGAGAACGACACGTGGCATGGTCATTAAGTTGCCCGCATCTTCAAACGTCTCCAATTAGTTCAAACGTCTCTACGCAGTGACATTCATCTCCGATGTTATACTGACTTTTTCATTCACAGTAATCTGATCTCGTCTCTATCTCTCTCTGTCTCTCTCTCTCTCTCTCTCTCTCTCTCTCTCTCATTTTCTCCAATTTCTTCTCCCTCACCATTACCAACCATACCACCGGCTGGTATCGCTATTGATTGTTTCAAAAACCCTAAAGGATTTCTTCCCTCTCGACCGGCCGGTGAGCTACTCCCTCACATGCACGATTATACTCTCTATCGGCACATACACCAGTCATCATATCTCTCAGGCCCTCTTTCACTATATCACACTCAAGACAGAGCCAGCCAGAACTCCTCCATCAACAGAGTGAACACTTATCTCTCTCTCTCTCTCTCTCTCTCTCTCTCTCTCTCTCTCTCTCTCTCTCTCTCTCTCTCTCTCTCTCAACGTAGTTGGTACTCTCTTTTACTTAAAGATCTTCTTGCACCCGAAACCCTAGAAGTATATATATGGACCAATTAGGAGACGGGGGTAGATCTTCAGTCAATTGTATCTATGGTTTTGTCTATTGTTTGTCGAAGTGTATTCTTTCGTTTTTCAGTCTACTTTTTGTAGACACCCCATTTTGTCGGCTATCAGATTTAGGAGACCCATAGCTTGGTGGTTCACAATGATCGTAAAAAAGGGGGAATCAAAAGGACTCTTGGAAGTCAGCTCTATCTCTCAGAATGCTCAGAATGACCAAAATGCCCCTGAAAGCCCGAAAACTCCCAAATTTGGTCCCAAAGTTCTGAAAACATGCTATGTCGTAAGAAAAACAACAAAAATGAGTTTATAAGTAAAACCAAAAGAAATCGTCAGCTCCCAGAGACCCCCGGAAGTCCCGGAAGTTCCCGAAAGGTCCCCGTTGACCGGTTTGACCAAGGTTTGATCAGGTTTGACCGAGGTTTGACCAAGTTTGACCAAAGTTGACCAAAATCGTCCGAATTCACCAGAATCATTTTAAATCACGAAGAAAGTATTAAAACAAGTTCCAAAAGAAAATCGAGCGAAAATATCAGCTCCCGGGAACTCCCGGAGGTTTCTAGAACTTCCCGGGAATCCCAGGTTTGACCAGTTTGACCAGAATTTGACTTTGGAACCAGAATGCCGAAACAATTTTCAAATATTTTTCATGGATACTAGAGGTCAATAGCTTTCCGACGGTATATCACACGCAATTTTCGAATTTAAAACGGATTTATTATGAATTTCCAAAGGCGAAAAAGACGATCAAATCAGCTTTTATCGCAAGTACCGCAAAACTTTGCAAAGTGACCTATCTCCGAACTATTTTTTATATAAACTAGACTCCATTACCTTTCCAACGGTATATCACAACCTCAATTTGGAGTTCGTATGCATTTTCTGTGAATTTTGGACGAAATAGGGCCTTTTCGCGAATACCGGAACATCAGGGGGCCTAAACAGCATTATCCAGACGAAGGGAGGAGCAGTGCCGCCGCGGCACTGGCCCACTGCCGCCGCGGCACTGGCCCAGTGCCGCCGCGGCACTCCCCTCCAGAACAGTGCATTTTTGTAATTTATTTTGTGGTCCCATTTTGATTAATTAAAATCCAAAACGACGTAGTTTCATGATTTCAGATGTTTGGAGCCAATGGGAACACTTTCTAAATCCCAAAACCACCCCAAGTTGGCCTATATAAACACCCCATTAATTTTTGAAAGTCTGCCTACGTACCCCCGAGTAGGGATCAGGTCCAACGTAGTTCGAGCCAAGGCTTTGAAAGAAGGGGGTTGATTTTTAGGTAGGTGGGGTGACCGAACCGTGGATCCATCGAACCACTGGGAGAAGGCACCCTGGGCTTGAAATCTTCGCTGACTGCGAGAGGCCCCCATATCAAGACCCGTTCTATACCGAAGAAGTTGAGAAGACCCCAGAGGAAGACTGGTTGAAATACCTGGACACTGAGGCAATCAAGAAAATGTGGGAGGAATCCGCTGAGAGGGAGGAAGAAAAGAGGGCCAAGAGCCAAGATGATCAGATCAAGCCAACTGAGGAGGGTCTGAGCAACCAGGCTGTAGAGTCATCTGTCTGTGTCTCCCAATCCCCTATTCCCCCGGAGTCTGTACTACCGATTATCGAGTCTGTACTGGAGTCGGCTGCTGTAAGCCCACCACTATCCAATGTAATCACTTCACCTGTCATGAATGAAATGAAAGACGATTCTGCTTACTCCTCTGTGTCTAACACTTGTGAATGCATAGATCCCTCCGAGGATCTCCCAATCGAACTTAAGCAACTAATCGAAAAACCACCTGCTTATGAAATAATCGAAGATACTTTATCAGTTAACCTAGGTGAAACAGACAATCCACAAATTGTGCAAATTGGCTCAACTCTTAATAAAGGAGAAAAAGAAAAATTAACTCTCTTGCTAAAAGAATTCAAAGATGTTTTTGCTTGGTCTTACGAAGATATGCCTGGGGTCGATCCCGACATTGTCCAACATCATATCCCTCTCCTTCCTAATTCTAAACCCGTCAAGCAGAAACTAAGGCGTATGAGACCGGAATGGGCACTCAAGGTTAAAGAAGAGGTGGAAAAGCAGTTCAAGGCAGGGTTCATCATTGTCACCGAATACCCAGAGTGGGTTGCCAATATCGTGCCAGTCCCAAAGAAGGATGGAAAAGTTCGTGTGTGCGTCGACTTTCGTGATCTGAACAAGGCCAGTCCCAAGGATGACTTCCCGCTTCCCCACATTGACGTCTTGGTGGATAACACTGCAGGTCATGAGCTACTGTCATTCATGGATGGTTTCTCAGGGTATAATCAGATTTTGATGGCGCCAGAAGATCGGGAAAAGACGACATTCACCACCCCTTGGGGAACCTACTGTTATAGGGTAATGCCCTTCGGACTCAAGAATGCGGGGGCAACTTACCAAAGGGCTGCCACCACTCTGCTGCATGATATGATTCACAAGGAGGTAGAAGTATACGTAGACGACATGATTGTGAAATCCAAAGATAGAGAAGGGCACCTGGTAGCGCTGGAAAAGTTCTTCGAAAGGTTGCGCAAATACAAGATGAGGCTGAATCCAAAGAAATGCACTTTCGGCGTAACCTCCGGTAAACTCCTGGGTTTTCTCATCACACAAAGAGGAATAGAGGTGGACCCCTCTAAAATCAAGGCAATCCTCGAAATGACGCCACCACGGAATGAAAAAGAAGTAAGGGGGTTCCTCGGAAGAATCCAATTCATCAGCCGCTTCATTTCCAAGCTCACAGCTACGTGTGATCCTCTGTTCCGGTTATTAAAGAAGGGGGAGAAGTTCCAATGGGATGACCAATGCCAAGCCGCTTTCGACAAAATAAAAGCCTACCTTCAAAATCCACCTGTCCTCTCCCCACCCGTTCCTCATAAGCCTTTATTCCTTTACCTATCCGTCTCCGAAAATGCCATGGGTTGCATGCTAGCCCAAGAAGGAGAAGAAAGCCACTCCGAAAAAGCCATATACTACCTCAGCAAAAGGATGACTGGGTGTGAGCTCAACTACTCTACCCTTGAAAAAACGTGTTGGGCCTTGGTTTGGTGTACTCGCCGACTGAGGCACTACATGTTGGCCTTCCCAGTTGTGCTCATATCCCGCATGGATCCTCTAAAATACCTTTTCGAAAAACCTGCCCTGACCGGTCGTATATCCCGTTGGTTACTTCTACTATCCGAATTCGATATCAGGTATGTCACAAGCAAATCAGTAAAAGGGAGAACCGTAGCCGAGCATCTCGCAGAGCATGCCATTGACTCTGAAGAAAGTGGAGACTTTCCATTTCCCGATGAAAACATCATGGAAATCAAGGAAGAACAGTGGAAGCTGTACTTTGATGGAGCAGCCAACATGAAAGGATACGGAGTAGGAATGATTCTCGTATCACCAAGCGGGGACCACACTCCATTGGCAGTTAAGCTCAACTATAACTCCACCAACAACACCGCCGAATACGAGGCCTGCATTCTGGGAATGGAAGCAGCCTTAGAGCTGAAAGCTCAGAAGTTAGATGTCTTCGGGGATTCAAACCTCATTATATCGCAAGCTAGAGGAGAATGGAAAGTAAAAGAAGAAAGGTTGAAGCCCTATCACGATCATCTAGACCAACTCAAGAGGCGTTTCAAGAACGTCACATTCCTCTACTTGCCTAGGGAAGAGAACCAGCTAGCAGACTCATTGGCTACCTTAGCCTCTATGATCAAGATTCCTGCAGGAATCAAGATGATGCCCTTAGTAATTGAGCAAAGGTACGAGCCTTCGTTCAGCATAATCGCCACAATCGAAGAAGAAGGGAATGAAACGCCGTGGTACCAGGACATCTGGAATTTCATAGAAAAGGGGACGTACCCTCAAGAGTCTACCAAGAAAGACAAGAGGGCCATTCGAAGATTCGCAGCGCAATTCATCATTTGTGGGGGGAAATTGTTGAAGAAAGGATACAACGGTCACAACCTGACTTGCTTGTTCGGGAAGAGCTCCCGAAGAATGATGGAGGAAATACACGAAGGGGTATGCGGTCCGCACATGAACGGTCACATGCTGGCTAAGAAAATCATAAGACAAGGGTACTACTGAACAACATTGGAGAAAGATTGTTGTGAGTACGTAAGGAGGTGTCACAAGTGCCAGATTCATGCAAACATGATGCATACACCACCATCCCTTCTGTACAGCATGACTTCGCCTTGGCCATTCTCAACCTGGGGAATCGACATCATTGGTGAAATCATTCCGAAAGCCTCAAACGGAAATCGGTACATCCTGGTGGCCATAGACTACTTCACAAAATGGGTAGAAGCTGCATCTTACACCAAGTTGGGGGCCAAAGAAGTGGCCAAATTCATCAAGAGAAATCTCATTTGCCGTTATGGAGTTCCCCACGAGATTATTTCGGATAATGGAAGTCATTTCAAAGCAGAAGTCAGGGATCTGTTCGAGGAGTACAAGATCACTTATCACAAGTCGTCGCCGTATAGGCCGCAAACAAATGGGGCAGTCGAAGCTGCGAATAAAAATGTCAAGGCCATACTGCAAAAATCAGCTGATACCTACAAAGACTGGCATGAAAAGCTACCATTTGCACTTTGGGGATACAGAACATCGATAAGGACGTCCATAGGAGCGACTCCTTACTCACTAGTATATGGGATGGAAGCGGTACTTCCAGTGGAGATAGAATTACCATCCCTACGCGTGATGGCAGAGTGTGAAATTTCGAAATCAGATTGGTTGAGAGAAAGATACGAAGAATTGGCTCTCATAGATGAAAAGCGCCTAGCGGCAGTCGACCATGTCCGAATCTACCAAAAGAGGGTAGCCTGTGCTTTCAACAAAAGGGTTCGTCCGAGGAAGATTGTCAAGGGCGACCTTGTCCTTAAAGAATTGCGAGCTCCGATCTTTGATCCCCGTGGGAAGTTTAAGCCAAAATGGGTCGGCCCTTACATTGTCAAGACTGTTCTTTCCGGAGGAGCAACTTACCTCATGGACCTCGATGGTATCGAATTCAAAGAACCGATCAACATGGATCGCCTCAAAAAGTACTATGCTTGACCATCTCCTAACCATTTTCTTTCAAACCTTGGCCTTGAACTACGCTCGACCTGATTCCCACTCGGGGATACGTAGGCAACCACATCGGTTCGGTCGCTCCACCCACAAAAAATAAAATAACCATTTTCTTTCAAACCTTGGCCTTGAACTACGCTCGACCTGATTCCCACTCGGGGATATGTAGGCAACCACATCGGTTCGGTCGCTCCACCCACAAAAAATAAAATAACATTTTTCTTTCGAAACTCTGGCCCGAACTACGTTGGACCTGATCCCCGCTCGGGGGTACGTAGGCAGACTTTCGAAAAGAAAAGAAGGATGGCTCGCTAGGATGAAAATCCGAAAGGACGCCTAGGCAAAAATTAGAGCTAAATCCAAGGTGAGCAATAACAAAAGAGAGAAAATAGCTCGCTAGGCCACCTCCTTGGTGCCTAGGCAAAAATTATGAGCATGTGAGAAATAAAGTCGCGATCCTTACCATAACCCATATATCACCCTCCACACTAGGGGCAAACTTCGGCCACTCGCCTCGTTTGCCTAAACCTCTTCTAAACTAGGGGCAAACGTCGGTCACCTACCTCGTTTGCCTCACAACCACACATATCCCAAACTAGGGGCAAACTTCGGCCACCCGCCTCGTTTGCCTCTAATAAACCCGGCACACCCAAGCAAGTACCAAAAGCAACAACTTATTGAAATCTCAGTTACAAAATATTTTCAGAAAGCTAAAGTGCATAAAATAAGATTCCCAAAGTAACCAAGGTTCACCGATAAACAAACTTTGAATATTACATAAGCAGGAATAATCAAAGAAATAAAAGTCTTTCAAAAAGCAATCACACATGTTTAAAGACACTGGGAGGAATGAGCAGAATCAGTCAGGTCTAGTTTTATCCTTGTGTCTTTTATTTCTTCAAAGGTCTTTAGAAGTAGGCTTTTACTCGGTCAGTCCAACCATCAATGAAAGCAGCAATAGTGATAGCCTTGATCCTGGAAGCAAAGACCCTCTCAGTAAACCCCCGGGGAACCTCCTGAACCTGTCCGTACTGTCTGGCCAAACGGCGAGGATGATAGAAAGAAGTCTCTCTCAGACCCATCAACCACACCCTCTGGTGACCCTTGAGGCTCGTGGTAACAGCATAAAGGCCCCAACGCCTCACGATCCAGCAAATGTCAGCCTCCGATAAGGCACCCATCATACTCACCCAATCGGCAAAAGCATAGTGAGAGTGAAGCACGGTTCGACGAAAGTAAACCGGTGGTACGCGGCCCGTCCACAGCTGAAGGCGCTCGTATAGCCAAGCCTGCAACACCAAAGGCGCCCCAGAAAGCAGGGGCGTTCCTTGATCAGAAGCGCGGTCCAAACCATTCAAGGTCTCAGCTAGAACCATGGCCATGGGATTCTTGCTAAGCTTCAACCCAAGGCACACATGCACTAAGTCAACGGAAGTACTCGAGAATAAGAAGTGGGAGGTCATGCACAATATCAAAGCAGCCCCGCGGGTGGCATCATACACGCTGGGATTCCCGGGACTGGCATACTGAGCAATAATAGAAGCAATATTAAGGGCCTCACCTTGAATCAGCCGACGGGAAATAGTGATGGAGCAATTCAGATATTCATCCAAACCTCGCGTAGGACTGAGGGTACCAACAGAAGGGAGAATCAGATCAGAGTCAGAATCATAGCCAAGAATAGCGCAGAACTCCTCAAACATGGAGCATATCTCCAGGCCATTGAAGTTGAAGACATGGTTCACCGGGTCCCAGTGACCAATGGCAGCACGAAAGAACTCAGTGTTCAGGGTCATCCGGCAAAGAGAGAATATCTCGGTCAAGCCGTAGCTAAAGAGGTTGATCCGCTCCACGCCATCCGTGATGGTCAGCCAAGCTGTGAGTTGAGCGGGATCATACAGAGCCATGTTTTCGGTCACGGCTCTAGCAAAATTCGAAATTTCGGCAGCACCTCCCCGTTTCAGGAACTATCCCACCTGCAAGGCAAAAGCACTCACTATCACAAAACTGCCCATCGCAGTAGCATCCAACAATCACAGTGTACATATATCAACTAAAACAAGCACACAACTGCGCCTCTAAACCGGAAGATATCCGGCCTAGGAGGCAAAACATCATAATACTCTGTCAAAAGGTTACAAATTGTTCCACACTGTCCAAACAATCATATTCCAAGTACAACCCAATCGAAAACAGAAAAATAAAATGATAATGCCCGCTTGGGGGAACTCAGTCTTCCTCCTCTTCGTCCTCTGTCAGACCACCAGGAGTGTACGTCGGCGACGGCCTCCTCCTACCGCCTCTACATCTTGGACCAGTCCTCGACGAGCCAGCCCCGCCTCCACGGTACTGCACACACAAATAAGATGAGAGCAGTTAGTAAGGGAACAACAAAAAGTATAAAAACAGAGTCGAGTCGGAGACTTACCAAGGACGCCATCTGGTTGGCGGCGAATTGCCGCATACCATCCATCTGTCAAGGGTAAAATCTAGGGTTAGAACCTCATAACCTTAAGAAAGTGCAAAATTAGAGACATACCCGGTGGTCTCGTGTGAGGACCAAGGACCGTAAGCTAGCCGCCAAGGCGTGACCCTCCTCAGCGTAACTCCAAGGAACATTGAGGACGCCCGCTGGCTGGGTAGGGTACCCACACGTGACTCGCGGCACCTCCATCATTTGGGGAGTGCCATCAGCTCCTAGAACGTTGACAGTCCAATCCCAAGGAGGGATAGGGTCGGGAGCCTGAGGAGCCTGTCTCCTGTACATCTCACGAAGCTGTAGGCACAAAACAAGTTAGGAAAAGTTGAGTCAAAAATATAAACAACTAATAAAGACAAAAATGAAAAAGGGAACTCACCTCCAGGAGTGGAAAGTTAGGCATGAAGGAGCTGCCACGGTAAGCCTCATACCCGGTCTCGGAGAGGAAATGATCCCAGACGTCGGTGCCGGCTAAGGCCGCCGACAGAGCATCACCAGAGAGATCACTAGCATCCATCACAGGAGGATTATGGGGGACGCGATACCGAGAACCACCAACCACCTGCCGAGATACCCGCTCACCAAGGAACCACTGCCTGCACTCAGTACTCTCCAGCAGAAGGCGGCAAGAGGTAAGAGATTTAACCGCTTGAATCTCCTCTGGGGCGGCATAAGCAACGCCCTCCCAAGGCGTCCAATCAACACTAGAGGCTGTCAACCCAGTTAAGAAGTTCTGAAGCAAAACAATCCGATGGGCCCCACTCTTCACCCCAACAACGTCCCTCCGCCATCTCAAGCCTCGTGGGAATAGAGGCACAGGAGCCATACCATCCTCATCCTCGCCTGACTCGTCTGCGGGGGAGGGAGCCAACATCTTCAAGTATTCAAAACTCCAAAGCTGCACAGACAAAGGAGAAATCAGAACAAGTATGAAAATCAGAAAGATGGAAAATAAAAGAAGAAGCAGTACATACCTCCCAAGCTCGCCAAAATCTCCCAGTCGATTTAACATCGCCCCGAGAGACCTCCCCCATATGCTTGTAGAGATGGGCCAGGGCAGCACCGCCCCAGTTGTAGGAGGGGATCTCATCAATGGTCGCCAGGCAAGAAAGGAGCCTCAAGCTCACTCGGTCGTTCCTTGTCGCAAAGATTGAGCACCCGAGGACATACAGAAGATATACTCTCAGAAGCTGGGAATTGTTCAGATTATGATTCCCTCTGCCATAGGCCCGGTAAAGCCAGCCGCAGGGAAACCAGTGCCTCTCCAGGTTAGGGGGAACAGCCCCAATCAGCATCTCCACCGCCTCCGGGTCGATCTCATAAAAGTAATCCAGAATCAGGCGCTTCCCGCCGACCCTCAAGCCCGTAATCATGGAGAAGTCGAAGGGCGTCATGGTCATCTCTCCGAACGGCAGGTGGAAAGTATTGGTGGTATCCCACCACCTCTCAGCCAGGGCATAGAAATGGGCCAAATCACTGCTGCTTTTCGAGACCAGACGGACGAAGCCTCCGAACCCGGCATTATCAACCATCCTCTTAACGGTGGGCGAAAGCTGAGTGTACCACAAGAAGGCGTGGGCAAGGCTGCCATGGCCCTTCAATGCCACTTCCGGCACCTGCACATAACAAAAATAACAAAAATGCACAAAATCACTATTCACAACCCGAGAGCGAGATTTCACGAAATCAACATTTGAGCGCAAGTCGAACTTTTAACGATCTCTAGGTGCACACTACGACTCACACAACTAGCGCAGTACGTGAAAGTGGTCCTAAAATGTAGAAAGTTTCACATACCAAGCTCGCTAGAGCCGCGACCGAAAGATGGTGTTGGGGGTCCCGCAAAATCACGTCCGGGGTGTGCATCTCGGCCTTCATCCGTCCTTTGGCCTTCTTAGACGGTCTCCTTGAGCTCGAAGCCATGGATCTACAAAGAAAATGGAAGTCTCAGTTGAACTTTCTTCTTAAAAATTTGGGCAAACCAAAACACCAATCAAAAATCCAACTACGGGGAAGGATTACTCACCTGAGCGCGCACAAGCTGCGTTTTGATGAATTTTGGCTCCAAAAACACCCCAAAATGGCCAAGAATGAGCTTGGAAAGCTCAAAAACCCGAGATATAAGAAGATGAAGTCCCGCCACCCAGTGCCGCCGCGGCACTCCTCCCCGCGGGCCCCGCTTCGCTCCGTTTTGCTCCGTTTCGCCCCGTTTTGGCCCGTTTCGGCCTTTTTCAGCCCATTTATGGCCCCGATCAGCCCCGATGGCCCATTCCAGTCAAGATCTATGAGGCTTTACCCCAATCAGGCTAAAAGTTGTCAGAACTATCTCCAGCAGGCAAAAACTGGGGAAAATTGGCTCCCGAAGACCCGAATCGGCCGTTTCAGGACAACCGTTGCAAATTTCGATCAAACACGAGAATTCTGGTAACGAATCGTGGTTTTTAGCTAATGCACCGAGTAATCGAGAAAAGAGATTCCCCGAGAACCCTGCATTATCCCCCGAGGACCAAAGCAGACAAATACCAGCTCCCAGAGGCCCTGACCGGCTCTCTTGGATTGAGCGCCGAAAGTTTTTGATCAACCATGAGAGGTTCAGAGATGGATCCTGGTTCCCGATCAAGAAAAGAGATTCCCCGAGAACCCTGCATTATCCCCCGAGGACCAAAGCAGATAAATACCAGCTCCCAGAAGCCCTGACCGGCTCTCTTGGATTGAGCGCCGAAAGTTTTTGATCAACCGTGAGAGGTTCAGAGATGGATCCTGGTTCCCGATCAAGAAAAGAGATTCCCTGAGAACCCTGCATTATCCCCTGAGGACAAAAGCAGACAAATACCAGCTCCCAGAGGCCCTGACCGGCTCTCTTGGATTGAGCGCCGAAAGTTTTTCATCAACCGTGAGAGGTTCAGAAATGGATCCTGGTTCCCGATCAAGAAAAGAGATTCCCCGAGAACCCTGAATTATCCCCCGAGGACAAAAGCAGACAAATTCCAGCTCCCGGAGGCCCTGACAGGCCCTCTTGGATTGAACACCGACAATTTCGATCAACCGCGAGAAATCCAGAGATGGATCCTGGTTCCCGATCAAGAAAAGAGATTCCCCGAGAACCTTGAATTATCCCCCGAGGACAAAAGCAGACAAATTCCAGCTCCCGGAGGCCCTGACAGGCTCTCTTGGATTGAGCACCGACAGTTTTGATCAACCGTGAGAGATTCAGAGATAGGATCCTGGTTCTAAGTCAAGAATTAAATAGAGATTCTCAGAGAGTCCCCTACCCAGCAGAAGATAACAGAAGTCCGGAACTGATTCTCCAGCTCGTCATCATAAGGATCAGCCAACAATCGAAAACATCACCCGCAGTCAGATCACCCCGATTCCCAGGACAAGCACTATCCTGTTCATAATTTAAGGATCCATATCCACTGATCATCATGAGCTTCCTCACCTGTCAGTCATTATGAGTTCCCTCACTTATCGTGAGCTTCTTCACTCCGGTTATCTCACCTGTCAATTATCGTAGGCTACCCTACTTCTTATGAGCTTCCTCACTTTGGTCTTTATAAATCTATCGATCATTACGAACTCCCTCATCTATGATTGTCATCATCAAAAACCCCACACTCGATTACACTCGCTCGCGAAGCGCACTTCCCAAATTCCAGAAGTTTGCTCCTAGGCCCAGGGTCTTCTAAATCTTGAGGTCTTTATCCGAGTCATCCACCACATCACAGTCGCAAACACTAGCACGACACCAGTCCACTTGGAGTGGCACACCCCGTAACACCTGCTCATATTGAGATCAGAACACTAGACATGATAGGACTCACGTACGCAATCATATCACGTTCATGCATATCATCCGCCTGATTTGTTATAGTGTTTAGTCTCTTTGTGCCCTGAACTACGTCCTGGTCTGATTCCCCTTTGGGATACGTAGGCAGCTCATGAAGAGCACGACCAGCACTAACCTCAGCATCCTTGCATCTTTTGCAACGCTTTTTATCCTAAATCTATAGCCTCCAAAAAGTCCTGTCTCTTCAAGACTTTGGCACTCGCTTGCGACATGCGTTGCCTCGCAAGCTCATGCCAAAGAGGGGCAAACTGTAGACACCCCATTTTGTCGGCTATCAGATTTAGGAGACCCATAGCTTGGTGGTTCACAATGATCGTAAAAAAGGGGGAATCAAAAGGACTCTTGGAAGTCAGCTCTATCTCTCAGAATGCTCAGAATGACCAAAATGCCCCTGAAAGCCCGAAAACTCCCAAATTTGGTCCCAAAGTTCTGAAAACATGCTATGTCGTAAGAAAAACAACAAAAATGAGTTTATAAGTAAAACCGGAAGAAATCGTCAGCTCCCAGAGACCCCCGGAAGTCCCGGAAGTTCCCGAAAGGTCCCCGTTGACCGGTTTGACCAAGGTTTGATCAGGTTTGACCGAGATTTGACCAAGTTTGACCAAAGTTGACCAAAATCGTCCGAATTCACCAGAATCGTTTTAAATCATGAAGAAAGTATTAAAACAAGTTCCAAAAGAAAATCGAGCGAAAACATCAGCTCCCGGGAACTCCCGGAGGTTTCCAGAACTTCCCGGGAATCCCAGGTTTGACCAGTTTGACCAGAATTTGACTTTGGAACCAGAATGCCGAAACAATTTTCAAATATTTTTCATGGATACTAGAGGTCAATAGCTTTCCGACGGTATATCACACGCAATTTTCGGATTTAAAACGGATTTATTATGAATTTCCAAAGGCGAAAAAGACGATCAAATCAGCTTTTATCGCAAGTACCGCAAAACTTTGCAAAGTGACCTATCTCCGAACTATTTTTTATATAAACTAGACTCCATTACCTTTCCAACGGTATATCACAACCTCAATTTGGAGTTCGTATGCATTTTCTGTGAATTTCGGACGAAATAGGGCCTTTTCGCGAATACCGGAACATCAGGGGGCCTAAACAGCATTATCCAGACGAAGGGAGGAGCAGTGCCGCCGCGGCACTGGCCCACTGCCGCCGCGGCACTGGCCCAGTGCCGCCGCGGCACTCCCCTCCAGAACAGTGCATTTTTGTAATTTATTTTGTGGTCCCATTTTGATTAATTAAAATCCAAAACGACGTAGTTTCATGATTTAAGATGTTTGGAGCCAATGGGAACACTTTCTAAATCCCAAAACCACCCCAAGTTGGCCTATATAAACACCCCATTACTCCTCATTTTAGGGGAGTCAAATGTGAGTTTTGGAAAAGTTTGGGAGAGTAAGTTGTAGAGATAAGGTTAGAGTAGAGAGAAAAGAAGCTTTCTTCTTTGATTTTCAAAACAAAAAGTGAGTTCTAACTTTGTTTTCTACTTCATTACTTCCATTTATTTCTACATTCAATACTCTCAACCACCATTTTAGTGAGCATTCAAGAGAGTGGAAGCTTCTTCCATGTCTAGTGTCAATACATATGAGTGAAACACCAATCTACAAGTCTCATGCTTCATGAATATCATCTATTGATCATCATTTACTTGCTTGTTTATTTATTGTTCATCTCTTCTTATCCCATTTCTTTTTTATTTTCTTTATTTACTTACTAGTTCATCATCATCTAAGTGATGACATGAAGTTTGGGGTGAGTGAATCCTTATGGATAGTAGCTCTTGACCTCAAAAACATGTTTGATAGATGATGATCATAACCTCAATACTTCCAAGGTATTCTTGGAATGTATTGAAGTTATGTTCAAAAATAAAATAAATCTCTCCAACAATCTTGGAGGTTCTTGATGATGAGTTTGATGTTGACATTTTGAGTGGCTATAATCCTTGTTGAGTATTGAAAATATGCTTTCAAAACATCTATTTCAAAACCCCTCTTAATCCCTCTCACTTTGGTTTCAAGAAACAAAACCTTGTTTTCTCCAAAATCTTCAAAACAATGAGTCAAAACAGTGAGTGAGTTGAGTTAAAAGATTTCTCTAGAACTCAATACTCGACATATGAATTCAAGGCCACTTGGAAAGTCTTCCTAACTCATTGGAGAACACCCATGATTTTTGGTTTGACTTGGAAGTACTTGGAAATGGTCCATTTGGATCCCAACATTCCTCCCAAACATTCTATTTTTGCTGTCACAGCAGCTAGGTCCACTTCCAACCTCTTTTACAGAAAACTTTTCCAAAAAAGGTGGTCCTAACTTATTTTTCCATTAAAATTCAATGTCTTAGGGAACTTTCTGTATAAAATGGGCCCTTAGATCATTCTTTTTCATTTTCTAAGATTTTCTAACATTTCAGTCGACAGTACGAACTTTGTTTCTGAGTAACCTGTGTTGTTTATATGATTTCTCTCAATATGTGATATCTATTCAAGATTGGCTTTTTGGGTTGTACTCTAGACACAATAAGGAACATCTCCATAAAAAATCATGCATTGAAAACATTCCTAACCCCTCTTTTCAATTTTCCAAAGATGATGCTACTGTTCTGTCCACTATTCACAGCAAGCATACCTTAACTTCCATTCTTTGATTCAGTGTTTGTATGCATTCCAAATTAGCTCATATCTTAGGAAGTAGTTCATACTACATTTGTATATATCCCATGTTGATTTAATCCATTCATTCATGCACATTTTAGACTCTTAAGTCATTTTAGAAATCCATGTACACAAAACACACTACAACCTTTGCACATTTTTAGATACATACAATGCATTCATGCAAGATTTGGGGTTTTTGTAACTCTTAATCTAAGAAGATTATAAGGAATGAATTTGATCACACGTTCATGCTTCCCCTTTGATCTAATCATCCTTTCTCATCCGTCCCGGGGATTGAGGGATCTTCTTTTTCTCAAAGAATAACATGCATCATACTAGCTTGTTAAGCATATTTTTGATTTCTTTGTTTATTTGTTTCAAGAACAATTCATGTCCCCTTTAGATTAAGGAAACTTAATTACTTGATACATGATTAGACGATTTTTCCTAGGTTTATTTGTGTGATCTTTCACTTTACAATGCATGATATTTGACTTAGATCTTATGAATGATATTTTATCTTTAGATCTTCCATTTTCAAGTTTCTTATGTGATGTAATATACTATCATAGTATTATTTGTCGAACCAAACATAATATAAGATGATTATTTGGATGCTAATTGAGGCCCGTCGAAAGACGGGGCGAGTTGAGGGTGTTTTAGTCGCGACAAAGGCTCCTTCCTCTCTCGTACCAAAACCCCGAACCAAGTTCTTTGGTTATGAAGGGCCGGTCCCCTTATCCACTTGGGTGAGTCAAATTAGGTTTCTTGGTTCCTTAAAAACCAAGTGGCGACTCTGTATCTGTTTTCAACAGACCTTTTCTTTTCCTTGATTCAAATCCTTTTCAAAAACAATCTCAAACAAGAGAGAGAGGTGGTCCGAATCCGCGTGTCCACACTATTTACTTCCAAGCTTCGATTTTTGCTCTCTTACTTCTTTTCCTTGGCCTATTTTTTTTTGGTTATATGCAGATGGTGATCCCTCAACGATTTGCCTGTTTGATACCTACATTGAGGCCTTTTACTTTAACTGAGTTAATTAATGTAAGTTCCTGTTTAGTAATTGCTAATGGTGCTGATCAATTTCTTTGAGTGAATGAATTATTGCAATTTTGTCTTCTACTTTTTTGGGGCATTTTTTAAAATTGATCTGTTTTATTCATCATGTCATTGGTTACAAAAAATTTGTTTGTTGTAGTGAACAACTTTCTATTTTTGAAAGTTGCAATAGAGAATTTCGAACTAACCTCTGAAATTGGTGAGAATCTTTTTAATGCATTGATGCCTTGTTTGTGATGTTGTACCCAGATGATAACAAGAATTTGATTTTGGTGATACTGGAGACTCAATACCTTGGAAAGCTTGCAGAATGTTCACAGCATGTGAACACTTAGGTAGTACTATGTATGTATTACTGATTACCTTCTGATATGCCAATTTTATAAGCATATTATGAAACACTCTGACCATCATATGGGTATGTTAGGTTAATCTCTTGCATTGATAAAGTTCTTTGCATGATTAAACAATCTAATATTGAATTAACTTTTCTTAAACTCAAGCATTAATGAGATATGGCTCCATGTTATTTCGTCTATTTATTGACCAGAATCTCCATTGAAATTGCGTTGATTTCTTCAGTAATATTATCATCATGTTTGCAGGGGGTAAAAGAGCTGTGGGCAGGTTTGTTTCAGCTAAAGATGGTCACCATATATACCATAGGTGAGTAGTGAGCTCCCCATAATTTCCTTCCAATTGCTTGCATATGCATCACCAACACTTCTTCTTTTTAACATTTTTTTTCCAAGAAACTTCTTACTTCTTAGACATTCTTTTCTTTTCATTGTTTTTTTTCCTTTCCCACCCTTTAAGGTTCTCTGAGAAAATATTTGGCTTCTAATTAGAGGCCACATTCTACGCTTAATTCTTAAAATTTGTCCCAATGTCCTGTAGAAAGAAAAAACAAAAAAAACTTTCATCCAATCCTACTTTTTCTTATTGGCATTTTGTATTTAGGTACTCACTTTTAGTTTAATGAGCACTCAGTTTTAGTTTAGTGATTGTTACTGGATAATATCTTGACATCAAAGATTTTTCTTGATCACATCTTTATAGTATTTAGAATGATGTCAATTCCATTATTGTTTCTGGCTCAATTAGTTGAATTTTTCAGGCGTCTTTTCATTGGTCATGTGAAGCAGATTTTAATATTTCATATGACTAAGTAGATGATACAGAATTCAAGGCTATCAATTATGGGTCCCAGGAATTCATCACATAGTGCTTTATAATATTTCCATATTCTCACCATTGAGGATCCTCTTGGTGAAGAGGTAGCATTTAGAACTGTCTCTTAGGTTGACACTATTTTCTCACTCAACATTTTTATAAACTTGAGCATGAAATACTTGACCAAAAGTAAAGCATACATTGACTTATGTTCAAGTTGAATTGTGACTTGAAGGAGAACCACTACTATACTTGTCTGTTTGGTCTACATTCCACTTCTTCATCTTAAGTATCATTCTCCTCTATTGAAACCTTTGTGTGACAGTAAAGAAGACGTCTAAAGGTTAAATTTTCTAGGTGGATTTCTCTTTAGAACCACTACTTCATATGAATGAAGTTTTTTCCCTCTTATTTCTTCTTATTTGGATTGCCTTATTTATGAGGAAGTTAATCTTCTGGTTGGTCCTTTTGGGTTCTAAGTGAATTTAGTTATGGTCAATGTTATTTATGATCTTGGATGTGAGGTCCAAATACCCATGTACTTCGATTTCTTGAAAGACCTGGAATTCAATATTAAGATTGCTATTTAACGTAGTAACATAAAAGGGTAATTCTTTGGTGACAACTTTCATACAACTTCCTAAAAGATGTGTCTATCTCTCTCCTGTGTCACTGTGGGGTCCAGTGACATCACAGGAGAGTGATAGACACATCTTTTTAGGAGGTTGTATGAAAGTTGTATGAAAGTTGTCACCAAAGAATTACTCAACATAAAAATACTATTGAACTCTATGAGAGAGAACGGAAGGGCTCTATTGTTTAGTTAGGACTAACTCTTGAATTGTTGGTTATTATGAGGAATTGGACGCAATGATGTGTTTGGTTGCTAAGATGTCAATTATGCTCAGTTCTAGGGGAAGTAAATATATCTCATACTTGCCTATGGGACTATGGGGTATAGTGATTTTGTTTTTTCTACGAAAAATGCTTTATAGTAGATCTAGACAGCAACTTAGCACTTACTATTTTTATTTGTGGTAAGTTGAAGGGAAATCAAAACAAAGTAAGACATCGAGTACTGCCAATCTTAACAGAGGTTTCATAAAGCCATTAATTTTGGTCGTAACTAGGGAATATGTATGACCGGAATATCATATGATTTGTAGTCTGAGGAGCAATATATGCCCTTTGTGATTTTTAAACCAATTCACACCAGTCCTATTGGTCACTTTTTCTAGTGAGAATGAGAGACACTTCAATAGGATTATAGGACATGACGCTCGTGCATCTATTTTGAACTATTTATTTGAGTTTGTCAAAGATTGGTTTCAATAATTTTGGTATTCTAAAAGAACTATTGAATCTCTTTGATCCAAACTCTAAAGCCTTGCGAGCCAAAAGCTTGGAACATTTTTTCATCATCATCTTAAAAATTGATACCTGTCGGAAGAAAGATCCTTTTAGGCAATTATCACCCATTAAATGCCTTACCATTTCTACTGGGTATGAATCATGATTACAGATTTTAGATCTTTCTAAATTTTAGCTTCTTTTTTTTTTTAATACATAGAAGTGAGATGGCATTCATTACCATTTTGTAGATAGACCACTCAATAGTGGAGAGTTCGGATGAGATGGGAAAGGCTTGCATCACTTCTAGAGTGTATCCAACAATGGTTGTTGATGGTGAAGCCCATTTGTATGCGTTGCCTACTTTAATGGAGTTGAGAGCATAACAGTCTCAATCTTGAGTGCCTGGTCAATGAACAAAGCTCTAATTAATTGAAAACAAATAAGAATAGTCCACATGCGGAGATGCTATGAATAAAGAGGATTACAATGATATTTGACAAATTGCTGTGATCTCACTGACATTCAACTTATATTAGAATTGTTTTCTCATCTATATTTTAATTGGAATGAAATGGATCAATAATGGCAAAGCATGTTTCATTGATACTACATCTACTTGCACGGTATTGCTGCAAAGAAAAATCCAACAGTATGAGGAAAAAGTATAAAATTCTTGGCCTGCCAAATGATGGAATCAACTCATTTGCCGAAGGCGAAGATGGTGTGGTGATGGTAGGTGATGCAAACAATAGCTCTTATATCATTCGAACAAGCCATGTTGGAACTTCAAGATCTAATGCAATTTTGTGACATTTATTATCTGCAAACAATAAGACAAAATTGAGATTCTATTGCTAGATATATGAAATCAAAATTAGTCAGAATTTATTTCAGAAAGAGGAAGGGTTCTATCATTAGCACAACCTTTTTACAGTTAGATGAAGATGAAAAACCTAATTAGCTGGGATAGAAACATCAATCACATAAACCTATTCCAACCATCTCTTTGTATGATTGGTTACAATAATTGAAGTTGCTTGCTTTGTAAGTTTGATTCCTCTCTTTTGTTTCTTCTTTATTGCCATCTTATAGAATTATTGCTAAAATTCTTACTTCCAACTTACATAACATTAGGGTACTTTGTATAGTTGCCATACGTGTTGTGTTGTGGGCTTAGTTCAATGTGTCTAAACACGTCCTTACTTCGCCTTCTACTGAAGATTTAGCATGTGTGAAATGTGTAAAATTTGGCTTTGAATTTAGTTGGAATTCTTTATTGCATGTATAAAATGTGTTAAATTTGGCTTTGAATTTAGTTGTTCTAAGAATTCCACATTTGATTACAGAAAAGCGGAAACAATGTTACTCAACATTAGGAAAGAATTACACCATTTGAATTTCTAATGTTTCAAAACATTTTGTGAAGCATGAATTGCTTTTGGTTTAAAGTTATGATTTTTATGACAAACAGGCATCCCGCGCATTGCGCGGGTTACATGCTAGTATATATAGTAGCAGTAAGACAGACTGTTATTTAAAGTTATTATTTCTTTTCACTTGTTTTTGCGAATAATTTGCTAACTGAACTAGTTCTCTATAGATAATAGTTTTGTGTAACTTATTAATTCAGTTGCAAGTGACATAGTGGGTGGGGACCATTCCCTTGAACCCAAGTTTGAAGTTCAAATCTTGACCCCTGCAAGGCTCCAATGATTATATTTTTTTAATTTTGGAAAGAATAGCATAGGTCCATGGAATGGACTCACAGTGTTGATGCCCAACTAGGGGCTCTTTGGGGGTTGAAATATTTACAAAACATATACTCTAATTAATTCATAAATATTTTTATTCCATCGTGTTTTTGTTTTTGTTTTGTTTACTCTTATTAATTTTGGTTACATTAAATTCCAACCATTGTACAAGGGATTAAGTAGTTGGTAATTGTAGATTTACCTATGAAAATTTTATGTCAATTGTAGGGACAATTGTGATATAAAAAAAATAAAACCAAGTCAGTCATTTGTAATTTTTTTTTACTATTGATCATAATTGTTTAACTATTAACTAATTATATATTTGACTCTGGGGGATACTATCATGCTTTCATATTGCATTACTGCGCTAGTATCGGGGTATATAGATAGTTGAGACTTTTTGTCAAGAGACTTGAACCTGAGAAGATTGAGATAGTCCATAAGTGACCAAGACGAAGCGTGTCCTACAGTGAGTACTTATATACCATTCGACTCTAGCAAGTAGGCTAGCGAATTGTATACACCTTTCGAGCAAGTAGGTTAGGGTGCTGTGGTCGTTTCTTGTATAATAAATATTGAGCTAGTTAACAAACAATGTGAAAGTGTAGAAAGATACGCAGGTTAATATCTATTATGCAGGTAGTCAGAGTAAACACTGAACACAAAATAAATTGCTACTTAGTAAGCTATTTGTATATTTTGCATAAAAGAAATATTATGTGTGTCACTCACCAGTATTCATTACTGACCCTTGTTAAAAATTCCATGGCTATGTTGTATTTTAGGAATTGATGAGCAAAATAAATAAATAGCATGGAATGGAGTAATCCTAATTATGGATAGTGAAGACCTTAGTTTTAAACTATGTTGTATAATTACAAATAAATTCTCGGATTGTAATATTAATATTATGAATGCTTCAGATAGGATTGAGGCTTTTATATTGACTTAGAATAAGTTTACTAAATTCTGTGAACGCTACTCTTCTCATTAATCTTAAATCTGTCACTACCGCGATTTAATTATAAATGAATAAATAAATATTCTAATTATTTGGTGAATCGGGGCGTGATAGAATTTTTGGTATCAAAGCCTTAATTGTTTATTTTTATCTAATTGTTAAACACTAATTTTATCATTTTATTATTTAAAGGATGAGAGTGATCTTGTCAGAATCAAGATAAAAAAGTATACTCTACTATAAAAGATTTGTAGTGTGGAAGTAGAGGTCGAACCCACAGAGATTGAAATACTAAAGCACTTTAATTTCAAAGCCTAAACCTAGTTAATTAAGAAAACAGAATTTTGATTTTAATTAAACTAAGAACAATGAAAATAAATCTAAACTATGAAAGTAATTAAAAATTATTTTGATAAATATGTGTATGGAACCTAGGATTGCAAATCCACCACTAGCTTCATAATAAGGGTATCTATGCATTCAATTAGTTTACTACATTGGATGATAATGGGAAATTGTAGCTACAAGCCCAATTCCTCCGACAAAAAATAGCTACGATTCAAGCATCAACATAATTCATCTTCGGTTGGCACGGAGTGTCTCACACTAAACTAGGGTTGCGGCACACCCCGTCTTCACTAGGCATGAACTATTCGACTACTTGATATCATAATTCAAATAAGCACCATTACATGTAAATAATCCATGCAAGCATAGCAAATATAGATCAGTGAGCAAATCACATCCAAAATAGATCTAAGACAAGAATAGATTTTGAAAGCAATGATTTAATCAATAGAAGTACGATTTTATTATTTAAAATCCTCTAAACATGTAATCATCATCCATACATAATAAAACTAAAAGAAAAACATAAATAATACCCTATTACTTGCCTAGGGTTTTATTGAAAGCCTAGATCTAGATCTAAGCGGCCATAGAAGCGGAACACAACAAGAGGTTGATGGAGTAGGGCATGGGAATCCTTGGTCTTCTTCTTCTCCTTGCTTTCCTCTCTTCAATGGCTGAAGTTTTAGTTATAGAAGGATGTGTATAATGTTGTGTAACTCCCAATTTTACTTAAAAGATGATATATATATAGATTTGGAACAAGTTTTAGAAGCTTTTCTAAACCTAATCGCACTAAAACTGCTTTATTTACGTTTCTGGATGTACTCAGTCAATTTCGTTCACGTAGGGGTCTTTAGGACTTAAAAAATACGCAACATTGGATTTTTGTATGGGTCACGCGAGTTCGATTTTGGAATGTCGCGCGAGCGGGCCGCTAGCACGAGGTGCCTTTTTCTGCTTGGTTTGCTTGGTTTCACACCCTTTTTAGCCTGGAACTGCTGCTTTCTTCTGTATCCTGACAGAAAATTGAAAACAAAGTAAAAATATACAAAAATAGGAAAAAAATGCTAACAAATGTGAATTAAGGTGTGTAATTGGGACTTGTTCTGTAACACCCGTACCTGGGGAACGGGTTAATTACTTGCTAATATGTATTAATTAATATAAGTAGTGTATAAAATGGATTAAGGGGAGGCTTGGACTCGCCGATGTAAAAAGTGTTCAGGGAGGGACACTAGTTGGAAAAGTCTCCAATGAGGTGGGACAGATATTGAAATGGAACCCAGTGAAGGGTAAATTGGTAATTTGCATTTTAAATTATTAAATGCATTTTATATGCTTACATGGATATTTGTTAAGTTACTTTCATAATATCATATTAATATGTGTTAGCATTAGCTTGGACACCTAAATCAGGGTATAAATGAAAATGATTTAAAATTAGTAAGTACGATAGCAATTTCACGAAATATGTGGAACCCACGTTGGGACCCATACGTAACTTAGACAAACACTTATTAGATAATTGGGTAGTTAATGGGATGTTTGGGGGATTTTATAATAAGAACTTAATAAATTTTGGGGGTGTAAATGCAAAGTGAGAAAATTGAGACTTAGACACCTCATGTAAAGTTGCATGGGTGTGTGTTGTGTCAAGGAAGAGAGTTAGACTCTCATGGCTGAAAATTAAAACAAGAAGAGAAGAAGAGAGCTCGAGAGAGAAGACGAAACCGTCACCGACGCCGTAATTTCGCCATTCCGTCGCCGCCGTTCGCAGGAATTACGATCCGAGACCACTTTTGGACTCGTGGAGGTGAGACAAACGATTCTATACCTTTAATTTACGTTTTAATCATCATAATTTTGGTAGTTTACGCCAATCAGTGACACGAGGTTGCTGAGTTTGTGTAGGATTTACTCCGATGAGAGGATTGAGCAAGAATTGCTAAGGAATTCTGCACAATTAGCTTAATTTTGGGTATAATCAGTGAGTAAGGTGAGTTTTCTAGCTTAAAAGTGATTGTGTTTAATGGGTTCAAAGTTACATGTGAGGTTAGAGATGATAATTCATGATTAGGAATTATAAAGATGTTAATTATGTGAATTCCATGTCAATCCTATGAAGATTATATGTGGATACATGTAAATGTGTTTATATGTGCTTATTTGTCTATGTGGTAGTCAATGAGCACCGGGAAAATGGTTCATTGTTGGGAGTAATTAGGGTGGTGTAGAGGAAGAATCCGATAAATACGGAAGTCCAAGGAATAGAAGTGGCCATGGGACCAAGGGAGGTCTTCGGGTCTGAATGAACCATATAACCGGTGACTCGGCAACTAAGGTTGTGTTTTATGTGTTAAATATAGCATTGCACGTGTTAAACATACAATCATCTTTAGAATGCTCACTAAGCGTAATTGCTTAAGAAAATCGTTTTCCTATTTCTGTTGTGGTACATAACAACCACCGCAGGTTCGGAGCCGTATCCGGAGAGGAAATGACGCGCACTGGGAGAGATGGGGGGAGATTTGGGGCTAAAGCATGTGAACTTCATTGGAACTTGTAAAATGATGTAAATTATGGTTACTTTTATGTTAATATTCATACTTAGGTTGTTGGAGATGAATTTGGATCTTAAAGTTGTATTTTGGAGAGTTGGAAGTGAATTTGGGAACTTTTGTGTAATCTCTCTTGTTTTGCTCAAGTGGTGTAAGTTAGTAGTTAGGACTAATTCGGCAAGTCCGAATGGAGTAGCAGGTGTTTTGAACATGCTTCATTTGTGATATAATGTTGGTTGAAGCTTGAGCTTATGTCTATCATGTTTTATGGACTATTTGCTAAGAGTTGAGTTCCAAAGCTTCAAAGCTTGTTTTGATTCAAAGGAGTTGAGTTCATAGTTGGATTGATTCAATTGTGGTTATAATCATGTCATTCATGCCTAGTTGATGTTAAAACATGTTTATGAATGTGTTTGAAAGGTTTTCTTGAAGTCCCAAGAAGTTCGGTTTGGTTTGGGCATGATTTGGTAATGTTTGACAGCAAAATTTAGCAGCAGAAACTATTCTGCAGGAACCTGGATCGATCCGGGGTTCTGGAGGGACATTCTGCTAGAAAAATAACAATATGGATCGATCCGAATTTTGTGGGCGGATGTTCCCAGCAGCCGTCCACTTTTACAGAAACGTGCATATCTCTCTCTAGAAAACTCGGATTTGTGCACCATTTTTTTTTTTGTTGGAACTGGGACTTAAAGACCTATTTGTTGGTATAAAAATTTGATATGCTTATTCATGACTATTTTTCCCTTGGGTTGGTTTTTGTCACAATAAAGTTCTTAAAGGTGGTTTAATTCATACTTTTTATTTTTAATTAGTGTATTTTGGGTGTGTATCACATTGTTACACGTTTCCTAATCCGCTGGGGCAGGTTGAGGTGTGACAATTTTTGTTATCAAAGCTATAGGTTAGAGCCTTTGGGAACGAGAGACGTATACGATGCGTAGTGTTCACACAACAACACATAGTTGCATAAATATGCATACACGTTTACATAGCATGCTTTTAAATGTTGATTAGCATGTCATGTGTTTCTTAAAAGTAACGTGTGTGTGTGTAATAATGTGGGTGCCATGCATTATGTTTGGAGGTGACACCTCAAACCGGATGGAACGAGTTGAAAGGGCAATAGAAGGATTGGTTCGAGTTGCTAAAACTCATGTGGTCGAAGAAAGGCCGGTACAACTGAACCCAAATCTGAGGGAAGAAGTTGTTACAATTTCAAAATTCCACAAGCAGAAGCCGCCATATTCTGTGGGGAGGCTGACCCAATGAAGCAAACTTTTGGGTTTCAGATATGGAGAAGATTTTTAGGGTGTTACCATGTACAGAGGAACATAAAGTTTTATTTGCTGCCGATACATTAAAGGATGAAGCGCAATATTGGTGGCGTACCAAGCTGTGCCCGGGTCAACCAACAATGTGGGATCAATTTCTTGAGGTGTTTAATGAACAATATTTCCCAGAATCGTTTGGAGATCAAAAAGCTCATGAGTTTATGGAATTGGTGCAAGGGAAAAAGTTGGTCCGAGAGTACTCAACACAATTTACAAGTTTGGGAAGGTTTGCGGGAGATGTGATAACAACGGAGAAAGTGAACGCCAGAAAGTTTGTGGCGGGGCTCCGGTGACATTCGAGGGCGAGTGACCGTATTTCGTCCAGAGACCTATGCCAAGGCATTGGATATTGCTTCTATCGCTGAAAGAGATCTTGGGTATACATCGAACATGCCACCACCACCAAGTTAACAAACCAAAAGAACTGGGTCGAGTCAGTTTAGTAGTCAATGGAGTGCAAAAAGGCAGAGTTCATGAGGATCATCAGTTAGTACCGGTAGTGGTTCTGGTGGGAACAAGCCGAGATGCCAGACATGTCAGAAATTCCATTGGGGACGATGCAATCAACTTCCAAATCCGATCACTTGTAACATAAGCCGACACCCAGGCTACATCTCAAGGAATTGTCCGAATCAGAATATGGATATGAGGGGCTGATGCTTTATTTGCAAGGAGTTGGGACATCAAGCTAAGGATTGTCCAACCAAGTGTTAGGGAGCTTCTGGTTCTGGTTCATATATGGCAAGTACTATTACACCAAGATCTACTCAACAACCTCCGAGGAGGGAACAACGGGAGGTAAGATCATTTCAGCTTAGACCAGGGGAGACTACTTCTCCTGACACCATCGTTTCAGGTATGGTTCTCATTTGCCCACACCTAGCAAATGTAGTTATAGATTTGGGATCTACACACTCATTTGTATCACATCATTTTGCTAAGCAACTAGATAGACCATTAGAGTTTGTAGACTATGACTTATCTATTGCAATACCATTGGGGGCTCCGATGATTAGTTCAAGGGTGTTTAGAAACTGCGACATAAATATAGGTGGTAAAAGCTTAACGGTTGATTTAGTACCATTGATTGTTCAGCATTTTGATGTCATATTGGGCATGGATTGGTTAGCGGCTAATCATGCTAACATTGATTGTACTAATAAAGGGGTAGTATTCCATATTCCGAATCAAGATGTATTCTACTTCCAAGGCAAAGGTGCGGTATCACTGCCGTATATTGTATCAGCTATTGAAGCATGTCGTTTATTAAAGAAGGGCTGCTGGGGATTTCTGTGTAGTATTCTTGATACTAGAGGCCCTGATCTAAAACTTAAAGATATTCCAATTGTTAAAGAATTTTTAGATGCATTTCCAGAAGAGTTGCTTAGTGTACTAATCGACCGGGAGATTGAATTTGGTATTGATGTTATGCTGGGAACCCAACCAATTTCACGAGCACCATATCGAATGGCACCAATTGAGTTGAAAGAGTTAAAGATACAGTTGCAAGAGTTGCTAGACAAGGGCTTTATTCGACCTAGTGTATCTCCATGGGGCGCACCGGTACTATTTGTGAAGAAGAATGATGGTACAATGCGAATGTGCATTGATTACCGGGAAATCAACAAAGTAACAATCAAGAACAAGTACCCGTTACCACGTATCGACGATCTATTTGATCAGCTTCAAGGGGTTCAGGTATTTTCCAAGATTGACTTGAGGTCAGGGTATCATCAACTGAAAGTTAAAGCCAAGGATGTGGAAAAGATAGCCTTTAGGACCTGATACGGACACTATGACTTTCTAGTGCTGCCGTTTAGGGTTACTAATGCGTCAACTGCCTTTATGGATCTGATGAACAGAGTTTTTAAATCTTACTTGGATGAATTCGTGATAGTCTTCATTGACGATATTTTAATTTATTCGAAGAGTCCGAAAGAGCATGAACAACACCTGAGGTTGGTTTTACAACGACTTCAGGAAAAAGCAATTATTTGGAAAGTTAAAGAAAAGTGAGTTTTGGTTAACTAGTGTCACCTTTCTAGGGCATGTGATCTCTAAGGAAGGTATTTCTGTAGACCCACAAAAGATTGAAGCTGTGATGAATTGGTCAAAGCCGACTAATGTGTCAGAGATTCGAAGTTTCTTGGTGTTAGCTGGATACTATAGAAGGTTTGTTAAAGACTTTTCTAGAATTGCGACTCTAATGACAAAGTTAATGAGAAAAGATGTACCGTTCGAATGGAACAAGGAATGTGTTGAATGTTTCTTAGCATTGAAGAAAAAGTTAACTACGGCACCGATACTTGCGATTTCGATAAGTACTGGGCATTTCATAATTTATAGTGATGCTTCTCACCAAGGCTTGGGATGCGTGCTAACACAAGATGACAAGGTAATAGCCTATGCTTCAAGACAGTTGAGATCTCACGAGAAGAATTACCAAACACATGACTTGGAATTAGCGGCGTTTATTTTTGCCTTGAATATTTGTAGACACTATCTATACGGGGAGACATGTGAAATTTTCACCGATCACAAAAGTTTGAAGTATTTGTTCACTCAGAGGGACCTTAACATGCGACAAAGGAGGTGGTTGGAACTTATGAAAGACTATGACTTGAAGATTCAATATCACTCGAGAAAAGCCAATGTAGTGGCTGGTGTCTTGAGCCGAAAGTCGTCGAAAAACTTAGCTTATGCCTTGACTGGACAGGAAAAGTTGATAAAGGAATTTGAACAATTGAAGCTTGAAGTAGTTCCTAAAATTAGAGGTGGTTTAATGGCTGCGATCGTGGCATAGCCAAGTTTAATTGGTGAAATCAAGACTAATCAGCTCTTGGATCCAGAATTCAAGAAAGTTATAGACGAGTTACTAGAGGGTAGAAGGCCAGAATTCAGCTTTCAAGATGGTGTTTTGAAATATATCAATCGATTGTGTGTTCCTAAAGTTGGAGATTTGAGAAATAAAGTTATAGAAGAGGCTCACAACACCAGGTATTCAGTACATCCGGGTAGTACCAAAATGTACCGAGATTTGCGAGAAATTTATTGGTAGAGTGGTATGAAGAGAAAAGTCGCAGAATTTGTGTCTAAATGCATGACGTGTCAAAAAGTGAAGATGGAACACCAATGACCGGGGGAGAACTGCACCCGCTAGAGATACCGGAGTGGAAGTGGGAGCATATCACGATGGATTTTGTATCGGGATTTCCAAAATCTCAAAAGTCGAACGATAGTATTTGGGTCATTGTTGACCGGTTGACCAAGTCAGCCCATTTCTTACCTATCAAAATCAAAGATCCATCGAAACTTGCAGAGATTTATATCAGATAAAATGTTCGGCTTCATGGGGCACCAGTGTTGATAGTGTCGGATCGTGACACTCGGTTCGTGTCTAGATTTTGGGAGAGTTTGCAGAGGGCTATGGGGACAGCTTTACATTTTAGCACCGCTTTTCATCCCCAGACCGATGGGCAGTCTGAAAGGGTGATTCAAATTTTGGAAGATATGTTGAGAGTTTGTGTTATGGATTTCAAGGCCGACTGGGAGACTCATTTGCCTCTAATTGAGTTCTCTTATAATAACGGTTTCCAAACCAGTATTGGAATGGCGCCTTACGAGGCATTGTACGGACGACAATGTAGATCGCCGGTTTATTGGACAGAAGTTGGTGAAAAATAGCTTTTAGGACCGGAGATAGTACAAATTACTACCGACAAGATTAGATTGATTAAACAACGGTTGCAAACGGCTTAGAGTCGTTATAAAAGTTATGCGGATAAGGGTAGAAGACCATTGGAGTTTGAGGTTGGTGACTATGTGTTTTTGAAGGTATCGCCTTCAAAAGGTATAGCACGGTTTGGTAAGCGAGGGAAGCTTAGTCTGAGATATGTTGGACCGTATTTGATTCTTAACCGAGTTAGGCCGTTAGCTTATCAGTTAGAGCTACCACAAGAGTTGGAAAATGTGCATAACGTGTTTCATGTGTCGATGCTTAGACGTTATGTGCCGGATTCAAAACATGTTATCGTTCTAGAACCGTTAGAGATTCGAGAAGATTTGACTTATGTGGAGCATCCAGTACAAATCCTTGATAGAAAGGACCAAGTGTTGAGAACCAAAGTAATTCCGCTTGTAATGGTTCAATGGCGAAGCCATTCAGTTGAAGAGGCAACCTGGGAGCGGGAGGATGAAATCCGAGCCAAGTACCCGCACTTATTCAATTCGTGAGGTAAGAGTAAGTTTGGGGACCAAACTCCCTTTTAGAGAGGGAAAAATGTAACACCCGTACCCGGGGAACGGGTTAATTACTTGTTAATATGCATTAATTAATATAATTAGTGTATAAAATGGATTAAGGGGTGGCTTGGACTCGCCCATGTAAAAAGTGTTCAGAGAGGGACACTAGTTGGAAAAGTCCCCAGTGAGGTGGGACAGGTATTGAAATGGAACCCAGTGAAGGGTAAATTGGTAATTTGCATTTTAAATGATTAAATGCATTCATATGCTTACATGGATGTTTGTTAAGTTGCTTTCACAATATCATATTAATATGTGTTAGCATTAGCTTGGACACCCAAATCAGGGTATAAATGAAAACGATTTAAAAGTAGTAAGTACGATAGCAATTTCACGAAATATGTGGAACCCACGTTGGGACCCATACGGAAATTAGACAAACACTTATTAGATAATTGGGTAGTCAATGGAATGTTTGGGAGATTTTATAATAAGAACTTAATAAATTTTGGGGGTGTAAATGCAAAGTGAGAAAATTGAGACTTAGACACCTCATGTAAAGTTGCATGGGTGTGTATTGTGTCAAGGAAGAGAGTTAGACTCTCATGGCTGAAAATTAAAACAAGAAGAGAAGAAGAGAGCTCGGGAGAGAAGACGAAACTGTCACCGACGCCGTAATTCCGCCATTCCGTCGCTGCCGTTCGCTGGAATTACGATCCGAGACCACTTTTGGACTCGTGGAGGTGAGACAAACGTTTCTATACCTTTAATTTACGTTTTAATCATCATAATTTTGGTAGCTTATGCCAATCGGTGACACGAGGTTGCTGAGTTTGTGTAGGATTTACTCCGGTGAGAGGATTGAGCAAGAATTGCTAAGGAATTCTGCACAATTAGCTTAATTTTGGGTATAATAAGTGAGTAAGGTGAGTTTTCTAGCTTAAAAGTGATTGTGTTTAATGGGTTCAAAGTTACATGTGATGTTAGAGATGATAATTCATGATTAGGAATTATAAAGATGTTAATCATGTGAATTCCATGTCAATCCTATGAAGATTATATGTTGATACATGTATATGTGTTTATATGTGCTTATTTGTCTATGTGGTAGTCAATGAGCACCGGGAAAATGGTTCATTGTTGAGAGTAATTAGGGTGGTGTAGAGGAAGAATCCGATAAATACGGAAGTCCAAGGAATAAAAGTGGCCACGGGACCAAGGGAGGTCTTCGGGTCTGAATGAACCATATAACCGGTGACTCGGCAACTACGGTTGTGTTTTATGTGTTAAATATAGCATTGCACGTGTTAAACATACAATCATGTTTAGAATGCTCACTAAGCGTAATTGCTTAAGAAAATCATTTTCCTATTTCTGTTGTGGTACATAACAACCACCGCAGGTTCGGAGCCGTATCCGGAGAGGAAATGACGCGCACTGGGAGAGATGGGGGGAGATTTGGGGCTAAAGCATGTGAACTTCATTGGAACTTGTAAAATGATGTAAATTATGGTTACTTTTATGTTAATATTCATACTTAGGTTGTTGGAGATGAATTTGGATCTTAAAGTTGTATTTTGGAGAGTTGGAAGTGAATTTGGGAACTTTTGTGTAATCTCTCTTGTTTTGCTCAAGTGGTGTAAATTAGTAGTTAGGACTAATTCGGCAAGTCCGAATGGAGTAGCAGGTGTTTTGAACATGCTTCATTTGTGATATAATGTTGGTTGAAGCTTGAGCTTATGTCTATCATGTTTTATGGACTATTTGCTAAGAGTTGAGTTCCAAAGCTTCAAAGCTTGTTTTGATTCAAAGGAGTTGAGTTCATAGTTGGATTGATTCAATTGTGGTTATAATCATGTCATTCATGCCTAGTTGATGTTAAAACATGTTTATGAATGTGTTTGAAAGGTTTTCTTGAAGTCCCAAGAAGTTCGGTTTGGTTTGGGCATGATTTGGTAATGTTTGACAGCAAAATTTAGCAGCAGAAACCATTCTGCAGGAACCTGGATCGATCCGGGGTTCTGGAGGGACATTCTGCTAGAAAAATAACAATATGGATCGATCCGAATTTTGTGGGCGGATCGATTCGCCCTTTTTCCTAGCAGCCGTCCACTTTTTACGGAAACGTGCATATCTCCACCCAAAATATTGGTTCCTAAAATGTGAGTTTTTCATCATGTTGCCAAAGTGAAAATTCACCCAAAATGCTGAATACGGAAACAATAATGGTAGGTATACACATTTTTTCACACTTTTTGACACACTATGCTTTAAATGCATGTACCTTGTGCTGTTTGAATTTTTCACATTTTTTTTGTAAACCACTTACACAAGACATGATATATGCATTTAAAACTGAGTGTCAAAAAGTGTGTAAAAAAGTGTGCGAGTGTAGTAAATCTCATTCGGAAAATACTATTCCCTCCGTCCCATTTTGTGAGTCCATCTTTGGGAACTCAACTTATTAAGGGGACAAAAAGAATCGACACCTACTTTCCACAATTGTTCCTAATCATTACAATAATTTTTTTAGTTTTGTCTTGGTGTAGATTTCAAGGAGGTATAATTTTGGAAAGCAAGTAAAAATTGTACATCAATTTTAAAAAAATGGACACTATTTTGGGACATCCCAAAATGAAATAATGGACTCTCAAAATGATACGGATGGAGTATAAATTAGCCTAACATGTTAAAAGATGCCGTCACATTTCGTGCGGCCCACATCTTACATAGGACCCACTTGCAATTTAACAGTACAGTACCTGATCGAACTCGATTACTCGAAGCTTTCGTATCAAAATCAGAAACTCTGATAGAAACGATCAATCACCGAATATGCCCCCACCCTCTCTCTCTCTCTCTCTCTCTCTCTCTCTCTCTCTCTCTCTTATCGGCTCTCACTCTTCCATCACTTGACCCTCTCTCTCTCTTATCGGCTCTCACTCTTCCATCACTTGACCCACATTCTGCAACACGGTGTTGATCGATAACATCGGCGAACATTTCCGAAAATTCCCCCAATCAAACTGTTCAAAATTTAGGGTTTCCAATTCGTATCAAACACAGATCATCGAATCACCCCAATCCATTTTATATATATAGATATAGGTATGTGATTGAATTGCAGATAGGGTGGTGATTTGTGGAGTTCAGTGGTGGTGGTGGTGAAGGTATGAACGTGAGCCACGCGTCGGTGCACCCGGTGGAAGCGCCGCCGCCTCTGACGGACGGCGGCAACCTCCTCCCGAGAGTGAGGATGAAGAACATCCAAGGTATGCCCGGAACAATCGGGGGGCTTATCTTGCGTTTTTGTCAATTTGTATTAGCAGCTGTGGCCCTCTGTGTAATGGCCACCACCAGCGATTTTCCCTCTGTCACTGCCTTCTGGTAATTACTTTATCTTCTTTTTCATTTTTACTTGATCCATGTGTTTTGTATCTATTTACACACACACACACACACACACACACACACACACACACACACCAAGGAATTCTAGCTCTAATTTTAGTATGCACACCCATTCGGACTGTCAATTTTGATTTGATTTGCATTTTGGGGTTGTTAAATTTTATTCCATCTGATTAAATAGAGATGCATTGGTAATTATATGACCTATGAAACTATGCCTTTCTGTTAGAAAGAATTTATGCTGTTGCGTCAAGGAATGGTGCATTCTTTTTTGTTTGTAAAGTTACTTATATGCATATCTCTACACACACATACACACACCCATATTTATAAATATATATGTAATGTTATGCACCTTCTTTAATTCATATCAGTTCATAATAGATTTTATTTATTTTTATTAAAAAAAAAAATAGTGTAGTATGCTGATCTCGACGGGCTTTATTCCTTTGTTTCAGCAGTTACTCCCACAGCTTTAAATGTTTCATGGCACTTTTGCTTGTTCTGTATACTTGTATGTACTGTGTCACCTATCAACCAAGATATTTTGGTGCAATTTGGCTATGATCTGATTCAAGATAACCTGTTGTTTGCTTCCCTCTTCCCTTTGTTATTAATCTTGCTGAAATTCAACACCAACACCTCCAATCATGGTTCGAAGTAATGGCCGACACCGAGACGTATCGGCCGAGTTAACTCGGTATCGAGAGGCTCTGATACGAGATATGAGCCGATTCATACTGAGTTAAAAAAAAATTGACTCGTGATAGATATCGGCCGAACGACCGAAACGACCGAGTTTCGTACATCTCAGCAACCGTTTTGCTCAATGTTTCGCGATTCACCCGATACAAGAGATGACAAAATCAAAAAGGGAAGAAAAGTTCAAAAAGCTACTCGAAAAGTACCAGATCGCACATGCACATGTCGGATTGGATCTCTCTCTTGAACCTCCTCTCAGATCTACTCTTTTTTTGGGTCAAAAGACTCAAAACTCTCTTGAAAAGAATCTTCATCCCAAAGCTGCGATCTGACCTCCAACACTACGTCTTCATCTCGATCTCGATCTCGATCTCTATCCAAGGCTGCGTCTTCGATCTCGATCTCTGTCCAAGGCTGCATCTTTGATCTCTCCAAAGCTGCGTTGCCATCTCCATCGCAGGTAACGAGCCCTTTTTTTTTTGGGTTGTGAATCTGTGAGTTGTGTCGACTGTGAAGGGGGTTTTTGGTAGTGTTAAAGTTGGGAGTCTATTGTGTGTAGCATGTGTTTGTGTGTTATGTTTTTGACCATCTGATTTTTGTGTGTTGTGCAATTTTTTAGAATTTCATCAATTACATGGTTAGGGTTAATAGTAAAGGCATGGGTAGTCACAATTTTTGTTAACCATAGTGTATTAATTTTTGTTTATTTTTATATATTTATAAAAAAGGTTACTGTTAACCCTAACCATGTATTAATTATAGTATCTAGTGTATTAATTTTTGTTTATTTATATATTTATAAAAATATGTTTGATTAGTTGTATCTTGCATTTGTATCTGGAACAATATTTGTTTATTTATATATATATATTTATAAATAAATGTTTGTTTAGTTGTATGTGTATTAATTTTTTGTTTTTATTTATAAAAAAATGTTTTTATTTGATCAAAATGTGTGTGTATTAATTTATGTTTATTTATTTAAAAAATGTTTGTTTAATTAATAATATTTAGTTATATAATTATATTTAATAAAAAAAGGTTTATTTATAAAAAAAATATTTATATGTTTGTATACTTTTAATAAAGTATATTGTGTATCTTATCTTTTAAAAAAAAGATGTCTTTCCTTTTATAAAGAAACGGCTCATGCTTTGCCACGTTTAAAACTACTTTCAGAAAAGAAGATTCCCCGACACATATTACTATTCTCTTTCCAAAAGGCAAATCTTTACTTTTTCAAAGTCGTAAAGTGCACAATAGCCGACAACTTTTATAAAGTTGCTTTTGAAGATTTCATCTGAACCGTCCACATTTTGGAAGAGATAAGATCGAATCTTATCTAATGTCTTCCAGCTGGCATCTACAGTTCAATTTCATCTCCTATAAATTCAGAAGGCCTTCTCATTCCAAAGCATCGAGTTCTTTAGACTCTCTCTCTTTCTTTCTCTCTCTGATACCAATAATAGAGAGCAAGAGACTAACAAGCCAGAATAGTAAGCTTAGCCTTGAGAATATCAATTTTTTTGTCAACATTTTTCAAAGCTTTTCTTATACACAAAATATGGAAGGGAGGAAGTTGTAACAATGCTGTTCATTTGCAAGAGTAGAGATTAAGTCTGATTTCGAATCATACAATATTCTGAATAATTCTCGAATATTCAATCTAGTCCAAATAATTAAGCAGTGAGAATTCTGAGTTCTTGGTTTAACCTATCAATATCAGAGTTTAACTTAGATATTCTGGTTCTAATGGTGATACTGTTTTCTTCACTGATAATACTCAATTGTTCGAGATCATGAAGAATAAAAACATAACGATCTCTAAGTTGGAACTTAGTATGAACCAAAGCAAGTAATAAAATTCTATAAGACATAAACTTCAAACAAACTTACATAAGAAGGACACAAAGTCTTGAAGCTTTAACACTCTAAGCTTCAGCTATAGCACTATTGCACTCTAAGCACACTCACACTCAAATCTTACAAGATAATTTACAGTGGAGAAATATTACAGAGAGAAAAAGAAAGAGAGAGAGGCTAAAGAACTCGATGCTTTGGAATGAGAAGGCCTTCTGAATTTATAGGAGATGAAATTGAACTGTAGATGCCAGCTGGAAGGCATTAGATAAGATTTGATCTTATCTCTTCCAATCTGTGGACGGTTCAGATGAAATCTTCAAAAGCAACTTTATAAAAGTTGTCGGCTATTGTGCACTTTACGACTTTGAAAAAGTAAAGATCCGCCTTTTGGAAAGAGAATAGTAATATGTGTCAGGGAATCTTCTTTTTTGAAAGTAGCTTTAAACGTGGCAAAACATGAGCCGTTTCTTTATAAAAGGAAAGACATCTTTTTTTTAAAAAGGTAAGATACGCAACATACTTTATTAAAAGTATTCTGTCCTCTAGTGATGATTAATTGTTGAATTGAGTTTCAAAGCCATAATCATCATCATCATGGATCTTTTCTGAAGCATAAGGATCTCCTTGACCATCTGGCATGGAAGTATCGAAGAGAGGAACAGTTTCTATATCACTGTCTGAATCGAAGTTTAACCTCTTACATAATTCTTCTTTAACCAAAGCTTTAAGCTCTAAAGAGGATATATATCATCTGGAAATTTAGATTTTAAATCTAGTTTAATTTGAGATTTAATCTCAGAAATATCAGGGGATGAGGTACTAGACTTTGTTTTAGGTGAGGGAAGTTCAATGTCTAGTAGATTTTCCATTCTGAAGGGGGTGAGATCTGGATTGTTATATCTTGGCCACCACCTTAGTTGGTATTTCTTGCAGAGGGTCCAAACATGGGTATGAACATTCTGAAGAGCAAAACTTCATAGAAGAAACCATGGAATAGAAAACTCTAGGAAGAAGTAGAGTAGTGGGTTATCACTACGTCCTGGTAAGTTCTTGTTTTTATAGAGTTGAAAACAGCAGGCTACTTCGTGAGGGAGAATATCTACTTCTGGACCATGCTTGTGAATCCATGCGTAGAACCATGGTGGAAGTTCAAAATTAAAATTCTTATTAAATTGAAAATACCACGTGTGTTTAAACAACGGGTTTTGAAGAAGGAGAACTTTGTCCCAAGGTTTCTGATAATCATAGTAGTTGTACGTCTTATGATCACCTGGAGAGGGATGAAGAATCTTCCTTTCTTTTGTTAGATCCAAACCCCAATCATAGGCAGAAAGGATCTTTGCAATAAACATTTTTGAGAAGGCTGGCTTGTGGCCTCTTGTGAGTCTGTGTTCAATTGTAACAGAACTAGTTTCTATGAGAATATTCTCATAATACAGCCTTGAATTTAACCAGTCATTTGGAAAATCAAAATAATGGGCTGCAATATCTCTGGGCGGTTTAACCGCTTCTTCACTGTTATTTAAAACAAGAATTGGCCAAAGTTTAACTTTGTTGACATAGTCTGAGTAGGATATAATCCTTTCTGGAACAGGATCGGTATAACCTTGAGCTTTATTTATACCTTTATCCCTTGTATTATAAGAGGGGTGTCTACCTCCTCTTCCTCCAGAAAAATTTCCTCAGAAGCTAGGTCTCATGATTTGTCTGCAAAAATTCGCGTGTAAGGAAGTCAGGGGGAGAATTTGAACTTCCTTTTATAAATTCAATTTTAAAATCAAAGACGGACAATATTCCTTGCCATCTAGCAAAGATTTGTTTTGAAGCAATGTTTTTAACATCTTTAATTAAAACATCCTTAGCCGCTTGGCAATCTACTCTAAGAAGAAATTCTTGATTGGGTAGATCTCCTTCAAATTTTGTAATACAAAGAACAATGGCTAGGAATTCCTTTTTTATCGTAGAATAATTCTTTTGAGCTGACTTCCATGCTCCTGAAGTAAAACAAACCAACAGTTCTGAGTTATTAACTCTTTGCTTTAGGATTCCACCATATCCTTAATCTGAAGCATCAGCTGCAATGATCTTAAAAGCATTGGGGATAGGAAGGCATAAACATGGCAAAGTTTTGACCTTAGCCTTTCTCCTTTTGACTGCTTCAGTGTGTTTAGAAGTCCAAGGTGGAGGAACATTTTTCAATCTTTCTATAAGATTGCTGAATCCTTATAAAGATTCTTGTAATACTCAGCAATATAATTTAAGCTTCCCAAAAATCTTTGAAGTTGGGTTTTATCTTTAATTTCATCAGGAAATTTTTCAGCAAAAACAATGGCTCTGTCAATTGGAATGATTGTTCCTTTATCAATGGTATGACCAAGAAATTTTAGTTTGGTTTGAAATAATTTTATTTTTCCTGGCTGAAACAACTAAGCCATTTTTTTGGATTATTTTATAAAAAGTATCCAAATGCTTCCAATGTTTTTCAATTGATGATGAGTATATTAACACGTCATCAATATAAACAATACAAAATTCAGAGTAAGGATTAAAAATATCAT